>JAPTYQ010000005.1:38030769-38043168 GCA_029814465.1 Ostorhinchus cyanosoma
TTTCACACACACACACACACACACACACACACACACACACACACACACACACACACACACACGCACACACACACACCTGGCAGGTCTCAGTCTCCCTGATGTTTCTCGTTTTTAATAAAAGAAAGTCTGCCATCGTGAAGGGATGAATGGGTGTGTGTTTGTGTGTGTGTGTGTGTGTGTGTGTGTGTGTGTGTGTGTGTGTGTGTGTGTGTGTGATGCAGGAGCAGAGCTAAGCTTTTGGGATGGGGGATAGATAGGCAGACAAAGAGAAAGACACAGAGCAAGAAAAAAAAACGAAGAGAAATACAACACAGCTAAACAAAGGCAATGATATGAGGAATGAAAGGAAGACAGACACAGAGAGGGGAAAGTGGGGTATCTCTGGACAAGCAGAAGGGAGGAATCACACACAGGATTAGTGACAGATGAACAGTCAAGTCCCCTGTTCCTGCACTCTTCTACTTTTCTGACACTCCTCTTTTCTTCCCATCTTCCTTCATCACCAGATACTTTTGCTCCCTGATCAAATCTAATGTCTGGAAAACTAAAAAAAAAAAACAGATCCCACACTCTCAGCCCCAAAGATTTTTTTATATTAGTTATTTTTTTGTTGGTTTAGTATTTAAACAAACAACGATGCATTCAGGAGAAGATGCACATTTGTTAAAAAAAAAAATTGATTATACATACGCCGATTTAAATATTCAGAATGAAGATCATGGTTTTCACGACAGCATTATTGACAAAAAAGAATCTACATGTTTTCTGCGTCGGCTGAAGTACATGTTCTGAGATGTTGAGAGGTTGCGTTGTTTTTGCTTTTGGGAGATTTTCATTGTGTAACTGTTTTAAATCATCACATTCAAGCCAGTCTGTGCTTTTCCTCGTCACTATTTGATAGGCTAACCTGTCCCTTTAACCTCCAGTTCATCCCGTCCTTTATTTGTGTATGAGGAGTGTGTTGTAGTTGTGTGTTTCTCAAAGGGATCAGAGGATCTTTGACTGAAGGCCTGCAACAGCCTGTAGTGGCATCAGCTTTACCCGGCAAAACACAACACACACAACCAGCTGCTGCTGCTGCTGCTGATCCGCCTCCATGTTTGTTTTACTCTGAAATTACATTGTATTGATTATGCATGTTTCGATGACATCCCTGAGTATTGGAGTCCCTGGATATGCTGCTGTAAAATCATTTATTATGCGCGCCTAGTAGGTGGTCCTGCATCTCGACTGAAACATCTGACTGACTGAAAGAAAGAAATAGATCTGCTGTTATTGCTGTGATTTGCCACATTTAGATCATTGGTTCGGGTCTGAAAATCCTGTTGAGTTTTAGGATTCTGCCATTCAGCTGTGGATCAGGTTGTAAAAGGTTAAAGTGGACTGTTTTTGGTGGAGATAAGACGTTGGTGAATTTCTTAGATTTTTACAGATGACCTGCCACCTGAAGATTTATTCATTTTAAAACCGCACTGTTACAAAATGAACGTCCGCCTAGAGGTGAGGAGGAAGTGAGGCCTTGATGTTTGGACGGGGAGAGGTAAGATACTCTGATGAATTACCCTGAATGCCTTTTAATCAAGCACTGTGAAGGCTGCCCTTTCATTCATCCATTTACCTTTACGACTTCATTTAATTTGTCAAATCCAGCAACTTCCAAGGACTTTGAAAGGCCTGCAAGACACACATAATATGTGGCTGTGTTCAATGCAAAGCTATACTTTTCCATCATCATTTGAATCTTCATTTTTCCAGCACAAAGTGTTAATTCCAGCGATGCTTGCCATGCTGACACAGAATGTTTTCGGAGATGCATTTTTAGGATTCTGGATAAATTGAGCTACAAATCCTGATGAAGCCACAGTGCTGAAAAATGTTTTTTTGAGTCATAAATTTTTGCTGATTTCCTCTCTCCTCCGTCTGCAGCTCATCTTGTGCATCTTGTAAATGGATGAAGCGCTGCCAGAGCAACATTTCCATTTCCTTGTACAATACAAAGCCATAAACACAACTGCATGAATCACTGTAAACAATACAGGAGCAACATGACAAATACCACATGGAGTCACTCTCAACATAAACCACATGATTCGTCACCGTCCCTTGTTGCAGACAAGAGTTACTGTCAGGAAATAAGACAGTAACAAGCGCCGGCCATAGAAAAACGCTTTGTGAAGTTCCCTAGAGCAGGTTGTTATAGACAATCTCCTCCACCCACAACCCCACCCTCCTACACACACATGCAGCACTCAACAACACCCCCAATCTGCTGGGCTCTGCACTGAGAGGGAACTGGGATGTGACAAATCAGCCGGGACCCTGGCAGTCAACTTCATGCCCAGCGATAATGAGCTCCCGCCGGAGATGACTCTCACGGGGAGCGAATGGCGACGTGGAAAAAAACGTTAATGACGCACTAATCGGCCAAAGTTAGGTGGGAAAGGAATTTTTCAAGACAAAAGAGAACAATAAGTAAAAGTTATCTTCTCAGGAAGGAGTGATGAGAGGGTGGAGGGAGGAGAGAGAGTGATGTGAAGACAGGCAGATGGGCAGACAAACAGAAGCAAGGAGAGGGTGTGAGTACGGGAGTCTCAGTGGAGGCGCTGGATGTGGATGGGATGAGGACGGGCTGGATCACAGCACATGGTTTTCGGTGCAGTGAAGGCCTCCCTCGGCACGGCAGGTGGAAGCTGCGGTGTGTGTTTATGTGTGAGTGGAGTGTGTGTGCTTACAGAGCAGGTGGGTTAGTTACCGTGCCACTTGGAATTGCTGAAAACAACAATGGGAGCATAAGACGGACGGTTCAAGTTTGTACGTGGAGTCATTTATTCATTTACACCCTTTTTTACTGCCTAAGATGATGTTTTTGATGTTTCAGCCTGTTTCATACACACTTAAGTCATGATAATATGTCAAATGTGTAATTGTTTTGCAGAGTCAGGGTTTGATACTGTGTAAGAAAGGTCACAGCCCTGGTTTACCCTTCTCTCATGCATCATACAGACTAAAGCCCATCAAAACAACCTGGGTTTGAGTCCAGCTCAGGTCATTTGCTTCATGTCATGCCTTCTGTCTGCCCTCCCTACCATACACCTGATCTAATAATGCGTATCATGACAAAAAAAATATCTACAAGGAAAAAAATGTCCATTACCAGGGTTGCTGCAAATTGCATTTACTGTATTTTCATTGTATTTTATTTTTAAATGGTTTAACTGTATTTTAAGTGTATATTGCACTGTAAAGCACTTTGTGACTGTCTGTGAAAAGTGCTCTATAAATAAAATGTACGTTCTGACTTACCAGACAGATAATGGTGGCTTAATATGTTTTGCACTTGCCCACCCTTAGACCTCATCTGTCCATGACACTGTCAGAATCTCACACTTTTCACTCCATTTTTTTTTTTTTTTAAGTGTGAGGTGAACAATCCTCAGCAAAAATATACAGTGGCACTGATCTCATACCACTTTTTTATTTTTAGATTAAATGTTAAATGTGTGCCCTTTTTATTTTAGTTTCACTGGCTAAAATGTAGTATAAAATATGTTAACTGATTTAGTAGTTGCATATTAAAGGTAAAAGTGGAGGCTACATGAGTTCTAAATGGTGCGTGTCATTTGTCGTTCTTAGCTTTTAGCTTCCTATAAATTAAATGTATGATGCAATCCATCAGTCTACCATCATTTATTCTTTATGTCCATTATAAAAAAGACCACTCAGCATAGCGTATAATCATGTCAGACCCAGGTGAGCTAAGCCCAGGCCTAATACATATGGAATAATTTACAATGTAGAACTTAATACGTAGTCTGAAACTGTGCTTAGACATCACATTTGACCAGATATTTAAGTTTATATTTAGTATCTATTTGGATTAGAGGAGTATGTATACTGCTATAGTACGAGGAACTCATCAGTTAATCAGTAAACTCTATTTATTCACAGATCATACACCGCTCTCTTAAATGTTCCTTTATTTAGGAGGAACTTGGAGAACAGCTCAAATAGACCACTCACCAGCTCATCATGCCTCTGTTTTAATTAATTCTATCTTCTGAGTGATTGAGATATATTCTCATAATCATGTTGATGCGCATACTTGTTACCATGGTTACCAAATTACGGATGCTAAACTCACATTTACAGTCACACCAGAGTTTGATTAAAAGCTTTCACACCGGCCCAAACAACCTGGAGGGTGCAATTAGCGCAACATTATTCTGATGCAATATAATGCTAAGAAGAGGGCTCAAGAATATAAACAGATCAGTAATTAGCATCTTCAAACTTTATATGTTGATCCGTATATCATTTTGCAGGCACTTTCCCATGATTTCTGTCAAAAGTATTGATCTTGAGGACCGTAGGGTTAGAAGAAATGTCTCTGTACAACAGGCAGGAATCCTGCTGCTTTAAATTGAAATGTTTTTTTCACACTAAATATTGCCTTGCTGAATTTACGCTGCAGGTGCATGACTACCGCAGCCTTTTTTTCAGATTCAAGTAGATGTTGAAGGTTTGTAGGAGAAAAAAAAAACAATGTCAGAAAGTGTTTTCATGTGATACACACAGACCAGCAGATCGTTATCCCAAACGCTGCTGCAGTCGCTGATCAATTTTTTATAATATTGACAATGAAAAAGACAATTTGTTCTTTGCTGCTGTTAATACAAAACAACCCCTTTCTTTTATTCTTTGTTTTTCTCCAAATTGAATTCCTTCCCCTTGTCTAGCTCCTCAGGTTATGCACACAGCAGATTTCAACATAATACAAACAAATCCAGCATCACTTCACCTATTTTCTAAGCACACAACGACTTTCTGCCTTCAAACAAACACAATGAAATGTCACACGGAGGAAGAGTGAAAAATCTTTCCCCATCTCAGCTTGTCGTGTCTGGACTGCCGTCTATGACATTTTACAAGATGGCCAGGACCCCCATCCTCCACTGCCGTCCCTTCCTGTTAGTGAAGACATAATGAAGGGCCGTTTAACTTGCATTTAGAAGCACTGGGGGAAGCACATTTGTCCCTTCCTGTTCTAAATAATGACCAATTACCAGGGAGTGTGAGGTGGACTTCAGCACGGAGGATAAGACGTTTCAGACAGCGGAGAAGCTGTCATGGGTGGGCTGCTGGGGGTTGGATGTGGGGGGGTTAGGCCTCTAATTGGAGGCAGATTTCACACTGATATTTCTGATGATGCTGCAGCATAAGGTTTAGAGAAATAGAGAAAAGAGGGGGAAGGAAGGGAAACAGAGAAGGGGGAGGGAAATATGAGGGTGTGAGCGAGAAAAAAGCAGATATAAAGAGACAGAGACAGTGGAAGATGGGAGAAGTGTGATGAGGGGTGATAAAGAAACAGGTAGAGGGAGGATGACATGAGGAGGGACGGAAGGAGAGGAAGAAGAAAACAGCAAAAGGAGAGAACAGGCTCCGCTGCTGTTTGTCTTGCAGGGATAATATTCCACCAAAGTCTAATTCTGTCCATAAAAGCTGTTGGACTTCTTTTTTTCTTTACTCCTGCAACGTTCCCCCCCTTCCTTTTAGAGTGATAGTTGCCTTGGCAACCGTGGCAAATCTTTCTTTTCTCAAACAGATGTCCCATTTAGTTGGAAATTAGAATGTGTAAAAAACCCACGAGACGCAAATTATTTCAAAGTTCTCCGGTGGAGAGAAGGAAACGAGGGGCGGGGGAGAGGAGAAGAAAGGAAGAAAAGAAACAGAAAGAAAATAGAAAAGAGGGAGGGGGCACCCTCCAACACACACTTTCTTCCCCTCCCCTCCCCTTCCCTTCCCTCCTCTCCTATCCTCTCCTCTCGGTTTCTCTCCTATCCTCCAGTCTCCTGTGTTTCAGCGTGTGAATCATGGAGATCAGCCAGATCATCCAGAGCTGGTGTCTTGTTCGGAGGAAGTGGAGGAGGTGTTGCGGGTGATTGGGTGGGCACTGGGGTGGAAGGAGGGGTGGCCCACCCCTCCTGCATCCGGGATGGGATGGGGGTAGGTGCAGTGAGCCCAGTGCCAGCATGGCAGAAGGGACACACTGCGGTGTGGAGCACCGAGCTGCCCTCCAGGGAAGGATAGAGCTTGTCCTGTGGTCTCTGCACACTCAAAGAAATATCTGCTTTGCAGGAAAACTTAATTTAAGTGTAACGCTACACCTTTAAATTTTACATTCTGAACAATTAATGCTAATTTTCCTCAATGCGAATAATCTTGTGCGTGAAAAATACTCCTTAACAAGTCTAATGTTGCATTAAGTCCAAATTAAAGAATCAATAATAATTTTCTTTCTGTTTGGGTGATTTAATTCCTCTTGTTTCAAATGCAAATCACTTGTTGGAAAAATACCCACTTCAACTGATTATTTCATCAGTTCAAGGAAAAATCTACCCACAAACACTTTCAGTACTTCAGTAAAAAAAAAAGCTACTGGCTGCGGGTACTTTTTTGTGTGAAGTATTTTTCTGTTTCCAGTGAATAACTGGCAAATTACAGATAACATAATGCTGTCCTGACACACACCCAGCAGACCTACACTACAAATATTAGAGCAGCCATTTTACAATGGAACTAAGCAATAAACAGGGAGAAATCCATCACAGACTCGGCGCACAGAGACCAGCTCCACCACAGACAGCAGTCTCAATTGACCAGAATATGCAAAACAGCCTCAAGATGTGTTGGATCTATCTCAAGGCCAGGAAAACATGCAGTTTAGGTGATTGTGTACGTATAAAATCTAACTATGTGGTACAGGACATATACTGTATAATGCTTTCTTTGAATGTCATTTTTAAGGAAGAGTAGAGTCAGCAGGAAAAGGCAACACTAGGCAATATGAAGCCTGATCCGGGGACGTAACATTATTAAATGGACTAATTCAAGTATATAAAATAGACAGCGGTGGTGGTGTTTTCCTTAAATCTGAATCGAGTTTCTGACTGCTAAAGTCTACATATTCTATAATTAAAGACATAACAAAATAATCCTCATCATAGTTAGTTGATGGTAATAGTATCCCATAAAAGCTTGACAGAAATATTCCTTCAGCTATGATCATTATTTACGTCTCAGTGCAGTTTCTATATATGATTATGTCCAGAGCTTTTAGTTTTATAAGAACTCAACAAAGTACTTTTTTAAGCAAAGTCTACCAAAAACTATACCTACAGTGTGTGGGTGCTTATCATATAATGTGCCATTGATTAAACTAATATCAGGAGAAAAGCAACACTATGATTAAGTGATGAGTAAGAAACCACCTGTACAAAGATAGCTGCACCGCATCAAAGTGACAGTAGAGCGGGTTTCAGGTGACATCAGGATAAAGTATTGGTCTGTTAGAATATATTCACACATCCAGGTCTGTCTGGTATAGATGTGCTGGACGATCCACTTCAGTCACTTTCTTGCTCTTGCTCAGCATCACAAGAGATTCATCAGACTGTTTTTGAGCATTTCAGGGCCTTTGTCAAAAGTAAATATACGACTAAAAGACCAGTTGTGGAAAAAAATAAGTTTAGGAACATCTACAAATACTGCAAACATCTGAGGACTCTTGGAAACGGTCCAATAATTCCACTAAGTCAACATGTTTACACCAGTGAATAAAGTCTCATTTTCATGAAATGTGGATCAATCTGCCTTCTTTCACCACGAGTACATTCATTTGTGTCACAAATGAAAATGCAGGAGGCAGGAAACAGGAAACAGGCTGCATCTTTTCATTTGTACACTTCAGTCGTGCACAGCGAAAGGCGACACGACTTCACAGTGTGGATATTTTTTGCAGTGTCCGTGGCTTTCTGACTCCCCCGACTCTGTGGTCAAACACCGAACATAACCGCTCGCTGATGAACTGGCGGGAAGGAAGGAAGGAAGGAAAGGAGGAACGAAAGAAGGAAGGAAGGAGGAGAGGTAGGGTTTTCCTGTGTGTGAACGAGAAGATGAGAGAGACTGAAGCGAGGAGGAACATAAGGACAGAATCAGTTTAATTCAGTTTTTTTTTTCCTCCACGATGCCACATGCCTTGGGGAGGGAAGACATGTGTGAAATGGAGGAAAATGCCCTGTAGCGCACCATAACACACAAGAACACACACATTTGCTGACACACACACCCACGCACGTTGAAGTCCTGCCCCTGGAGGCCATTTAACAGGTAATTTAAAGAGAAATCCCTCCAGGGAAATGACACAGTAAATGTCCTCTCGTCTGCTCTTCCTCCTTCCATAACTGTTTATTCAGCTACAGGGCTGCAGACTGGCAGCACTTAGGAGGGTGGAAGAGAGGAAATTGGAGAGGAGTTGGAAGAAAAAAGAAAAAGAAGTGGGTGGGGGTGTATGAGAGGGTGGGAAAGTGACAAGTGTTAAAGTAGGCCATTTTTTTTTTTTTTCTTTCTTTCCTATACCAACCCCCTTAAGTACCCGTTTATTAATGTTCAGTGTTTGTAGGCTACTTTATTTGGGTCCTGTGGGAATGTAAGCGCTACAGGGATGGAGGTGGGAAATGGAGGAATGAACGGATGGAGGGATAGAGCCTAGGAGGGGAAGGGAGAGGAGGGGAGGGGAGGACAGGGCCCAGGGGGAGGGGGTTGAGAGTCTCACTGTGAGTCGGATGTTAATTTAGTGTGGGCTCTGGTGACGAGGCCCAGAAAGCACTCCCAACGTACATCGCTCCGTCTCTTTACATCTTTTAAAGGAGTGCACCGGTGCTGCTGCATGTTATAGCCCATTGACTACAAACAGTGCATGCATTACATTACTGCTGATAGTATTCCGATGCATTGCATGTTTTTAAAAATTGATTTTCTTTCTTCCAGGCGCCCATTGGTCTCACTCCATTTCTGTTCACAATTTAAAATCATCTCTGAAGTACTTTGCACTTGTGACAGATATCCCTGTAGGAAATGGTTTCTTGATTTCCTACAGGAATCTTTGCCCTCTCCTCGGATGCCGTTCACCGTCTGTCTCAGACTCGGATCCATGCTTAGATTTTAGTAACTACGAGAAAAATCAAATAGTCACCGGCGACTAAAAAGCATCTACTGATCGAAAATGTTTAATTACTTTCACTGAACCTGAATATACATACAAATAACTCAGGGAAAATTCAGTGTCTCAGCTTTTCAGTCACATCCGATATGTCTTATTTGGATATTTTCACATGGAAACGCAATTATTTTCTTGACACGACTGGCCGTGGATGAAGACACCTGATTTATGTTCAGTTGTTTTGTTTTGCTGAAAAAGTCACTTTTCCTGTAATTTGTTGTGTTTTAATAAAATAATCTTTGAATTTACTCTGAGCTTTTATAAACGTCTATATCATCAGCATACTAAATGAAGGAAAATACCTTATTTTCACTGCAAAATGCAAAATGCAGTAGATAATAATATGATAAATGGATGTGGGAAATGGGAAATCATATAAAAGTTGCCATAAAAATAGATCTAGGTCTTTAAATGTCAACAGTCCTGGCCTTGGGGAACTGGTCCGTGGTCCAGAACCTCTCAAACTAGAGGAATGAACCTTATATTGACATGACTGTTGATTTAAGGACTAGTAACAAACCAATTGATGGCAGGGGGTTTATAATCTACCCTCAAATGATGAGAGTGTGAATGTTGAATGGCTGGTTTTGGAAACTTGCATCTGGACACAGAAAAAAAAAAACATAATATTGTTAAGGTTTTTATAAAAGGCAATGTTGTTTGACAATCTGAGAAACATAATGACACCACAAAGTTACCTCAGTCTATGGTTTTGAGCGACTTCACCCATTATTCACCGAAGCGTGTCTGGAAAACATAGATCTTCTACGTGATTGAAGAGACAATGCAGTGCTGTCTCTTTGGCAGTTTAGTGTTGAATGGTAATTACATTCACATTGTCTGCATCTGCGTATTGTGTGTAAATTCATTTACGTTGCCAAATCTAAGCATTTAGATTTCCCTCAGATACATCACAGAGACAGAACAGAGCATTATTTAAATGATCCCACGTGGGTTTTACAAAAAAAAAAAAAAAAAAAGTAAAATAAAGGCCACTAAATGTCCACATTGATGAAGTACCGCCTGAAATGAGCTGAAACCAATGACTGCCTTGAAGGTGGGAAATCAGTAAAAACAGATAGGATGCAGTGGAAAATGGCTGGCAATATTGTAAAAGAAGCGTACAATCTGTAGTTAATGGACTACAACATGTAACACTCCTGGTGCAGTCCTTTAAGTCATTTCTCTCCCCATCACTCAAACTTGTTGTCGTCTGAAGTCTGTCTTCATCAGAGGGATAACAAAGGAAACTCCTGACGCTCAGGGAAGAGAAAGGAGGTCAAATTACCTTCATGTCATCTCCACCATCATTAGACTCATTATCATTAGAGGAAAAGTTTTAAGCGCCATCGCTGCATTTTACTTCTCCTTTTCCAGCCCTCCGCTCTCCCTCCCTTCTCCTTTGCTTTTACCAGGGCTGTGAAAACAAGCAAGTTAATTAAAGTCGGAGAAAGTCCCCTCCATTTCTTGCTCATCAGCGAGGACAAGCCATCAAACGGAGCGCAGGTAGTCCATTTCTGTCAAATGAGAGAGCGGAGGAAGAGGAGATGGAGTGAGAGAGGGAGGGAGGGAGGGAGGGAGGAGGAAGACGAGATGGGGACAGGGAGGAGGAGGAGGAGGAGGAGGAGGAGGAAGAAGAAAACGGCCTCTCTTCATCTCTTTAGTTTTTGATGAGCTTTCTTAATTGGGCCACTATAGAAGGAGAAGTGAATCCTCAATAATTAAAAAATCTAATTAAGGAGTCTTTTGCATCTCCGTCCTTAATTATTCCACGCGGAGCAGTGGGGAGCGATACATTTCTGCCGTTTTCATTTAAAGAAGAAAAAAGGGTCTCTCGCTTTCTCTCCCCTGTCGCTCTGTGCAAATCCCCCATCAACAAACAGACTACTTTGTCTCTCTCATCCCTGTGTCTGTCTGAGGCGTCCGTTTTTACGCTCCTTAGAGACCGTCATTATAAACATGATAAACATGAGATTTCACCCATCAGTACCAGCACCCTCGCAAACTTTACTCTCCTCATCTACCGTGTCTGATGCTCTACCTCAAGCAACCGACTCAAACCCTCCTGAAACTCAATTTAATCAAATGGAGTCGAGACGGAACCAATGTAGTACTCAAAGACTAAACGGCGCTCATCACGGCTCTCCTCGTTCAACATGACTTCAGCTCATATCTTGACCCTGCAAACATCCCCTTAGGATTTGGAATCAAGACTGTAACCCCATTACTCTCAAAGTTATTAGGGCTGCCCCCTAAAATTCAATTATTCGCAGCATCTGTCAGAAAGCCTCAAGCCAAACACGCTCTCGTCAAGGTTTCACAAGTCTGCCGTGGCCCAGAAAATAGGCTCCATTTTTAAAGGATAAGCCTGGTGATCTTTTTTTTTTATTATTATTTTCAAGGAATCATAATCAACAACAAGTAGGCCCATTCTGCTTTTTTCACCATGTAAAAAAAAAAAAAAGATGAAACACTTAAATGCACGGTGGTTGTGAATTACACAAAGCTAAGACAATAAGCACTAAATAATAAAGTCATCCATTTTAGAGCCATGTTTAATATGCTATTAAGGTGCAGGTAATGATAAAAACACCTGGTGGTTGTCATTTTCAACACGTTTTCGACACTCATCAGTTTTCCGCATCCACATCAGATCTAAAAAACACAAAACGCCAAATGCATCGACCTCGCAAAAGAAACTCAACATTCACACTCAATATTCACATGAGGCTGTTTTTGTTGATGTCTGGTATTTTCAACATTAATAAACCGTACAAATTGCTGCCTGATTTTCTTTTTCTCCACATATCTGCTGACTGAGGACTGGTGATGGGGGTTCAGACTGTCTCTATGAAACCCATGTACGTTAAAACAGGTCAGATCTGGACAATGACAATGACACAGGCGTCATAAATTCTCCTGTTCACCACCAAAGCGGATCTGAAATAAAACAATCAAGATGTGACTGAAGTGTGGACTTTAATTCAAGGGGTTTAACAAAAATACTGCTTTCACCATTTAGGAACTAGGCTTCCGCTGTCGGAGGAGAGGGCTAGGGGTATATCCCCGAACGCCCCACTCCTCCACCAGATGATGATGTCATGACGTGAGGCATCCCCGGGTCATGACCTTTCATTTGCACTTGATTTGAAGTCAATCAGACAAATAGCTCCAGAGATATGAACTAAAGAGTGTTTAGTGATTTTAAACTTTTGAGCGGCCCCTTGTGGTCAATCTAGAAACGGTATATTGTCCAAAATCGAATCAGTTCTTCCTCTCCATGATATTCATTGATATGGAAAATACAGAATTTCTAAACCAAATATTTTTCAACTTATCGC
>JAPTYQ010000005.1:38105251-38119519 GCA_029814465.1 Ostorhinchus cyanosoma
ATTTATTAAGGTATGCTAAGGATGGTTAGTTTTCTCTAACTAATTAAAATCAAATGAAAACAGACATGTATAAATGTGGCTGAAGAAGACCAAAACAGCTCAGTATATAACACGTGAAGCTAAACAATAAAGGTAAACATGTGCTAAAATATTTGTCAAGCAAACAATCGCTGTTGCCTTTTATTCTAATGTGTTGTAACAGCCTAATGCTTTACAAACTGTTTAGAAATGTGATTACTAACCTGATTATACTGTATAACTTTTATAAATGCAGTATAAGGTTGGTCTTATTTAAGGTGCGCTGAAATATCTCTCCCTCAACCCAAAAGAACATAACTTTGTATTTTTTTGGTATGGGCTTTTTCACCTGTAGTGACACCATCTGCATGCCACTTTACATGTGGACACCCTCTGCAGGCCATTATCTTTATGCCCAGTTGGCAGTTTCCTATTGGCCAGGACCTACTACTGTATAGGAACCTAAAGTTTTCCAGACTCCTGTTTGAATTCCTGATGAAGGCTTGAAGCTGAAACACGTAGAAGTGTTTTTTAAGGTCTAGATATGACCATGCCATGGTAATGAAAGCATTTTAATGATTAAAGAGAGTGCCTTGGAGTTTTCTTCCAGTTTTTCAGAACATTACTTTTGTGTTCAGGGTCCATGCATCACATTATGTATTTATGTTTGACACCAAAGCTATGTGTTGATACCTTCAGTATCTCCTGGTGGTTCTCGGAGGCGTAGAGCCTGCCGTCTCGCACTATGTCCTCTATCAGTTGCTGGTAGTCCTCTAGAAAACAGCAGGGTGCAATGATGATACACCAGGGAGTAAAGCAGCTTTAAAACTGCACAGATTATAGGGATGTTGACTGAAGGAAGATGGCAGACTGCTGCTGAAGATATCTGGGCTGACTCACCGTCATAGGTGACATATGGAACCTGGAAGCCTTTGCCGCTGTTTCCCTCATTGGACTTAAACTGGATCCAGAGCTTGCGGGAGCGAGAGGTGAAGGCGATCGGCCGTTCATAGGTCTGACATGTCTCATAGGTAGTGATGGAGGTGGGCTGTGCTGGAGAAGGATACAAACATTAGTTAATATAGTGTGTGTAGCATTCAGAAAGTTTAGATCTACTACAGCTAAATAAAATATCAGCTGTATCACTGGCATCATTCTTGCATGACTCAGTGACATGGGAGCAGAGATTAGTAATCATGCACCATCTTGTGGAAAACACAGTGCTTGTTCATTTTTAAAACGACTCTATATGAGCGTCTAATTTGGAGAATATCAGAATGCAGGCAGTGTATCTGTGTGATTCATTGGAATTTAAATGAAAAGGAAATGAGCTTGTGAATTTCAGCCTCTCAGTACCGCTTTTCCTCATGACCAGCACGTCTCCACACTCATCCTCAATGGGGAGGAAGATCTCCGGTACTACGATGAGGATCCGTCTCTTGTGTGGTGGGTTGATGGTCCACACACAATCCACATTAGATGGGTAATCTCCAGGGTAGTTTGGAGACTCTATGTAGCCTGTGTACTCTCCCAGCTCTCCTCCACACAGCTGGTCTGACAACAAAATAACAGGAACATCTTTAGTTTAGGGCACTTTGAAACAACAGCCTGGACTTTAATAACAGTTACAGTTAAATGTCAATTCTGAGCAGCCCTACTTTTGCAATGGGACACGTTTGTGGCACCGTCAAAATCAGTGGTGGTGTTCCCAGGACAGGTGATGCAGTAGTTCTGCCCAAACTCAGACTGGTACGTCCCTGCTGGGCAGCGGATACAGCGGTGGGTGCTGGAGTTGTAGTAATGTCCGGGAGCACAGTGCACTGAGGAGGACGAGGAGCAGAGATAGTATGAAGTCAGTGAAGATTAAACTGGGAAGAGCAGGCTGTATACATGATGCATCACACAGCTGTCATAGCATTCATGAATTACAAAGCACGTATACAAACACACCACTAAAACCTGCGTAGATGACTTTATGATCTCGTTCACATCTGCACACTGATGTACTGCAGCATTAACACTGACACTGCTGATAAATGACTTGTGTAGCAAATGTTCAATTAGCAAAGAACTTCAATTACCATAAACTGTTTGGAAACATACACAAGAAGAATGTCAACCTTTAAAGATGGATAGACAATTCCAAACATTGAATGTAGACCTGCTGAGAGTGGTATTGTGGATTTTACTGCCATAATGCAGTGGTTTAACAAAACGCTAGCATAATGGCAAGTTCAGCAAATTGGCTTCTAGACTGGAGAAAATATAATGGTGCACGTCACATAAACATCTGTTGTTTTGGCTGTTGCAACAAATGCAACGTGTTTTATTAGATAATATATAGAGATGCTGTGCAACAGTAGCCAGAGAGATGCTCAGTGTCTCACATGAATGAATGAACAGATGATGGTAGTGTGAAAAGTTCATCGTGTATATGGTCAGTTAATGCCAGATCAGTGAAAGTCAGAGGGTCACAGTGACTGTCATCCAGTTCAAAGCCACACTCATGCAGTCACCCCTCACCTTTGGCCTCACAGTCCCTGAAGGAGACTGATCCTTCATACTTGGTCATGAGCCCCCCACCACAGGGGAAGCAGAGAACCCGGCCTGGTTCTGGCTGGTAGGAGCCCAGTGGACACACCTGACATGGACGGAATCCATCAGCAGAGAAATGACCTGCTGGACACTGACCTGAAAGCAAGACAGAGGGAAAATCTCATTATTGTTTTTGTCTCCTCTCTCTGGATATTCATCTTTGCATGTGTAACTCTGTGGATAGGATTAGAAGGTAAACATTTATATACGTATGTCCTGTATGAATGCAACAGCGGTCTTTGGTGCTCTCTTGTGGATGTTGCTCAGAGTCACAGTTGCTTAAGTGTCCACAGGGTGGTGCCAAATTCAGTATTTACTAGTAGATAAATCTGATCAAAGAAAGCCTTCTGTGTACATTGTACAGTTTTAATGATTAACTTTGTAGATGCACATAATGCTTTGGTTTTACTTGTTTTTTTAAAGAAATAGTTATGGTTGAAAATACTTTTAATTTGCTTTAAATGTTTTAAATTATTCTAGTTTATTATTTGTACTTCTAATTTTTCATTCCTATTTGTCTGATAATGGTGCAGGATATGGGCAATTCTGCTTTTAAATGTATTATGTGAAGATGACCTCACTTGATTAATATGAAAGCATTCACTTCAATATTAACCAGGGAAAATGAAATGTCCCTTGTTTCAGCCATTAGAAATTGCCAAAATTTATTTGGCCAGTAAAAAGAAAATGAGACCAAGTCTCTGCAGCAGCTCAGCAGCCAGGACAGAGCAGTCAGCTCTGTTTCATTTAGACACAATGTGGGCCTGCCCCCTCTTTTGAGAAGTCTTCTGTTTAATGTGACTGAGGTTTCTGGTGTGCTCTGTGATGACGTACCTCCGCACTGTGATACATTCTTGGCGCCTGCGATGCCCTGTCCTTCAGTGCTTGGACACGGCTCACAGGACAGCTGGCCCACTGTGTCCTGGTATGTACCCGGAGGACACTGGACACACTGCTCCTGCTCCCCGCTGTAGAACGTCCCCACACCACAACTCACTGAGGACCAAGACACAGGTGAGTGCTTGCTGCTCATTAGAGGACACTAATGCATCATTCCAGTAGACAGTAAAATACACTTACCACACTTTCCATCTCGGAGGACCTGTCCTGTACTGCAGGCTTCTGCACCTTCTGGCACCCTGGATGGTTTCTGGGCCACCTCGTACTCTGTCCCAGAGAACTGGATGTAGAACTGCTGCTTGTTGATGGACTTTCTGAGTGTACGCATGGCGCTCTGCAGCTTCTGCTTCATCCTCTCCCTCACACAGTCCACATTGCAGGAGTCTGACATAAAAATTGGTGTTCATCGTGATTATTCACATCCTTCAATCTATAGCTTTAAATATTAATAAAAATCTATCCATGGTGGAATGTGACATATACAGGGAGTATAGTAATGCAATTAAATTGTAGATTTTATACATGTGGAGAACATCCCACCTGAAGCTTCCTCCTCTTTCATTTCCATCTCAAATTCTGCTGTAATGTGAGAAACCTCTTTTGAAGGAGATTTACGTCCTCGCCTGCGTTTCTTAGATGAGTCACACTTCAAGTTGACAAAGGTTACCTGACAGTCGTCGGTGCAGGGGAACTGGCCTCCTTCAGGTGGAAAAACACACAAATAAAGTGGTAACGACTGAAGAGAGACTGATGAGGAGAGATTCATTTAAGACTTCATTACTTTGCCCATAAAGACCCAAACAGCCACTGGCGACCAAAACCAACAACGGATTAAAAATGTTTAATACCTGTTGACCAACTAATCCTATCAATACATGTAAATAATTGGTGTGAAGCGCAGTTTGTCATCTTTTCATGGTCATCAGATATGACCCATTTGGACATTCAGAGGCTCTGTAGTGAACGTGGAAATAACGTCATCTTCTACAACATTGATTCACCAGTAAAACCCATGGAGTTGGATCAATGACAGTGGATGGAGACACTTGGTTTATGTTCAGTTAATGATATATTTTACTGAAAAAGTCACTATTTCTTCAGTTTTTTCGGTTTCTAACAAAATAACCTTTGAATTAACATCTACATGATCAGTGAATTAAATACAGGAAAATACATGATTTACACTGGAAAATTTTAAACTAAAGAGAACAAATTTACAATAAATGGTGCTAAATCACTTATGAAAGGTAAAATATAGAGAAAAAATATCTTGGGAACTGCCACAAAAGAAGCACTGGTTCTTTATGGGTTAATAAATAGCTGTGTGTGTCTGATCAACGATAGCTCTCTCTTACCCTGTAGATTCTGCCTCGATGAGTCTCTGTGCTTCTCCTTGTTTCGGGGTCTCAGGTGACACTTGGCATCCTTAATCTTAAACCTGGCCTTCTGTTTGATGGGTGGAGCCAGCGTGTCTTTAATGACATACAACACAAAAATGCAGAGATCCATCAAACATCAAACTATAATGCTGTGTTGGAATGTCTTACATTTACCATGCATTGTGGTCCCCTAGTAAAGAACTGAACTTTGGTCTTCATGGCCAAGATTTGTGACTCCTAGAGTTTAGGAAAATGTATTTATTTACTCCAATGCCTTGATTCCCACCTATCTGAGTAATTTCTCACTGGGGGCTGCAAAGTTTGCAATAATTTGTTCCTAATTTCAGTATCAATTACTGGGTACACACAAGGTCACTGTACAGAGTTGTTAAAATAAAATAAACACAATTAAAATTACACAAATACATATATAAAACACATAAGTACATAAAAAAATCATATCAAATGGAATACCTTTTAAAGACATTTTTAAGGTACTAAATGCAGATTTGTAAATTGAGGACTTTTAAGACTTTTTAAGACCCTGTGGGAACCCTGCCATAACTTGCACTAGAGCACATTTTTTTTTGATATTTTTTTGATGCATGGTTTAGTAGAGATTTCTTTAAGATGTCAGCTGTATAATACCAAGATATGCAAGTGTATGCACTTATATAACTTCTTACATTTTTAGTTCAGTTTAGTTGACTTTGTTTTTATCATCACAAATGGGCTAGAAAGCCCTCACAGGTCTACAGGTGTCTGACATAGATGGTAGCTTTCTGATGAAGTAAAGCAAAGTAACACAAGGTACTGGAATTGAAACCCAGCTGTGTCACAAATGTGAGAAAGAGCTGGCTGAAATAAGCACTGCATTTCCCCTCATGCTTTGCCCACTGTACCGGCACAGGATGGTAAGGCAGTAGTGGCATTCCTCTTCTGAGGAGCTTTACCCGGCTGCACGGGCACACCGCAGCTCAGTGTGTAGCTGTTCTCGGAGTCTGTAACACACACATACACACAAACAGAGGGATATTACTAAGGGAGGAGAAATCAAAGATGATGATGACAGCTGAGGGAGGTTGAGAGTTTTGATTTCGTCTGAAGAACTGTGTGACCGGGACCTTCTGTTCCACCTAACATCTGATTTGTACGTATGTGGATGGGTATGGAAGCATGTGTGTTTCACTTGGCTACGGCACAGTTGTGAGGACTAGAAAGAGTTTTATAAATGTTCTGTGACCTTACTATCAGCTTGTGTTTAGGAGCGAGACAGTGATCCCGGAGGAAAATCAGTTGCCATGTGACCCAAACGCTGATTGAGAAATTAAAGCCAGAGTGAAAGATCTATGAATCCTGTCTTTCTATCTGGATGAACACACACAAGGACGCATTTCAAGTAAGAAATGAGGGATGAAGTCTTCAGAGGTCATAAAAGCAGTTGATTAAATAAGAGCCCTGACTGCATTCAGCCACAGGAATTTACATGGCTCTCTCCCCCTAAAATTAAGACACACTCCAAAAAGATAGAAAAACAAATATTTCACTTCTTGCCTCAGAGCTATCCATCATTCTCACACGGCAGCCGCCAAGTCAAACGGAGTGAGGGCCATGGTATGGAAAATATGGCATGATCAAAGAATGTAATCGATTTACAGATGTGTGTTAAGTACTATCGCAGGAGGAGAGGCCGGATGCCCGCCAAAGTACCGGGACGTGTGAAGCCAAGAAAGTCTCACGAGTGAAAAACACATGAGTCTGAATGGAGAGCCCCCTGAGGAGTCGACAAATACAGCAATAAAAAGCATGTGAGCCTTCATCAAGAAACAGTGGCATCAAAAAACCAGGGGCAAGAGCTGTGACTGGTGACTGTTACCACCAGAGGGCAGCAACGTGTACTACATAGAACTACACTGACTTGTGTTGGTGACTTATTGCATTAATGTCACTCTCTCACTCACTCTCTTAGATTCAAACAATAAAATTACAATATAGTATGATATATGTATGGTTACTCATTAGGAAACAGGAAAAACATTAGTTTGTAAACATAGTAGTGCTTTATTAATCCTCAAAGACACTGATTCTATATTTGGTGAAAATTTTATCAATATAATTTTCAAAATGTAGGTATATTCTGCTGTTATATTGTGCTCAAATTAACCACTCGAACAAGTGTGTGCATATGCACCTGCGAGGAAGAGGGCATTGGAGGGGCAGGATAGGGAGCAGACCTCCGCCCCTCCGCTCTTGGTGCAGGTCAGCTGGGCTCTGGGCGCGGGCTTCCCATTCGGCAGACATTTCACCGCCTCTGAGGAACAGACAGAGTCACATCACCATGACAACCACCTGGACACACATACATATACACACACTTACACCTGTGTTCAGGAGGATCCACCATTCTGACAAACAGACATACACACAGAGTTGGTGTTTACCGATGCAGTCCTTCTTGTTCCAGTGCAGCTTCTGTCCAGGTGGACACAGACACTCGTAGCTGCCCTGGGTGTTAATGCATCCGTACTCACAGCTCCCATTGTTGATGCTGCACTCATCAATGTCTGAAGCACAACCACAGAGAAACTTACAATCAGTGTGTGAGCAAATTTGTTCTGGTACAGGGCAGGCAGAAGCTCTGGATTATAGGACTAAGAGATGTTCTGATAACACAGATAGGGACTTTAAAATCAATTAAACTCTTGTTTGCAGATGGATTATAAATTACAGATGAGGCATCAGAGGTTTAAATCTGTAAATACCTTTATCCGATGGATTAGCCATCTTAAGATGGTTTTACTGGCCGTTTAAAGGCAGTTGACAAGAATATTTTTTGCTAAGTTGCTAAAGCATTTAAAATGTTCTTTGTAAGAGAGTTAAATATAAATGTAATAATTAGGATCTTTGCACTTAGGAAAGATAAAGTCAACGAGGAACTTATAAGGAAAATCAATGAGGGCATATGCAAACTCAGGGTTCCTACAGGTTTCTACCAGTTAAATGTAAGACTTTTTAAGATATTTTCAAGACTATTTACAACAGAATTTAATGCCTGTTTCACAGCCTATTTCAAGGGCATACTGGCAGAAATTTGTGACTCTTCGAATCGTGTCAACCAGATTGAGAATGATTTTTTTCTCCAACCAGGCATTATTACATTTGCACTTCCTCATGCTTACTTTTTACTTGTGAGCTGTCCATTAAACTTCCCAAAGTCAGCTTTCTCTGGTGACTATAAGCTGCATATCTGTTGTGTTGAATGTTCTGTGATCAATTCAAACTGTGGTTAAAGTTAATTATACTTGGTTCCTAATTTCAATATAGGTGGAACGCAGTAGATTAACATTCTTTACAGGTTGGACATTCCCCAGACACATTTAAACATTATACAGTCTACAAGTTAATGGCAACATAAAGTAAGAGCTACTATATCAAATTTAATACCTTTTAAAGACTTTTTTAAGGTATTGGATGCAGATTTGAAAATTCAAGACTTTTAAGATTTTTTAAGACCCCTGCATTCATAATATATTGAATAGTTCTGACTTAAGCCATGACAGTGCTGAAGTGAGCCAGCAGATACATCCTCTAGCTGCGGCCTTAACTGTAATGGCGCCACCACCACTCCATCAGCGACGTCACTGCTACTACAGATATGACCCACGTGGCAACACCCACAAACAAGCAGGCCAACCAACACACAATGAGAACATTCACACAGGCAAGGATGCAGAAACACAATCACACACAAATAGTGAAAGGAAAACCTATTGAGGTGAACTGAGGTGTGAGAGTGCTTTCAGCAGCAACAGTCTGCATGTGCTCAGTGACCCCTTGCACACAACCACACATTTGATCTACTTTCTCACACACAAAGGACCAACTTTAGTTCACTTTTATTTCATTTATATTGTGCAGCAGTAAACACTCACCTCCACAGTGAGTGAGGCCGTACAGGATGTATCCTTTGTTGCACAAGCACTCGAAGCTGCCAGGGTAGTTGATGCAGGTGTGGTCGCAGGTTCTCTCAAAGGAACACTCATCAATGTCTGAGGAAAATCAGACGTGCATGGGAAATGTTACTTATTATTTATTTGTTCTGTAATTTTCTGGCACTCCTGCAACCCTCATAAGGACTATGAAGTTTGGAAAATGGATGCATGGATGGATGTATGGATGTTCTAACTGCAGTGAAGGAAATGACAACAACAATTGGGACAACAATTGGATGATCACCACTCTTTTGTCCATAAATAATGTAGTGACAGTGTTCCACCATTGAGTGTATGGTGGAAAAAAACCTGACACAATGTTAATAGTGTGGAACCTCTCACTTTCATATCCAATAAATAACCAGGACAGTGACATAATATACTTTCATAATTCAGTAATATAGTATTTCACATTGAATATAAGACATTGCTGTATCAGTCCAGATATTATACAGTGGCTGTCCTGTTGACAGTGCACACATGGTCATTTTATAACATTAACTGGCTATAACTGGGTTTCATCGTGGTTCAAATGAGTCTAATGAGTGCACAGTGAGGTTTTGTCCTTCTGCATTGATAAAAGCAAATGTCAGTGTGATGAGTGGTTTACAGAAGTTGCACTCTTAATAAGTCATTTATGGACAGGCATAGATTGCTCACAAGGACTAAAGAGTCCATCACATTAATCACAGTGGACATTATAGTAAACAAATACATGACTTGCTTGCAAAACTAGGACAAGAGCTCATTCTAATAAACCAACCTGGAAAACCTTTGCTGGACTGAGGTTGAAACAGCTCACATTCACCGTTACGTCAATGTCTGTGTGTGTATGAGTGTGCACGCCTGTCTGTGCATGTGTTTATGTATACTTGTCCTGCACCAAATATTATTAACCTATCAGGAATGGAGGCCAGCCTTTCAAGCTCACCTGGTTTATTTCAGTCTGTTCCACAGGGCTTTACAGGGGCTAAAAATACGACATGTTATAATGGAGTTTGTCATGTGGAGGAAGTTGTTAAGGCCTGGATGTTGGCTGGGTAAATACTCCAGGCAACTGTCCATGAGAGGACTTTGGAATAGCTTGCCTGTTTCAAAGTAGCCCTGAAGTAGCTTAGTTTACATAAACTGAGCCGGGCACACAGAAGCTGCCTACAGCTGTTTAATGTAAAAGGAAGGTATATAAAATAAATGTTGGTTCCTGGTTTGGTTTACGTGCATTTTTTTTTCTCTGAGACACACCCACTACCATGAACAAGTGTTTTGCCAGTGATCACTGACATTTATCTAAAAGTTGACAACATTCCCTATATTTATCTTTCTGCACCTCTAAACATTTAGATGAGAAGAAGTAGTTTGCAGGAATGGCTTATGCAACCACAGCAAATGATGAATCTTTCTGCCTAGGTTTCTTACCCAATTCTGGCAGATGTGCTAGCACTGGCATGTGGTGTATGACCAGGAGCTTTTTTCTGTGGAAATGTTCCCTTGCACAGAAACAGCCAACAAATAAAACACTGTATTTAATATTATGCTGAAGCTCGGCAGGCCAGATGTCAGTGGACAGGACAAACCCGGCAGCTATCTGCTGGTGTAGTAAAATGGCAAAGGTGTGTCAGGACAAGGCACCGATGCTATGATGTGGCTAAAAGTACTCAATACCACATTATTAAAGACTCCAGTAGAACTACTGATACACAACATGTACTCAGTTTTTGGTGATTTTGGACCTGGAATAGAAGCACCTTAGGGTTTTTTTATTGATAAAACATCTTTTGTGTTTGTCTGCTCTCCTGTCTTGCTTGCCAGAACTTGTAAAAAGGAATCTGCCTTTGGTCGTACAAACATAACCACTGATTACAAAGATGCTTCTGCATGCACACTACACACCCAGCCCAGGAAGTTTGGTATACTGCAGCAACAAGATGTAGATTGTTTTGGCTTTTCCCACAAATGTGCATGCATTAACAGATTTTCATATTAACACATTCTCAGTTAAAGGCATGGTCCTGCATTCCTGAACATACCTGCACAGAATCAGCTGGGACACCAAATAATAAAATACTGTCTAACCACAGAGAATAGAGCCTAAAAGATGGACTTTATATTTTACTAGCACAGGCACAAATGCCCTGTGAGATTTACGTACAGGATCCCCGGATTAGACTAAGAGATCAAATTGATATTGATTTTCTCACCTGAGTCCTGCCAGGATGCCAAGGCTTGAATTTACTGACATACTAATATCAATGTCCCAATCATTTAAGACATGTACTTTTTATGTGCATCATTAAACTGTTAGTCATAAACCGAGTATGAGTTTGACTTTTATTGAGGAAATCTTAAAGATAGTCTTCACTTGAGTCAAATGTTGCCACTGAGCTTGTGTAGACTTGATGTTCACTGTGAACCCACTGTAGAAATCACTGTGGTCGGCAGCTGTCTGTCACTAACCTTGGCATGTCCGTTCATCTGTGAGCAGCTTGTGGCCTTTCTGGCAGCTGCATTCAAAGGAGCCAACTGTGTTACGGCAGAAGTGATCACAGCCACCGTTGTTCTCCTGGCACTCATCGATGTCTGGGTGGAGAAAATGAAAAAAAAAGCCATCAATCAGAGGACCAGTAAAAGTGTAAACAGATCAGTGGTTGGTTACATTATTTCAAACATTGTGCCAACACGGTGGTGAAAAGAACACTCAACTAACCTCGTGCAAAAACACATGTTGCCATTACACAATACAAAATATTCTTCTGAGACAACCTGCCTTTTATTTGTGATGTTGTTAATATGCACATTACTGTAGTTCTTTAAAGCTCTTTTTTTCTGCCAAATCCGAATAAGCAGATTTTTTTTTTTTATTTAGTGATATACTTGCCGTTTGGCTCAGTCTCTGGATGTTTAATATGGGGCTTATTCATTGAGGCCCGACGTAGTGTATCATCCCATGATACACTACTTACCTGGAACTAATGTGGCTATAGTTCCTGGGAAAGAGAGGAGGCAGCCAAAGTCTAGAGGGGAGAGATGAGTAAAATACAAGAGTCTGCCATATATCTGATCTTCAACTTATAGACAGAACACTCTTGGTAAAGTTAGACACTTACAATTATTTCTTTAAATGACCAGTTACTGGCTTGAGTGATATAGAGAGTTTAGAGAATTTAGTAAAGTTTTGCAAAGCTTTTAATTTGGTTAGATTGTGAGAAGATAATTCCACATTGTTTGTGATTTCCAGACAGACAAGAAAAGACAAAAGATGATGACTACCTTTTTCAGACACTGATGTCTTGGAGGAAAAAATATAAGGAATACATTTTTAAATGCACGAAGATAAGTTTTTAAAGTTTCTGTAAAGGTACTCATAGTACTGAGTTGGATTTAGAAAAATAAATAAGACACTACAAACAGTAGAAACAAACAGTAGAGATCTGTTTCACTCAAGTCAAAGAAGAGAGTATTTTTTTTTATATAAAAGTCAATAAAATCACATGTCCGCTTATTCATCTAATTAATCTCCAATTTGTAATATCAACCACGTTTTTATTGTTATACAGGAAGTATGAAACAGGCTTGTGGTCCTGGGAGAAAGCGAAGTGATGAATCCATGTGAAATAAAATCTGGACACCTGAGCTGTAATGCAGGTGAGGTGCAGAGATTCAGAACCACTAATACTAAAATAATAAGGTGAATGCAGTTGCCCTCAAGGTACTACATTTGGTGCCAACTACAAACCTCTTGGCAGATCTGATTTCACACCTGTCCGACTTTATTTCCTTGCTTCACTGTCCTCATTTGAACTCTAACTGTTTATTATGTTCACTTTTTAAACAATAATAAGAACGTGACTCAGTACAGAACATCTAGTTCATGGAAGATTTCAATGTACTGTACCGGCTGTTTCTATGGAAAGGAAGTAGAGAAGGAAACTTAAGGGAGAGCTGTAAAGAGGAACAGGTAGAAGGACAAGGAAACGGAGGAGGAGAGGAGGAGGGAGAGGGGACAATAGTCTGGCAGATTACACAGGCTAAGCCTTTTTTGATTGGTGCCTTAAATGATGAAAACTGTGAAGGATTAACACTTAAGCCCTTGAGCCGAGGAATAAGTTGAGCAAGACACCACAGAAATTGAAGAGGCGGGAAGGGAGGAGAAAAGGTGGAAGAAAGGAGAAGTTTAGGAGAAAGGTGGGAAAAAGACAGATGGATTGAAGAATATCTGTTAAAAAAATAAAATAAAATGAAATGAAATAAAAGAGCTGGAAGAAGGATGGACTGTTGAAAAAAAGAAAAGATGAAGAAATGGCATATGGAGTTACAAACGGGTAATGAGGGGATACAACCACGTCCATATTTAAACCAAGAGGACTTAGACACCAGATGAACTTTTTCTCACAATGCTTCAAAAACAATACCATCACACAGTTTAACTTATAATTTGCTTCATAAGAACCTTTTGAAGTCCATTGTGTTAAAATTAGCTTCATGCTATTTACAGATTTTATTTTCAATGTTGTTTCCATGACCCTTACACCCCTTTAATCCTGTGTTCTGTGAATTAGTAAAAAAAAAAATTATGCAATGTCGATGTTGTCGATGTTAACAATCTAATAAAGCTAAAGCTATCAATAAGCTAATAAATGAATAAATTTTTACTTATGCATTAGAAATTACATTGACAAAACTAAGCTCATTTCACTGAATAAATAAAATCTTATGGACCTTGCATTTCATTTGTTACATCTAATGGTGAGGTATGGACATACTGGTGCTACTATGACTGAGGACATTTTAATGTCTTGAGAAAGCATGATGTAAAAATAAGTTTGCTTGCCTAACTCGGAATCGAATTTTGAGCTTTTCTCTGATTTTCTCTTTTTTTAACATGCTGGGGGAAAGATTCGAAGCGTGAGTACAGCATGTGATGGTTTATCCAGTTTAAGCAGTTTGGTTAAACTTATGGAAATATTGTGGCTTGTAATTAAGTAAGCATGTTGTGTCTCGTTCTTCAAGTTACAATAAACTTACATCAA
This sequence comes from Ostorhinchus cyanosoma, assembly GCA_029814465.1. NCBI lineage: Eukaryota > Metazoa > Chordata > Actinopteri > Kurtiformes > Apogonidae > Ostorhinchus > Ostorhinchus cyanosoma. The sequence continues at coordinate 38,119,163 of JAPTYQ010000005.1, forward strand.
CAACACAGTCTTTTCCTTGAGTTCATGTTCCAAGCTCCAGACAAAACCACAAAGAATGAAACAAAAAGTCATGGACGTTGCAGTGCAAGGCAGTATCTGTAGACAAAAAATAAATGACACCGAACGTTTTGCCTATGCAGCACGCTTAGTATTAACATTTTTGTGAGACATGGTTACACAATTCTCACAGCTTTTTGAACATCAAATTAACCAGAAAAAAATACAAATGAAGACCAGTAGCTCCTGAAAATGTCCATTCCTTACAGGGAAAAAATAAGAACAAAACAGAATTTTTCTGCATCTCTGTGCCATGTTTTCAACACAAAAAAACATTTACAAAGTGATTCAAAGAATGTA
>JAPTYQ010000005.1:38119619-38130937 GCA_029814465.1 Ostorhinchus cyanosoma
CAAAACAGAATTTTTCTGCATCTCTGTGCCATGTTTTCAACACAAAAAAACATTTACAAAGTGATTCAAAGAATGTATTTTACAGGTCCACAAATCCTATTTACAGTGAGGTAAAGCACACACAGCTTCATGACGTTAAAAAATGAGAATGAGGATGCTATATTATGTAGTTTGATCCATTCAAACATATTTAAAATCAGGGTCAAGGGGAGGTGGAGAGAGTGTGGAGAGTCCCAACCAACTCTTTTTCATGATAGGAGCCCTTATAAGTCAGCAAGTCAGCCACTGTGTTTTTCCATCAGGGCACACTAAGGCCTCCCTGGCCTGATCCTCTTCCTCTGTATCCTCAGGGAGCTTCTGCTGAATGAACTCTTCATCTAAATATGGAGCTGAGACAGGAATCCACAACGAGCTGGCTGAGCGCCACAGTAAAAATGTAGTAAAGTGTGTGTCCCGCTGTGCCCTGTCAGCGGCCTTTTAAAGGGATTGTCCCTCCATCTGGCACAACTAAAACGGATTTCCCCATGGCTCCTGGTAACAGAATGAGGCTCTGGGTTTTTTACAGAAAGCAAGACAGGTAAATGCACACTGGTACACTTCAGTGTTGTCATGCCAGGGGAGATGCATTTAGAATCGTTGGGTGCTTTCAGTTTCTTTTTCTTCTTCCCTCCTTGTCAGTAGTAACTCCTCTCCTTCTGTCTTACTGACTGACATTTTTTTGTTTTTGTTTTTAAGAATCTTTTTAGTGTTTTCATATCTCATACTCTGTTACCTCAAGGCGTCCCTGTAGTTCTGGCTCCAATGAAAGGATTTCATACCAATCACAGCTGTTTGTTTGGTCTTTTCTGAACATGTTTAGGGCTGATTTATATCTATGAAACCAAATAGCTCCAGGTTACCTTCGCCACAATACTTGCCAACCTTGAAATTAAAAGATTTTCAATGAGGGAAAATGAAAAGATTATAATTTCCTTAATCAGGTAGATTGCTTATTACCAAATTAACAAATAATGCATAGAACCTCCCTGAGGGAGAGGAGATCTGCATTCTGTATCCAGTCAAGCATGTTTTCAAATAAGACAAACACACAAACTGAGAAAAACACACATCATTCCTTAACATTCCCCCTCTGCCCACGTCGGCTCCGCTCTAATGCCTATGTAAAAACAGTGGATACCACCCTGGGTCTACCCAGTGCAGACAGACACAGCTTCGTAATTATTCTGGCAGCCACAAACACTGGCAGAACCACTGCATCTACCCACACTTAATGGCCACTCTGGGGACAGCTGAGCTTTATAATGGGGTATATAATTACATTTAATGGGGCTTAAATAAGCTTTGAGCTTAAATAAATACATTAAGCCTCTGCACATCTTGAAATGATAAAGTGTGAGTTTGGAGAGAAGAGAAAGACGACAGATAAAGGCAAGACAGCACAGGGGTTAAACAGATAATTCTCAAAGAGCCAGAGTATTTTGCTTCAGTGTGTACTATGTTCTATTTAAACAAATATTATTTTAAACACAAATTATCATCTTCTGATGATATAATCGTCACGTCTTCCCTTGCAACTTATGGTTTGTCTTGGAGGAAGTACAGACTTTGTCTGAATAAATAAAAATAAAATGCATTAAAAGTAGTAAAAAATTTAAATCTGTTTATTGACATGAGCATTCGCTCACTAACATCTGGGTGGCCAGAGGCCTTCCCTCTGCAGCCATTTGTAATGAGGACACTCCTAATTAACACATGACAATGCACTGCACATGAGCAGTACAGAAGAATGAGGAGAAATGTTGAACCGAACACACACACAGATGATATTCCGTGTCTAACTTCAACGTTTCCCCTGCAAATGTGTAACTCTTTCCTCCTCTGTCTCTCCCTGTGAGAGGAGTAATTTGTCACTTTCACTACATGTGCTTTGATGAGGTTTGTACACACAAAGCCTGCCTCCTGGGATCCATCTCTGACATTTACTCAACACGATCAATATCTCTCTGGCCTTCAATCAATAGTTCCATCCGTGGCCAGGCGCTGTGCCTCTGAATATCTCTGAGCCGTACCAGACTGGCTGACTGACCATCCACTACTGCCTGACACACAACGTGCAGGTTTCAAAACAGCTAAATGTTGTACTTTTCAGGGCTGTTTTAAAGCTACTTGGACATGGATTTAAGACCACTTTAACAACCAAAATAAAGGAGTAGAATTGCTGGCAAAAGCAGTGTATTTCCAATTGAACGTAATTAATGAAAGTTGTGAGACTATAAAAAGAAAGTTTAAAAAATGTTACCACGAAATAATTTAAGAACATGATGTTAAAGAATTTTTAATGAAAACATTAAACCACGCTGTATTAACTCTGTTGTATACTCACACAATTATTGTGAAGAGGAGAACACATTGGAAACTGCGACCATGGCTAATCTAATATGTTTTTAAATGACTTTATCTAACATGCTTTGTTTTCGCAAGCCATGCTGCTCACTTGTGAATAATCAGAATTCATTCAAATTTATCTTTGTCTTATTAATTGATAAAAATAAATTAGCTTCAATGTGTCCATTTTATTTGGCGTCTAATCACATTCATGTCTCCAAAACTTTACAGACCTGTTAAGACACAGATGGTTTTGTAATCTACGGTAGGATTACTGTCAAGTCTGACATTAAGTCATGTCACATAAGTGTTTTTACTGGCATCTCACAATTGTGAAATTAACATCTCAATGTGCCTCAGTCATGGATGTTTTATTTTTCTCAGAGAGAGAGAACCAAAAGTGAAAAAAAAAAAATGAATCATGTACCTAGGTAGGATTCATGAAGATGCTTACTCACCTGACTATGTTGATGAACTGAGTTTGATCTTAAAATGTGTGCACGGACAGTCAGAGAGTTTACAATTAGTATCAGGAAATGCCCTGTTAAATCAGTACAACCAGACTTAATTACTATATGCAGGACACAGGCCAGCAAGCCACAGAATTTTGACAGGTAAAGTTAGAGTCAGGAAAATAATACAAAAAAAAAACTGAATAAAGTTAACAAAATACCACTAACAAGGGAAAGGAAAAGACAAATGCAATTCATACATTATAAAGTATTTGTGTTGAATTCCTAGTCCATTCATAAACAGCTGGAGCACATTGGTTTAATGTGTTGCACAGTAATGTCATTGCAAACTAACAGTTATGGGAGACGGCTGCACATAAGAAATTTGGAGCAAATCATTCTTTGTTATTGTGAATTCAATATTGTACTGAAAAAGTTATGTGTGGCACTCATTTATTGTTAACAAATATCTTATAAGCCTGTCTGCACTGGTTAAGAAAACATATTCTGCTACTTTGAGACTAATTCTTGGTATCCGAAATGATAGGTTTCTGCACAATGGAATTTCAACAGAATCTACTGCTGGTTGAATGGTCACCTTCAGGGAATGAATTTTTGGTCCAGGGTAGATATTTTGGAAGCGAACTCTTCACATACACTGTGCCGGCTGCGCACGAGGCCAAGGGCCAAATGAGAAGGCTTGCTAACATCTACCTGGGCCAAAGGAAACAAGCCATCCACCCCCACGCCTCTGTTTGAGAAGTCCAGTGTTTGTATTGAGAAACCCGGCTCCAGAAGAGCCCCTGATGATGCTACAGGGCTCAGCTGCCTGATTTAGACCCACCGACAAAATGTGATTGATCTGTGCTGCAGCCTGAGACAGAACTGCACCAATTAGACCAGAGCAAGTGAGCAGTCATTCCTCACCTCTGACCCCTACATCCAAAGGTCCTGTGCAAGGTCCCCTGGTGGGGCGTTGTTATGTAAGAAAGTGGTCTGTTCTCTAAACTTCTTGAAAGACAAAAACAACCACTACAGTGCAAAGTGTTAGCTGGCAAACACAGGTTGAAACAAACTGACCACAAATAATAACTTTTGTTGTCTCTTAAACCTCAGTTAGGTGAGCTTGTAGGAATGTGCGGCTCCATACCTCCAGGGTACGAGCTGCACATAGTGGAGAGGTGCTGTGTAGTTTTACCAAATATTTGCAGTAAAAAGCAATTAAATGGAATACATTTGCAGAAACCTGAACCTCTACAAATAATTACAGATAGAGTACAGTGGATCTAGTTTTCTGCGCAGGGTGTTGCTGGTGGAGAGGACAGACATCAGGCCTGGGAGGCAGCGTGTATTTATTCAGGTATTAAACGACCCCAGCTCTCCATTCTGTTTAATAACAAACACTCCAGGGATGCATGTGGGCCAAGGGAAACTCTCCATTTTACACAACAATAAAACAGCCAGTGATCTGGGCTCTGTGTTTGGACAGTTTGGAGTGTGGACTGCTGTCCAGGCTGCAGTCAAGTAAGGTGATGAAGACTGCAAAGCAATGGCTCAATGTGTATGTCTGAGTGTAGATGCAGAAGGAGACAACTGACCTGCAACTTCTTCTCAATACAGGTTTTTTAGAGCAAGTGTACAGACATAAATACATCTAGCTAGACTAAGAGTAATGATCATAACATAAGGGAAAGAAAAATAACTGAATTAGTACTCAAGCAGACAGATGAACAGTCACATAGTTGAAAAGGAATCGCCTTCAGTTCCCATTAAACCTAGGTACCCTGAGTCTGCCACACCTGGCATATGAACACACCAAGACAGGAGAACATGTCATTGGTCAAGAACACAACTTCAACAATAAATAAATATGAATAATTCTTTAACAGTAGTAAGTGACAAATACTATTCTGAGGTTTACAGTGCACAGTTTTAATATTCCAGCTTTATTACCCAGTTTAAAAACATGACAGAAGTAATCAAAATGTAATCATAACTTTGATGAAGTAAATAAAACAATTGTACTTTTATGCATGGTAACAGTATTCTAACCAATTATAACCACTCTAGCAGTGATAGATAGCTAATATGATCAGTTTTGTATGTGTATGTGTGTTTTCAGTTTTTTTTTTTTTTTGGGTTGATAAGGAATGCAGGCCAGTGGGGACGTGTCTCAGGTGCCAATACACACTGTGTACCGTACAGCACAGTACACCGACCACACGCTATCTTCAGAAACACACACATGCATACACGCACCTCCAGCGTTCCATGAGATTCTATACACTCACATGCAACCTAAATGTGTGTTAATTAACCCACAGAAACAGAAGCACACATGGAAAACGCATACACATATACAGTAACTCATCTAACGTCCAATGTGCACCTTCTAATCAAACATCTGGAAACTGTTCAAAAAAATCCTTCTTTACTCCCTCTCTCGTTCTCCTTCTCTCCCTCTCTCACCCAGTTGTCGGCACGAGAGCCCTGTGATGAACCGCCTCCTCCAGTTGGCGTGTCTGTCATCGTGAGAGGTCGAACCACCTCATCTGTCAGCGCAGATGAAAGGGTGTTTATCAGACTGGTGGGTTTTAAACATGCCCTACATAGTTTATATTGAAATGATTATGATAGACAGGCACGACAGGGCACATCCCCTTGGCTTTAGAGTGAGGTAGACACAGACACAGAGAGAGAGAAAGAAATGAAGAGAGAGCTGTCTGTTTCTATCAAGCAATTTAGTGGCACATTAGATGAGACCACCTCACAGCGTGGCACTTATCTTGGCGCTAACTACCATGTTCAGTAAACTGCTAAATGCCAGCAATTAAACTTGCACTACAATATCACAACTGTGATTACACATGCCACCAGAGTCGAAACACACCCACACATGTACACACATATAGGCCTCGGCCTTGGGATATTGATCAGCTATCTCTCAGACAAATGCTCCAACCTGTGTGTGCCGTTGCCACGGTTACAGGAAGCCACTGTGAGAAACAACATTGGCATTGCGTCTACGCTGTTATGCCCCTCATCGATAAAGAAAGCACAGGAGGAGAATGAGAGACAAGCTTCAATGAGGAGAGAAGATGAAAATGTCACCTCAACTGCTGCTTGCTTAATGGAGCAGCCCCTGTGCAAAATAGCAATGCAAATATGAAACTAAATTACATACATTAAAGCTGCAGGAGGATGAAATCTATGGGGAAATGCCGGAATATGAAAATCCTTCATTTTGTAGCTCTCTTTAGATAAAAAGAAATTATCTGATGTTGTTTTGTGTCAATATGGAACAGTAAAACCAAAATATCACAGTGGTGGCATTTTCTTGCTTCCAGGATTTACTGGGTTTGTCCTCAGCCAAAAAAAACCAATTGTTGCACAGATTTCTAAGTAAATTGGTGCAATAATTTTTGTGGAATCCTGCAGATAGTTAAAAAAAGAATAATAATATGAAATTGTAAAAGTTTTAAAGGGACTATGTGACTTTTAGTACCATACTTATAATGTTTCATTTGAAATGGAAAAGGGAAGAAATCTCAAAGACAGGTGTCTCAAATGTGGCATGGTTTGATACCAACAGAGTTGCCTTTCCCAAAATCAGGGTCAGGACATAAAGTGGGTCATGGAGCTGCTTTTATTGGGTCTACAACTGTCATTAAAATGCATAACAATGAAATATGAATTCATTTTCTTATTTATGGTAGAAGATGAGTTTTCTCTTTAAGAGATCTCAACTAGCAATGTGAAATGAAGAGGAACAGTCTTGGAGATAAATGATGTGATAAGATAAAAAAAATTATGTAAAAGATGAAATAACACAAAAATGACATAAAACAAATAATTCATGATGTAATTTGTAAAAAATTAAAAAAAAATTAAGCCCTGAGGAAATACTTTGGATGTCACGTTGAAAAATTTGGAAAAAACAAACAGCAGAGACAATACTCACAGTCTATAAGCAAAGGGAAGTTCAAAATAAGGTCTTATTCCCAAAAGAGCAATAGATAAAACTAGATAAGCCATTCAAATTCTTAACGTTATCTAGGATCCAAAACCTTACCTACATATGGAAATTCAATTACTTTATAAACTTCTAAGGATCAGAGAGAGAGGGCGAGAGAGAGCGAGAGCGAGAGCGAGAGAGAGAGAGAGAGAGAGAGAGAGAGAGAGAGAGAGAGAGAGAGAGAGAGAGAGAGAGAGAGAGAGAGAGAGAGCGAGAGAGAGAGAGAGAGAGAGAGAGAGAGAGAGAGAGAGAGAGAGAGAGAGAGAGAGAGAGAGAGAGATAGCAGTAAAATTAAACTCCATGATTACAATATCTCCTCAGAAACATCCACATGTCACAACAATGGGTCCATGTTCCTTCAAACTACAAATCGGAGCCGTAACTTTGCAGTATATGAGATATCAAGTGCACTGACTGTGTGTGTATGGAGAGGTGTTGTGTTTGCATCACTTTAAGGGTGTGTTGTCAGATGCTGTGTGTTTCCCTGCTCGGTGCCCAGGTGATGGATGCTGATCGATGTGTACTGCCTGCTCTGTGTCTCTCAGCTCCCCTCAGCACTGATCACCACTCAGGGATTTATGAAGCCCTGGGGCTGATCCACAGCTAAATTATGTGGGCGGGGCACAGCTGGACTTGCCTCCTATCCATCTTCTCCACTCAACTCAGGCCCGAAAACAGAGAGGGAACTTTTCATTTTTCGACCACTATAAATGCTGGGTTTTGTCAGGACCACAAATCACCTTGGGAGACGACGTGGAAATGTTCACACAAGCTGCTGGGCTTGAACTTGATATCAGAGCAGTGGACAAGATCTTTTCCCAGCATGCAACTGCAGAGCCAGCAGACACACACTTCCAATGTCAGCTGAGTGGCTGCAATTTTCCTTGTTAACCTGCACCAGCTTTAGTTTTGAGCACACAGATGCATCAAATCAGGCAATTTACTTTGTTTCTTTACTAACTAAAGCATTTTATGATGGAAAAAAAAGTTGCCCAACAGTAAACTTTCCTGAAGTTCTCCTAGGATTGTTGATCTGGGATTCACAAACACAAACAATGTAATTTAATGCAGCCATCCATAGCTGTCTAACAAGCTAATTATGGTATTTGTGTAGCATTCTTGCACCTAATGTTCCGATTTTGAGAATGACGGATGCATTTACTGCATCTGCAGCTGGATGGTGCTGTCTGTGTGTCAGCGTGTATGTTCTAGTGAGACAGCGAGAGAAAGAAAAGAGAGAGAGACAGTGGCTAGCGTGGGCCTCACTGTTCAAACATCTCAAAGTTTGCCGACGCGTCGTCTGCCTGAGACAGCTCCGGCTCCAGGATTTCACACACCTACATGTCACATTCTCAAACTGCCTGACACTCGTTTTGCAAACATACACACACTGCGGCGTAGAGAGACACACACATGGAAAAGTGTTATACAATCTTTAAGAGCTTACTCACATCACACAAGCCATCCAGATTCTGACATGCAAAGAGCCATGTAGCCATCACATGACCTGCTTCTTGTTCCTATGACAACTCCAAGTTCTCTTGAAATATGTCTGTCACATGCAGGGTTTGCGTGAAATTTGATGTGTTACAAAGGAGAAACACCTTTAACAGTGGTACATCCATTAACCACCATATATGTAACAGAACCTCATCACGTAGCCAAAGCACCCAATTTTATTAAAATGCATTGAGCAGAAAGATTTGGCAAAACATTTGCTCACAGCACTAAAGAATATTAATGAGGTATTTTTCCCTTTACCTCTTGTCTACCTCTCTCTGATCTAACAATGCAGATAGAAGTGTGGATGAAACAACAATGGCTCTGTCAGTTAGCAACTTTGAACTTTCTGAGGAAACTGAACGATTTGGTTTGCAAATTATTCAGGTGACTTACAGCACTAGATGCTCAGAAGTCAATTTCGTTTTGACTAAAGAGCTAAAATTTGACAGACAACATATATATTATCTTTTGTATATCAAGGTTTATTGCTGTACAAAACCTTCCATTTCAATAACAAGAAATATATACTGTAAGCCAACGCACAACTAAGACTAAACATAAATTCACCAAACAAACACAGCTTGAGGTTCTCACTGAAGGTTTGAACACTTCTGACCACTATGATTCAACCAAACTCAAAAACAGAATGCCTCTTCCTGCCTACTCAAAGACGACTCACAGACTGCTTTGTCCACCTCTGAGGAGAATAGGGCACCGCTGCCTGTGAAGAACAGTGTTTGACTCAGCTTGAACCCACAGGTCAGCGTCATTCAACCAGACTGTTTGTTTAGAGGAAGGCCAAATCGCTATAATAATCTGTTTGGGATGTTTAGGCCCACACTGTGTCGAACCTCTCCTCGGACCACCGTCATTGACGTCACCGGCGGGCTGTCGGAAGTGGAGAAATGCTCAACGGCAAAACCAACAACAACAACCTGAGGCAGAGGCAGTGACCGCGACCACAGCTCCATGAAGTTGGATGTGAAGTGGATGGCGGGGTCGGGTTTGGCTCTGGATCACTCAGATACCAGTCATAGCAGGTTCAGGTAGACTTGGCCTCCTCTGTGCACACAGAACTCCTCACACATGCACATACACATACTTGGATGCATTTACTAACCTTTGCAGGTTTTGCCATCTGGCTGCAGGGTGAATCCCACGGGGCAGCTGCAGCGCACCCCTGTGGCTGTGTCTTTACATGTCCTGTCGCAGCCACCATTGTTCACAGCACAGGTCTCTGCAGACGGCAGGACAGAGATGGAAAAAAGAAACAGAAGGAGGGGGATGTTAACATGTGAGGACTGCTTCTGAAACACAGTCTCTCAATGCCATAAAAACTACTGATACTGAAGGTGGTGTGGGTTGACACAAAGCTTCATGCAGTAAAAAATACACAATCAGACAACAGCATAGCAGGATATGGTGCACTCTTGTGTTTTCTCAAGTTACATGTAGCTTTGTCAACACACAGATGAAGAAGTTACATTTTAACACCCCAGTCATCAAAATAACACTTTTATATGGAGATTAATACAATATATACACGCACTAAAAAATCACAATCAGGATATGTTTATCATTGACAGTGATGTATCATTACAGTGAAAACAAAAATGTGAAACATGACACTGTGCTGATAAAGGAGGTGAATAACTGTTTGGCCCAAAGGTCGGTCCTGTTTCCAAAAGTGACCAGAAATCAGTTAACAAAAATAAAAAAGTAGGGTTAAGGTAAGTAGAGAGAAAAATAAAGTTAGTTCAGGGTTGAGTGCTGTAAGTCCAGAACACACCCGGCAGAACCGGTGTGTATATTTTCCTCCAGAAAAATGTTCTTGTACGTGGCGTAGATAAGGTTTGCTCGGACTTGTGAATATTGCCTGAGCTGATCCCAAAACAAACACGAGCTCATGGTAACTCTAGCTCACCTGCCCAGCCGCTGTTGCTTTAGCAAAGCTCAGCACACACTTTCCCAATGGGCTTCAAGAAATGCTGAGGAGGCTGAAATTTGACATTGACTCATGTTTGTTGAAAGAGATTCAATAAAACTGCACCTAATAAGGAAGTTTCTCTTAGTAACAGTTCTGTACTTGGCAAGTTTGAACTTCGTAACTCCAGAGAAAATCTTAGCCTGACACAGTTTTCGTATGGGAAAAAATAATCTATCTTAGAATGAAATTCATTGTCTTAAAAGTTAAAAAATGTTATTTGAAAACTTTCAAAATGATGAAGATGAACTATTTTTTTGTTATTTTCTTCAAAGTTGACATTTTGGAACTGAAAAACCTTTGCTGGACAGCAGTATTATGTAAATCAGAGATGTCCCTCTTTTTTGGCTGCTATTCCCATTTAATTAAAATGCCAGGAGATTATGTGCCTGAGTGAAGTAAAGAGGAAATAGGAAAAGTCCTTTCAGGCTGGCAAACACATCCACATCTAGAGGTCAAGACATTAGCATAATGCCCTTTCAGAATGCAGAATCACAAACACGTCGAGCCAAGATAGCTGATGCTTTCTATCAAGAAACAGGAAGGTATTTGCAGATTTGTTTGTGTTCCTTCGTGTGGTTCCAAACAACATCAATCTCACGGCCTCTTTTCTTAATCTCTGCTTTCTAGCCTGCGTTTGTTCCCTGTTGTGTTTATTCATCAGAGCTCTGTGTTCATCATTTCCAGTCCTGCTCATGTCTACTTCTCCCTCTGTAGAGTTTTGCAGTCACTTTACCTATTCCAAATACCACAATGAGTTTTTCAGAACAAGAGCGGGATGTTTCAGAATGTTGCACAGTATAGATGAAGGGAGTCTGGAAGGAGAAGTACTCGATCATTTAGGCAGTCTGTCTGATGGACCCTGAAGGGTACGACAGCAGACCCAGTCTGCTTCCCACTGAAGTGAGTGTGTGTGTGTGTGTGTGTGTGTGTGTGTGTGTGTGTGTGTGTGTGTGTGTGTGTGTGTGTGTGTGTGTGT
>JAPTYQ010000005.1:38138218-38150536 GCA_029814465.1 Ostorhinchus cyanosoma
TGGGTGGGGGGGTTAAAGGTAGGCCCATTGAGACACTCAGACCAAGCACAGAGGTCTTTTCTCTCGTCAAAGTATGAGAGACAGAGAGAGAGAGAGAGAGAGAGAGAGAGACAGAGAGACAGAGGGATAGAATAGACACAAGACAACGGGAAAAGGAGGGAGAGGAGGGTTCCCGCTCGCTCTCATTCTGCATCCTCTTCAGAGACTTTCCTTAATGGTGTGTTCTTGCTTCTTCAAAGCAGCTGGAAAGGAAAATGATTATCTGCAGTCAAAATCGGGTGCTGCTGAACAGCAGCACTGCCTTCTTCACAAAGACAAAGTGTGAGAGACACAGTGTACAGACAGACGTATTACCAGTGTTTGAACACAGCAGGAAGGTCAGCACATCAAAACAGCAGATAACAACATAATGTTGGGATATATCTCGAAATAGTCAAGAGAACTTTATGTCATGTGGTTGGGCAGGTGGTTATAATCTTACACTCTTACATGTAACGAAGGGTAAAATCACACTTAGGTCTTGTTTTCTTTGGTTTAAACCACATGGAAAAGTTTACTTGTATTTTTTATTTGGTTAATTAAAGTTTACACTGCCTAATTACAAATGAACCAGAACTTGTAAACAAAAGTCACGTGAACTACCAAACAGCTCATTAATTGGAGAGACATTTGGTGACCTGTCCTTCTGCCAGGTTGGAGATTCTGCTGCAGCAGGGGAGTAAAAAAAACAATGATTCAAGCTCTTTGTAAGTAAGAACTGCTAAAAGACACTTTTCTGGAGTTTGAATCAGTTCAGAATTTTTAAAGGGACAAATAAGGCATCAGTCTAGACTGTGGTTTTGACTTAGTTCATTTTGTTATGCTAAAAGTGAGGAAGTTGTGGTTATCAGTTGTTAATTTCAGTCTTGTGCCTATAAAACCTGGATTTTTGTGTTGTTTTTGTCCAACGTTTTGGAGCCTCTCTTAATAGGTGCTTCCCGAATTCAACAGTGGAGTTACTGGAGGGGTCTATGTACACCTCAAAACATATAATGCAGTACTTGTGCAGTGAACTCACTTCAGTTACATTAACATATCTAACTACTTCTACCATAGAACCAACTAATTACTATTACTAGAGCCCAGCTCAGATGTTTCAGGTGTGAAGGTTTTTCAGTTGCACACATAATTTAATAACTATTTAAGTATTAGACCAAAGATGGAATAAATCCAAATAGATTATCTCTATGGAATGGCTACATATTTGTAGTACATATGGATATTGTGAGCAGCATTAATTCAGTAGCTTATCGGCAAACTGACTAAATCAAAGCTGCACTGTATCTGATGGCTAGCAAGAATAGCAAGGTCTGCAATACCTGAAATATGGAAGAGTACTTGAGCACTAATTATGAATTTAAAGTGCATAATTACTAATGACTTCACACCAACCAGGCACCATAAATTACCTTGATGACACCAACACACTATAACAGACTGGATAAAAATCATGAAAATCCACTGTATGTCTATTATTACACTGTAGGTAGGGTGGAGTAAATGGAATCATGTACAAATCCACTTACCTGGAATGCTTCATTCATCCTGTACTGATTAGAAAACTAGCTCAGTGAAATTTAATATTCTCTATGTTGAGAGCCAGGATGCAAAAAAACGGTTCTGTTGACAGTCATATGTACAAATGAGCTTTTAGGCAGAGAGAACTGCCTGCTGGTCCTGGCGTGGTCCACTGAGTTGAATGAGGTTTGACATGGCAAATGTTTTTTTCAGAGGTAGAAATGTGTCAGTCATTCATTTCCACCAGTCAACTAAATAATATCTCTCTTACTCCAAACATGTTGATGTTCACTCCCTGGCTGATATGGCCGATATGTTTCCACAGTGACACATTATCCAAGACTGTGTGTTACTGAGCCATCGATGATTATGAGGCAGGCATGACTGAGCAAATGACACCTCATCGTTCTCAGTTTTTTCCTTTATGTCCTGCTTTAATGAACAATCTGCTGCAGTTTGGTTCTATCATTGAAGGTAGACTGCACTAAAAAGGTTATTTAATAACACATTGTTTGAAGTTTGTGTGAGATTTTTCAAGGTAGTGAGCTCAACTGTAAATGTTTAACACAGAAAGACCATAATTGTACACAACAATATCCAGCACTGAAGGGAACATTTGTAATGGACAAACCGTCTATGGCAAGGCTTATGTGCAAAGTGAGACAGATGTGTATAAAAGCAAGGCTTCACTTCACTCGGGGAAGTAAAGAAATTGGGCACATTATCTTTAGCTGCATGTGGAGAAAAAGGGAAGGGTGTATTTTAAAGGCCAACAATTAACTATAACCAGTAACATTTTTTACAAAGGGTTCTACACATGCAATACACAGAAACCAATGTGCACTTTTCTCCTATTACAGAGCACAATTCACATTTTGTGCTTTGAATAAAAATATCCAGATAAACATGTTTTTCTGATTTTAATTAACCTGGCACAAAGCGAGTACAGTGCGTTAATGACTACTGGGTAAAGTATATTACACACAATATTGTCACAGCCATACCATGCAGTAGTGATTTTGGTAGATAATGCATGGTCCCAAACAAGGTGGAGTGTTGGAATAAGGGGCAGAACTCTCACGGAGATGTGAGCTTCACTGGCCTGTGATCATTCAAACAATTAACTATTTCACAGCTTTCACAATAGAGAAGGAGGGAAGCCAACGTGGATGTCACTCACCGATGCAGGTCTTGCTGTCTGAGTGCAGGGCGTACTTCTGATGGCAGCCACACACCGGCCCCGTGTCTGTGTCATCACATGTGTGCTGGCAGCCGCCATTTCCATAGTTACATGTCACTGAAAGAGGCACACACACACACACACACACACACTCAGTCAGTCTGTGTTCTTCAATGTATACAAGGTTAAAAATATATTAATTTTAATTTCCTAAACATTACATTTAGTTGAATAAAATCTGGAGACACAATAAATCTAATGAGGTTAATTATAGGAACCTTTTAGTACGAGGGGGAAATTTACAATAATGAGGCTAAAGGTTCCCAGGCTTTTGACCCTATTTAAACATCACAAATTTATGGTGACCCCAGACATTCAAAACGGAGACTTTTTTTTGTTGATAAAATGAATTTGTTTTTGATCGTGTAATAGTATGTAATACTATGTTGCAAATAAACATTAAGATGACATTTAGGCTATATAACGTATATTATTATGGATGGAGGCAGAGAAGCCAGGTGTGGATTACTGCACAAAGTAAGAATTTTATTTTTCTTGGTCAGGATATGTACAGTCAGTCTAGCTTGTATTTACAAGGCTGCAAATTAATATTGAAAAAACAATAACTCAAACTATGAATTATGAAAGAGCTGAAGCATCTTAAACCGACCACAATGAACATTTGACAGATAAGCAGTATGACAGTGCTTCAGTTTCAGCTTCCCAGTTTGTCATGTCTTTTATGTATCGTGATTGTCGCTCTCAACTCACCATATATTTTATGTTGGTAAGTTCTTTTTAAATTTTTTTATCAATTACTCATTTGAATTCCAGACACAATACTGTATAGTCATTTTTATATTGAAGTTTCTGGTTGAATTTTCAGTGAAAATCCAAACAATCACTCTCAAGTTCTTCTTGAGTTCTAATGTAAAATTTACGTCTCACACAGCACAAATAAACTCCAAAACAAACTTCACTAAAGCACACTAGCATGCACAAATATTTAAACCTCAGAACCCTAAAGTGTGGGTCATTTAAGATACTTTCAGAGACCATGAAGAGCAAAAAAAAAAGGACAGAGACGGGCGCAAGAAGAAAGAAAGAAGAAAAAAATGAATAGGGTAAAAACGAATAAACTCAAATTGGACATGACAAGAAGATGTATGCATGTGCAAAGGCAATGCAGACATAACTGTCATTTCTTTCATCACTCATTTACAACTGTCCAGTGCTGCGGTCCTCAACAGGCTGGCAAAGCACATGGTCTCTTGCCGCTAATGAAATATTACCACAGCGGGGGACTCATTAGAGCCTTTCAGAGGTTTCCACCATCCTTACACTCTCACAGCCTAAGAGGAGAACAGGATGTGTTGCCAAACAAAGTGTAACTAAATGCTTATTTTTCCCCCCTAAAAAACAACAGCCCCTAAATTCCATGGCTGGAGGCAGTCTGTGCGAAGAGTGAGAAAAAGGGATGGAACGATGAGGGGTTTTCGAGACCTGACTTCTCTCTCTACTGAATCCTTCAGCACCTTCAGCTTGGCCTGAAACGCTTAAATGATTTTGGTATTAAATGTCCACCCTCATATTTTACAGCTGAAGGTCTACTGGAACTTGTCCATCATTGCTATTACAGATGTTTATTACAGGAACAGTTTAGATCCTTCAACACAACCGTATATAACCTCAATAAAACCAAGTCTATAAAACAAAGTGTTAATACCTTGCTGGCATGTGAATTGTAAAATAAAGTGACAAGTCAGTCGACTTAAGACTAACAGATAACAGAAAACCAATAAAACACCTAGAAATTACCATAATCAGTTCAGGATTTTAAACTAATTTTGGTACTTGGTAACACAAATTAGGTTAATAATGAACATGTGGTGTTACTTTGCTCAGCATCTAGTTAGATTCATGAACCAAATGCCACATATGTTTTATCTAAAGACATATTTCTTTCATGGAATATATGACAATATTTACTTTATGTGTATCAATGTGGGGCAGCACTTAAAGTCAGCTGTGATACCTACATGTACAGTCTTTTTGGTTTTTGGCCAGTTCAAATCCAGGACGGCACTCGCAAGACACCCCCCCTTTTCCTGGAGCCTCTCTGCAGATGTGGGCACAGCCATGGTCCTTGTTCATGCAGTTCATCCCATCTGCGCAGGAGAGAAGCAAGCAAAGTTAGAGAATTTGAATCACACTGGAAAATGAAATCAGAGGTCTGTGTTTAAATTTGCATGTCCTGCAGTTATTCTTTTCTTTTAAACAGGGAAGATATTTACCAGTTATTTCACAAAGTAAAAATATCATAGTTTGATAGGCAGTCCTATGATGTTCTAAAAAAAAGCTATTCTAACTTTTAGTTGCTTGAAACACAGCACAAAACACATTCACAAATGATAGGTTAGTAAAAGGCAACAGTGAGAGACGTGTGGCTGCAGATCTGTGACTCATCCTGTTGATGAACTCTTCAGGACAGATCTGAAGGGTCAGACCACTTATTTCCTTAAATAACAGCTGAAAGTCAGTTTCATATTTTGTGAAATCCTGTCTGAAGCTCTAATATAGTCCTTCACACATGAGCGTATTATTGAAAATACTAAAGCATTTCCTCTTCGTCATCAGGCCCGATCAAACTTGAGCCTTAATTTACAGCTCTGCTCAGGCCACAGTGTTCTGAGCTGTCATTGATCTGAGGCTTCTTCCTGTCAGCACTGGCAAGAATGGTCTTCCCTCCTCCTACTCTTCCTCAGTTCCCCCCATTCCTTCACCCATGTCTGTTTGATGTGGTCCCAGTCTAATCCTAGTGATTTACAGAACGCACCGCGAGAGTAATATCTGAAATAGGCCAGTGTTTAAATCTTCATCAGCAGGGAGAGGAGCTGGGGGAGGAAGCGAGGAGGTGGAGGATGGGCCAATGCTCTCCAGAGAGGCAAGCAAGGAGGGAGAAGCAGGCCAAAGATATCACTGAGCTCCAGGAAGAACTGGAAAAGTTAGTTTGGGAGTGTGCGGATGTCTGCTCATCATGGCACAATTAGATGTCTTCACTCACAAAAGCTGGTCTGTATGGTGATGTGTATGGGACGACTCCTACATGTCGTTATCCTTCAAGGGGATGAACGTTTCAAATATGATGCTCTTTAACATTTTTTATTTCTCTGGAATGAGCACATCAGACAGGAAAGATGGATGGGGGATATATTTCTCTTCAAGGACAGACAAAATGAACTTCCAGCAAAACAAAATGAACTCCTTTTTGTATGTCAGCGTATCCTAATAGCTGTGTGTTTCATCAAAAGAAAAGCTCAGTAACACTAAACCTCTCCACAGCTGCAGTGAGCTAATTTTCATTTCTATTTTCAAGATCTCAAAATCATTCTTTTGGTCTTCGGTTAAGTAGTTTGGTTATTTGGAGATTAAGTATACTTGTGTGTGTGTCCTATATTGGAATGAAGAACAATTATAGAATTTCACAAAGTTCTGCATCTTGCACTGCCTGCAGCATGATGAATTCTAATAGACCTAAAGTAAGTCAGTGGTAGGATTTAGCATCTGCATTAGCATTCATTTGGATGCAAATAAGACTCCAAATGCACTTTATTTTCTAAATAGTGCATGTTATTAAGGGGTTAGATTTAGGTCAACACATTTATGTAATTTGCAGAAGGACATGTTTTCCGAGTGTCTTTTAGATGTAGACATGTTTGCAACCCAGAAAAGACAGAGGACTCCTACAATATTTTACAAATAATCACAAACTGAAAGTAAACATCAGGTGATAATCAATATACTATAGCACAATTTAATGTGATTGTTATTGAGGAAAATTGAAAAAGAACAAAATGCCATAAGTAGTAAACTTCTATCTTTACTTTTTTTGGGTTCTTATGCATCTTACATAGACTTGATTCAAGGATATGCCTCTTCCTTGGTCCCCATGGTGAATAATGTCCCATCATGGAGCCCAAGAGCACTAGAAGTACCTCATTAGGGGGCCATTCCCCCAGAGTCCCCTTCTCAAACAAAAAGGCCTTTGTTAGATCAAACAGTTCCATTTGGTCCACTCCTAACAGGACTGTTCATCAAAGTCCAAAATCAAAGATCCATACCTCTCAAGATGTTGAATTCAGACAGTATATTTTATTTCATACTAAGTGTAGATGTTCAAAAATGAAGAGCTGATTCCAGCCCATTGTACCCAGAGAAAAAAAGCACAATGAAGCTAGGAGGTTTAAAAAAAAAAAAAAAAACTTGTTGAGAGTTGCCAGAGCATTCATTGGATCTGTTTGAAAACTAAACTCATACGAAAGCAGTGTATCTACAATCAATTTAAACCTTGGGGAAGTCAAATAAACGCAGGCAGGAGGAGAAGGTGCACACAGGATCAGGACTCAGCACAACCGAGCTTAAAACAGCAAACAGAGAAGTGGGCACGAACTGTGGCTGATGCAATGTGACTGCACAGCCGACAGCTCACAGAACAGAATCACCCACGAGTCACTGGACCCATATTCAGTCACATCTGACAGTAAGTTCTGTTTATCTGAGTATCAGAGCTGGACAAGATTCATCAAATTTTTTTCAAATTTAAGTCAGAGGCAACTGTGTCAAGAACTGACCATTTACAGTACAGTAAGTGGTTACATATAGACTGGATGATGAGACTCTGTCATTCGAAGGAATTCTAAAATTAATGCTAGAAGTGAAAAGAACTCTAAGAGACTAAGAGACACACTGTCCTATAACAATCACATGAATGATAAATTATATTAATATGAACAATACGAAAGGAAATGCAACAGAAGGAGGCTTGTTGAAGGAGCTGCAGTGTAACGGAGCAATAGTATAAACAGAAACAGCAGCACTGAGGGTGTACTTTTGTAATACAATAACAATTGCAAAACAATGGTATTGACTTTATGTTTTGACCATGCAGTGACATCAGTATGTGTTTACACAGAAAAAGGACAGGAAATACAATTTTAAAAAGGCCTTTTTTAAATTTATTGTATCTTTTTTTTCTCACTATACATGAACTCAAGCTAAAGACAAAGGATCATTCAGTAGTTTTCTATGTCAAAACTATATATGCCGTATATGAACAAAATCAACAGAAAGTGTGGAGAGGGTGTCAGGGTGCATTAAGTGTTTTAAAAATATTGAAATAAAATACATTCATACACTAAGACAAACAATCAAGCTGCATTTTGAGTTTTTATTGATCATGAAAGGTCACAAAAGAAAGCACTAATCTAACTTTTATGATGCAGGCATTTTTTTCACGATTTTTTTTTTTTTAAACCTCAACTGAATTAGTCCTATGTTATAATACTATGTTTAGGGTAAAGGCCATGTCGCAATTACATGGAAAGGCCATGGATCAAAGCACCAGTGAAACCATGCACGAAAAAGAAAGAGCGTCATCCTGTTTTTAAGTTCAGAGCGTTCTTATCTCATCCATCTACCCAAACTCCTCCCTACACCTACTTTGTCATTTTATAACATCATCAGACTTCTGTTGTGGCTTCAGATGTCACTTGAATGGTAAGATGAAGTTTCAGAGTATGCCTCCTTGATGTCCCAACCCAGCAAACATAACTATGGGTTGTAGACTGGAAGTAAGAATGTCATGACTTCGACAGGCTGTAATGTAGCTGGAGGACAAGGATAAGGATAAACATACTTACACTTACAGGATATACATTTTAAAAATTGTATGTTACAGTTTTTGCTGATTACTTACATACTAAAAGTGGCCATGTTTACAAAAGCACCAAAACCTTAACTACTGTAATCTTAAACAAACATGCCAACCAAAGCACTGACAAATTTTGTGCTTTGTACTATATTTGCAATTTTGCAACAAAGTTGGCACAAAAAACTTCACACTATTTCCTAATCAGACAGTGCTTCAGCATTACAAATAGACCTCAAGTCAGCTGGCACTTTTTGTGAGAACTATGGAAGTAGTGAAAACAAGAAACTGTAAGAAGACAAAAACAAAGATGAGGATGAGGCAACTGAATGCGACATATTTACGACAACGTCAGGGTTTCACTGTTTCTCCCAGAAAGGACTCAAGAGGACAGGTTCCATAAACCAACCACAACACTACTATACTTTCTGTTGACCATTGGAATGTAATTTTACAGTTTGTTTTTATATTTACAGTCATATGTTCTACACATTTCTGTATTACACAGATGTCCAGAACTGTAGCAATGTATCACAGAGGCCTATATGAGAAAAGTAAAATGGTATACAAAATACTACAGACAGTGGTGTTTTGTACAAAGTCCCTCAATGTCTTTTTTATGCTTTCAAAGTGTCATTCATATGTTTTGCTTCAAAACTACCTGATTAATAGAAGATTTTTAAGTTTTGGGAAAGAAGTTAGATATTTTGCTACAAGTGTTGTGTCTTAATACGTTTGTGTGTAAAGCTTTGAGATAGTGAGCCAAATTCGGTAGTAAGGAATATGAGAACATTGCATGAGAATGCTATGATATAAAACAGGTTAAGTGAAATCAGTGTACAATATTTTCACTGCATTCTCCTTTAAAGCGAGGCCATCACCTTCTCGACTACAGCACTTTACAAAAATGAACATTTAGAAAGAAGTCTGACATGGTGCAGTTTCTTCTTTCCACCTCAGTGTGCAGCTTTGTTTAGATTGGGGAGGTCAGTAGGTTTACAACTACTGAAGTTCCTCACTGGGAGCCCCAGCAGGTCCAGATAAAACACTGAGACACGTCTTCACGGCCCAGCAAGAGCCCCCAGGACATAGTCTGTCTCCCACCCTCTAACGCACAGTCTCTCCTCTGTCTCTCTTATTATCGTCTGTCTTTCTTTCTCTTTCCCTCTCACAGCACTTCTTTATCCACCTCTCTGCACATCTCTCAGCTTCTCTCTCAGGAACTCTGAGTCCAGATGAGGTCCAAGCATATCACAGTCATGTTATTACAACCCGACTCTTGTAGCGTTACTACCCAAAGCCCCAAAAGTCTGGCTGGCAGAGTTAAGACAGAAAGAGAGCTGGACAGAGACAACTAGACAGAGCGAATCTGCCATCAGAAAAAGAAGAGAGGAATGTGGAAGAGAAAGGTAGAAGGAGAGCGATGGAGAGAGGATAATTTAGAGCCTTGCAATCACCCTCCTCCTTGTTTCCTCTGAGGCTGATGAGGAATGAGGTGATGCTGAACGCCAGTCGCACAACCTGATCTCTTCCACAGGGACATGCAGAGAAATTTCGCAGCTTCATTCAACTGTGAAGCAAATTGAATGTGAACTTTCATAAGTGTTGCAACATTTAAAGTCTGAATAAAACATTTTAGCAACTATAGCAACCACTGTATGACTATATACTGTTACTATATAAATATAGGAATATGAAAAAGATCAATTTAAGAATAAAAATGAATAACATGCAATTCCAACTACTGTCTTCTATCAGTGTCTTGAAAAATACTAGACGTTCCAAACTAAATGTTTTCAACATAAGAACATGGGTGAACATATGCACAAAATGTGTGCCTCATTCAGACCATGCAAACATTTGTTAGTATGATACAAAGAAATGCAAATGTGCATGCACCCCTTTTTAATAATCCATTTTTACGTTAGGTTAAATTGCACTGATTATGATTGGCACAGTCAGAGTTAAATTAAACTCACCCTTGTGAAAATAGTACCTATATCAATGTCAGTTATGGACATATTTCACATATGTATGAAACTTTCACAGTAGTCTGACTACCACATGGAGGTTGTTTTATGAGTGTGAATATCAACATGGAAAAGCAAAGAAAAACAAGATACAAGAATGGCAATAAAGAGGAGTAACATCTTAATTTGTGAGGTGTGAGTTTATACAGATACAGATGAACTTCTATGTGTGTATGGCCATATATTACACAGGTTATATGAGTGTATATGTTTATGTTGTTATAAAAATGAACATTTGTGTTTGTACAGTACATGTCACACCCCTAATGACGATGCACATGCATATATGTGCCCACACACGTACCATATGGAATACCAGTGTTTGCACTGTGACCCCTTGGTAGGAACAAAGCCAGCCCATAAAAGTTCCACTTAAAAGGAGTTAGAAATAATAAACCTCTTACATAAAGCCTTAAATTAAGACTCAAATTCAATATCAGACAGAAACAACTTCTACTGATTACAGCTTCCTCTTTAAGGTTAACACTGCTGCAGCATGGCTGGTCTTTTAGAAACCACAGACATGGTGAGTCACACTTTGTTATAAACCTTCCACAAAGACCTCCAGCCTAGACACTTCACCTGGTACAACATAGGTTTGTGATGAGCAGTGCATTCTATTAGTCATAAGTTTGGCCATGTTGCACATCTACTGTACTTTAAATCAACCTGCATCTTATGTATTTAACATTTTCTTAAGGCTATTTTATCAAGGTGTAATTTAAATGCGTTCTATTTTGCTTTTTTTTTTTTTTTTTAATGGAATTATGCATTTTAAAACATTTCCCTGTGCTCTACATAAACTGTAAATGCTATGCTTGGGTCTGAATTCTTCAGTAATTCAACTCCACAGGTCCATCTTCCACCCTATTTCTGAGTAATGACACCAGAAAGGTTGTTTTGAGCGCTGGCCCTTTAAATGCAAATGAGCTACTTCCCATCCCCACCACCTTCAGGTTGTTGGCTGTGCTGCTCTGTCCCGTTCAACCAACAGCTGAACAGTTTAAGTAATTGGCTCTAAGTTTTAACATATTTTTAACATGGACTACAACCACTGCTGCTGACAAACAATTATGTCGTACTCGGAGAGATGCTTGTCGGAAGTCTTGACCATATATGTGCAAATGTCATGACGTAACAAGTTATATACGTAACAAATTAAGTAGGAATTAAAACAGATTGTAGAAATCCACTCGATTTTTGCCAAAATGAATATAAAGATAGCTTTGCAGCGCCTGGAGGGTTCAAATTCAAACTTTTAGAACTATTAGGGTCCAAATACACAAACAAATGAACCAAAGACTAATAAAAGTGGGTTTAGCAAAATATAACCCCTTTAAAGTTTTTCCATGAACATAGACAACTAGGATAACTAAATCCAACCAAGACAAAGCAGTAATTAGTTACCAAAAGTGGAGGACTCTTAAATTTCAGAGTTAAATGAATGATGAAGTGTGACAACATTTTTATGGGTGTTGAAGGAAAAAGCTCACCAGACCGAAAGAAAATCTCTCCTCAACCGTATGTCCCCCCCCCACCCTCCACTTTTCCATCTAAGTTCTTGTAAATGCCATTTTAATTGAAATCTGTCAGACGCTGGCTGTGTGTCTCTCTCACTGGTCTGCTGAAACCACAGTGCTATAGGTGCTAAGCCATGAATTTCAATGAGAGCTTTTCTTCATCTGGCTGCATTGAACCGCTTCAAATAAGGACTGTGCCTTTCTAATAACCCTCCCCAATCTCTTCTTCAAACACTAGAGGAAACAAGCAGCGCGCACACACACACACACACACACACACACACACACACACACACACACACACACACACACACACACACACAC
>JAPTYQ010000005.1:38153738-38179104 GCA_029814465.1 Ostorhinchus cyanosoma
CCCCCAAACCCTTACACCCACAGTCCTCTGCACTCACTTATAAACACATGACATCTGTCTCATTAGTGGAAGCACTAATGAAATTTGGATCATTAGATATGGTTTTAATAAAGCCTCAACCTCAAATGCAGGACATTTTAATGGGGCCATAGAAATAATCCATCTAGACTGTGCAGTCTGTACCAGCTCTACAACATGCTCCAGGTTCTGTCAGCATGTTGGAGCTCTCTGCGTAACCTCCTGTTAATTATCAATAGTAAATCTAATATTGTACAATATACAGACTCCTCAGGAGCTGCAAAATAGTTTTCATGTGCACTGACTCGGCCCATAAATCATACAGAACCGCCGTTTTTCTGGTGTTGTGTTCACACCCACAGAGCTGCGCAGCCAGCTAATGATTTTTCAGACTGTCAGGAAAAGCTCAAACATAAGGGCATCTAAAAAATGCTACTGGCAAGCAGGACCATAGTTAAATATTATGATTGTCTACATTTTTTTTGATTAAAAAGTTTATATTTCTACCAATCAGTCCACTTAAACAAGCTACCTTCCCTTTCAACCAAACTTCCTCCCAGAGAGCCAAGCATGGCGTCTGCATGAGATGGTGTTTAAAATTCCCAGCCTACTGCCAACAAGTTTGCCAGGAATTTTGGTGTTCAGCATGCACGCACAAGAATTTACAAGCGTATTGTTTTCACTTAATTCTGGCGGGGGCTAGAATGTCCATAAGACACAATTAATAAATCAGACATCGAGGCAGCCCTGGTCTAGTCTCAGGCATCAATTTGATATCTAATACTGCACTTTAACTAATCAGCCTCTGCACTGTTGCTATAAATCACACACAACAGCAAAACTGTGAGCAACATCAAAATCTGTAATAAAGTCTCTTTTCAGAAAACAGACTTTCACTGTTTTATTATTCAAGTATTGACAGATTTAAATTGATTGGTGGCATAATTTCAACCAAAATGTTAGTCTTTCTCAATGGCAGCAGCACACCCACACTCTGTTGACAAACATCACACATTATTATAGTGAACTGCAAATTTCCCTAAAATGAAAATAAGACACTTCTTGATTCTATGTGTATGTCACCTCTGGGCCAGTGAGCCATACCTGACTCATGTGCTCATAGCTCCCCCACATCATGACAGACCAGGAACATTTGAGAGAGCTGTTTCTAAACTTGAGATTTGATGCTCATGGGCCAGAATTTTGGTTCTGTCCTGGATGTGGTTCAGACAGAGCAATGAAGCACCACAGAGTGGAAATACACCATAATGGAACAAACAATTGTTGCTAGGCTTTATTATCCCCCAGGCGAGTGTCAGGGAGAAAGAAATGAGCCGCAAGCTGACACTTACCATACGCAAAGCATCTATCTAACACAAAGTGTCTCTCCTTCTCAAATGCACACTCTCCTTACACACCCAGATCTGTGTGTGCAATAATTTGTATCTACTACGGGGGGAAATTGAGAAGCTGTTATAGCCCAGAACTCGCAACTGCTGCCATTGTGAGGAGCGTGACACGTTAAGGTGAGATTAACTGAAGGTGACAGCTTTATATTCACTGTTTAACACCAACTGCAGACTGTCCGACACACCACAAATAATGCTATTAAAATCATTGGCATATGATTTGACAGTTTAGGCCTGTGACTCATGAGCAAAAGAATGCGGTTCAGAAGAAATATTCATCTCACATTAGAAATAACCTACAATCTATCAGCTCTATGATCACACTGTTAATAACCAGGTGTTAAAATGTATTATCGGAAAACAGTTGTCTATACCAAAGTTTTGGGCTCGAGAAAAGATGAATGTTGTGTCTCCTTGAAAACAAAATTACAAAATGATGTCATGAACGACATCTTTCACATTATTTTCATCTTGTGTCACACACATAATTTTTGTCTTGTATGTCATTATGTCATATTTTAAATCATTACTATACTCATCTTACTATATTTTTCATGTCTGTATTTATCTTATTGTCTTTTATTATAAATCTTTTATTTACTACAGGTCTCCACATTTTTTAGAGTTCAGTGAGTTCAACACCAATAAAATCTTCTTCTTTCTAATTATAAAAATGTATTAAAATATTATATTATTCTATTCATGGTCTACCCAATAATAACACCTCTCCAACCCATTTTCGGACTAAAGTTTGTGAAAGGCAGGCGTGTTTTATAAATATGAATATCATATGGGGACTGTGTGAATTCCACTAGAACTGTGTTAAACAAAACAAAACTAAAGTAAAACCACTATGGAGACTGCAGCCTGAACAGGACTATCTGGGCCTCACCTGGTAGAGTGTCTTTCACATACTAACTATCAAGATACTGAACCACAGCTGAACTTTGACCCAGCATTTACTCCAATTAGTAGCTGACCTGCATTGAAGTTGCAAAAACCATTTAGCATTGATTTAACAAACAGTGCAGCAGTACAATTTGCACAAAAACACAGTATATCCTGAGTGAGTGACCAACCACCCATGACACCACCCTTTACTTAGTCTATATAAATATGCAACAGCATTTGATTTAGATTTATGTCCTGTTGGAAGCTTACACTGATGTTGGTCTGGCATAGTCACAGGAAGAATGTATGGAGGCTGATGGATGAAGGACTCAGAGCGGGGAGACAGACGGTGTTTTGAGCGATAAAATAAAGAGAGTAAATGAAAAGAGAGAAAATGAAGAAAGGAGCTTTAGGGTAAATGGAAATAACTTTGCTTAGAGAGTCCTAAGGGACACCGGGATGCTATTCCTGTCCAGGAGAGGAGACAAGTGTCCAATTGAGGATTTCTGGACAGGGTGGAGGGGTGTGTGGGTGTGGTTAATGGTTCAAGACAGCTCGCCAGGGCAGAGGAATATACCATTACTGTGAACATCCCTCTGACAGGAGTAGGAATCATACATGTTGACACAGTTACGGCTTTGATCAACAAAATACTTTAAAAAAAAAAAAAAGGATGAACTGTTATAGAACTAGAGAGCCTTGGCAATAATTTCAAAGGGCATCGAGCTCCATATTT
This sequence comes from Ostorhinchus cyanosoma, assembly GCA_029814465.1. Classification (NCBI taxonomy): domain Eukaryota; kingdom Metazoa; phylum Chordata; class Actinopteri; order Kurtiformes; family Apogonidae; genus Ostorhinchus; species Ostorhinchus cyanosoma. Next base: position 38,156,793 of record JAPTYQ010000005.1, read on the forward strand.
AATCAGATTACCGTGAGCAATTTGTTTGAGGATTAGTGTTTTTTGATGAATAGGTAATTCTACATATCTATTGTTAGTATAAGGAGCCATTACTTTGCAAAGTTGTTTTCAGTGTGTGTTTGAGTCACCAATGTCATTCCCGTTTGCTTTTCTATATTTATATCATTCTGTGGTCTTGTTTAATGGCAAAATTTTACTGATCCATCATAGAAAGTAGCGACAGGTCTCGATGCTTGTCACCTTAATTTGTTTCCCTCTCATTTGGGCACTGCAGAAAATTTTAAAATGACAGAAATAGTTTTAAAAGAGAGGAAAGGAATGAGAAGAAAAAAGAAAGATATTCACATGCTGGTTTATGGGGTTTCCAGTGAGTAAACACACTTCTATTTCTGCATCTCGTTCAGTTTTTCTGTGTACATCTCCGCAGAGATCCTGACAGTGGCTCCAAACACGGCTTCACTTTCACCAAATTCAAAGTCAAAGAAGCAGGAAAGACCAAGAATAAAGGAGAGGCCACTGTGTTGGTGACCTTTTCTATATTTGATCTCTCTGTGCTCGTATTGGTTTTCACTCCTCTCTACATTCCTCTCCTAAAGTCTTATAGAAACAGATGACTGTCCTCTCATCTGCCTTTGAGCTCCACTGCCACACTGTTCCCATTCACAGACGTCCTGCATATGAGTATTGTGAGTGTGCAATGTCTGTGTGCCTGGGTTTGTGGGTGGAGGCATAGAGGCAGCGACCCCTGTTCACCTCTGATCATCACTCCTTCAGAGCCCTTCGCCACTGGAGATGGAGCCCATAAATTACATCTGACAGGCGCACTGTGATGGTGATGCCAGAGAGCTGAGGTCAAACGATTTTAAGACATCCAACCATCATGAAATGGATGCCAAACATACATGTCACAAGTCACACATCACACTCACTGTCTCTCAATGCCGCTGTGGGTGTGGAAGGCGACTGACCGGGCCTCAACACAACCGGAGAAGTGATGTCAGCATCCTCACATCCCACATCTCTTTGTGTCAAAAAGTCACATGCAAGACAAATTACTCCATAGGAGGTTCTAGAAATATATACAATATCCACTGAAATTCCGGAATGAAGTGTTCAAAACATTGAGATTTTACCTGTTTTATTATTCTATATTTTTTTTATGGTATTTAGTGTTTCGTTTTAAATGTGACATCACACTTGTAGTGAAAGATGTTTAAATGATCCCCCTTAGCTCTAAAATCAAACTTTCTGCACTAAATGATTGTGCTGACATCTGTTAAAAATCTCTAGTTATTATCAATACAAATAGGAGAGAACACCTCCATCCTAACAAACCTCAGCATACCTTCACACACCACATTCGTCAAGTCAACAAAATCATCTTTACCTTTTAAAGGTCCAGTATGTAAGGTTTAGGCTGGATTTGGGAAGGCTGACCAACAGTAATGGAATGTAATATTCATAATAATGTTTTCATTATTTTATAATTATGTAAAACTATTAATTTTGATTTTCTGTTGATTATGTTGTAGTTCAGAACAGATTTTCCATTTTATAGCAGGTGTATCCAGCACTAAGGTGCATTACCATTACCTACTATGTCTGAGCATGAACCAGACCAAACAAACATTGGAGTTGGTTGTAATCTGAAACTTTACTGATAGACGTCACTAAATATTGCCCACTGAACCTTTAACCATTAAACTCATATTTCTAGGCCACGACAACTAGACAAACACCTCCTTCTTTTCTTTTGCACGAAAACTGCATCTATTTATTGACTTTTCAATTTTCACAGAATCTGTAGTATCTACAGAGTTATTTCGCCTGAAGGAAACTTTTGATTCATTTGCAAAGAATTCTAAGAAAAGATTTCATTAAACCAGCAACAGGATACACACTGTAATTACTGCATTTTATCACATCTGGAGGAATAAGTATTGAGAAACTTAAAAAAAAAAACCCTCTAAAATACATGTTGCTTATTGTAAAAATAATGTTTTTTCCTCTTTAAAATGATGACTTTCAGGCACTGACAGACTGTCTCAGGCTTACCATCAGATCTGTGGATACAGGTATGCTGGTTGTCACTAAGGAAGAAACCGTCCGTACACTGACACTCATAGCTCCCCATAGTGTTGACACACACTTGCTGACATCCACCGTTGTTGTCCAGACACTCGTCCACATCTGTTAGGATGAAGAGGGAGAAAAAGAGAGACAAGGAGTGAGAAAGATAAAGTCAGCAATGGCAGTGTGTTGGAATAGCAGTCCATTAGGCTTCATAAACAAACATGTGTCAGTGGAAGTTTATATGCCGGGAAATGTCTGATTAGAAGGATGACACTGGAGTCAAGAATGTGAGAGCTGTGTGCGCACTCTTGTACACACACACTCAAAACAAAATATACTTTAAATACACTCATATTAACATATGGAAGGCATAAGCACAGTCCCTGACAAAAGCAAAGCCTCAGAACATTCATACCATCTATAGGACACGGTGTCCTGATTTCTGATCTGGTACCATCTGGGGCTAAATTAAATGCCACTGAGAAGCAACAGGAGCCTGAGCATCTACAGTATGTGTGAGGGTGAATGTGTTATAGGCACCAGTGTGTTTATAGGGCCCCACTGTGCTGCTGAAAGGCCAGTAAATTTCCAATGGGGCATTTTGATGGGGCAGAAGTGAACCGGAAACATGTAACACCCTCGACTGACTTTAACAAGGATCAAACAGGCCCGCTCCTGTGTACGTATCCAGGCCCCGACCGGGAAGACATTGCATTGTGTTTAGTCTCAGGTTTTAATATGTGGCTGCAGGGGTCTGATGTTGACCTTGTAGACAGAGCAGACAGGTTACACAACCATGTGGAGAAAGAAAGACAGAAAAAAACGCATAGTTGTTGTTCAATAGTATGAGGTATGGGTGTTTCTTGTCCAATAATCCAATACTTATCTTCAACAGGACATGAGCAAGCCAGAATATCACATCATAAATAGACCTTATAACCCTGATGCCATAAAGTTTCAAGTGAGAGGCTTCATTTAACATATGCTGACCCCTTCAGTTGTCCAATCCTGCAGTTATCACACTCAACATTGATCAAATTATTGATGTTATAGTATATTACATTGCATGTATTTTATTATTAAATTGAAATATTTATGATAATCTGAACTCTAAACTGTTGTGGTTGAATGTAATGTCTCATATTGTATTGAATCAGTACTATTATTCCCACCACTTAGCCGTAGTGCATGCAGATACTGACTTAAGCAGGTAAGAAAATATCTCCTGATAAAAAAAAGGAGACTAAGACTATGTTCAGACAGCAGGTGTTAATGCACAATTCAGATTTTTTGGTGAAATCTGATTTTTTTGTATGCTCGTTCATATTACACATTGAGTGCGACTTCTATTCGTTTTGAGTATGAATTGAATGAGACCACGAACTGACCCGCATACTCAAAAGAGGTCCTGATGTAATACGTGACCACGCAGGCACATACTGTGTTTACGAATGTAACACTCCTGGAATTCAGAATTGTGACGTTTGTCGAGTTTCAATGATGTAAAGGTCAGATGAATGCAACCTGGTCATTCAGACTGAAGTCACATTGCAAAATAATAGATACATATCGGATTTAGGACCACATATGAAAGTGGCCTGAGTTGGATTTGAAAAAAAAAATGGATTTGTGCTGTTCAAACTGTCTTTAACAGATCAGATACAGGTCACATATGGGCAAAAAAATCTGATTTGGGCTACATTTGCCTGTAGTCTGCATAACCTAAATAAAAGTTCACTTTCCTCTCTCTTTCTCTTCTCAATCTGTTACTTCAGTTCTTCTAAGTTTGACAAAAGCCCTCATATTCAGTTTGCTTTTTCACCTAGAGAATTTCACTTGATCTTATCAGCCACAAACAAGCACAACACTCACAACTATCAACCAGTATGTGATGATACAGATAAGTGACAAAATCAAGTGTTTTAATAAGGTACTGTGTCACAGCTTCAGTGCACCTTGACATGATCAGTCTGTGAACTGTACTGGAGGGATGAACACCATTTTTCCAATACATATTTCATCATTTGGTATTAATGATGATGGTTGAGGTACTGTCAAATATGGGGTATGAAATATCTCAAAGGTTCCATTAGCTTAGTATCTAGCAACTGAGCAGGTCATATCAACTGATTCACATCAATTTTATATTGATCAAACAGCTCAGTGAGACCTTGTGCTCTGTTAATGGGAGCTTTGTTGTCCTAAAAGAGATCACTCCCATCATCTTTTACTTCACGTTGGATGCTTACTGTGTTGTATTGTGTGATATATTATCACCTGACGTGACACTGATGGGACATGGAAGCACTAAGTTAAGATGAAGTAAAGTGGTGCAACATAATATGACACGACATGACAAAACATCTATTGATATATGACAAAATGCTGGTTGTAAATGTAACAGTGAACTCATTGTGAAAGCCTAGCTAATACCATGAGTATTTTTTTATTATAACTGTTCTCTTTGACTCAGTATAACTCAAAGGCACTTTTCTGATATGAAATCCATAACGTATTTTATATCATCTTAAAGAATTTGATACAAAAACACAGAATCACTGGGAAAATAACAGAATCTCATCTGCACATGCAGAGCAAGTGAAATTTAAAATGTTAAACCGCCTGTGTCGGCAGCATTGATTGAATGAAGTGTAATTAATTCTACCTGGAGACACAGAAACTTTTAGAAGGCATTAAGGGGGCTTGTTTAAGAGTGGATGAGTGAAGAGAGAGAAACCTCTGAACTATCATTTCATCTAATAAGAGAGGAGAAATAGAACAGGAGAAAAGATAAATAATGGTCTTTATCCTCTTTGTACCTCCACTATCATCTGCTCCATCTTTTTCTATTCAGAATGCTGTTCACCAGAGAGCAAGTCACAAATTTACTGTTATACTATAAAGATGTTCTTCCTTCCCTCATCTTCTGTACTCAGTATACCTCCTTATTATTCTTCATTTATGAAGTGATCCCTGCACTGAGCAGATTTAAGGCGAAAGGAAATTCACTCCAAAGCAAACATAAAAAATAAGGACAAAACAGGTGCCAATAGTAAAGCTCCTCCAGTCTCAGACCCTTGGGCTCAGTTCATAAATGAGAAAAGGGGGCCATAAAAACAGCGAACAGAGAGCAAGTGGTAGGGTAGAGATTAACAGATGCTGGCTTCAACTCTCAACAATGTCATTGGGAGTTAAAGCATCTTTAACACAATGAGGTCTGACTTGGTACCACCAGCTGCCAACAAACTTTACCATCTTGATGGCTACTGTATAAATTCTTAGAGTAAATCATTTTTATTCAGCCTGTAGTCATTGATTATAAAATGTAACAACTGCTAAAGTGTTAAAATTCCATAATTTGGGGAACAGTTTGTATTTAAAATGTCATGGTTTACACAAACAACCACCTCTCATTACAGTAGGCAACATTACAATTTAACACAAACAGGGGAATACATTATATACAACAAAATCTAGCTAATTCAATGCAGTATGCACATTTGACACTGGTACAAGAGCATAGCTGCCCGGATTGTTTCTAATGTCAGTATGAGACTGTTAAATGCATTCAAAGCATCCCCAGCAACTCACACTCACTGTATGCCTGACACTTTCTGTAAATGTTACAGGAATGAAGGTCCAAGCAAACTGTATACTGACTTTACTGTCTTGGACACATGTATCCATAAATCTCTGGCTCATGTACAAATACACTGGTGTGTTAGCGCAGCAGAAGACATGGTGTCCTCGCTGAACTCTGGGCTTTGTTTTCATTGCACTTCCTAACACTATTTCAGGCAAATCTCTTGGTTTAATGGATGCCATTAATATGACTGATGCATCTAATTTTCAGCCTGGAGGGATAAAGTTAGAGAGACACAGAGAGGGAGAAGGAAGATATGCAGACATCTCCAATTCAGTTGATCTCTGCCAATATTTCTGGGCCACGGGGCCATGTTGCAAGTTTCAACTGGAGCCCCTCTGTTTTGTTTGATTGTGCTTGTGTAAACTTGCGTAAACTTTTGTTTAGACACAATGAGGATGTGCATGACACACAAGAAGAAGAGCAATGGGGCAAGAGATTTGAGAGTGAGGAAAAGGAAGCCAGAGAGACTAGCGTGCTAATATTGAAAAGAAAAAATATTATTCAATTTTGAATTTTGCTTGGGTTTAAATAAAGGCTATGTTAAGTCAGCCTTCTGCTGTTTATCTGATTTTAAGCAATTTATCTTAAAAATGTATCTTAGTAAAATTTAATGTAAATCTGATAACGTGGCAAAACATCTGAAAAACTGTACGTAGGCCACCATCCAGTAAAAAAAAATGTGGGAAATAACAAGACTGTTGCATGACTTTGTATCCCACTCTGCATTAGTAAATACTTGTCTCACCTCACAGTAAGAAAGACCTGGGTTCCTACCCCTCTGTGTGTACTTTGCATGTTCTCCTGGTATCTGCATGGGTTCCCCTCACATACTCCAGGTTCCTCCCACACTCCAAAGACATGCACCTTAACTGGTTAGTTTTTCACTCTAAATTGCCCATAGCTGTAAACAGTTTATTTCTAAATGTTAGACTTGCAATAAAGTAGTGACCTGTCCAGGGTGTACCCTGCAGCCCCCTTGTGACCCTCCAATAGGAAATGAATTAATGAATTGTTATCATTATCCTAGATCCTTTAGTCTAGAAAAGCAGTATATGGATCCAATCCATTATTATTTACTATTATTTATCTTGACACTATCTCATTTACAATAGAGTTGGTGTATTTGACCAATTCAGTTTTAAAAGAAAATGCTTAAATATTACAAATTACCACTCGGCCTTGGTTTGCAAAGTATTGTGTAAAACGATAAAACAGTTATGGTTTCTCATTTCCTTAATGTGTATTTAATGGCTCCATATGAGCTTGTTAAACTTGGGTTTCAGTTCATCTGCCTTTTCTCTCCGCCTCTGTTTTGTCTCCTACCTCCTCCCCCTCCCCCATGTTGGACCTCTCTGTGACATGCTGCGGTCGCTGCCTCCCTGCTGTGCAGCCACCTCTCAGATCTCGCCGTGGAATGAGAAGGACGTTTCAGAAGAAAAATAAACTCACACAAGCGAACCAGACTTTCACAGAGGGCACCGAACAGTCGGCACATTGAGCCCAGCTGTGTCCACGCCAAAACAAAATAAATAGAGTCAAAATCAAAAGGAAGAAAGGAACTGAACAAGACCACTTCTTAATCATAGCACCATTAGGCAATCTTAAATCAATTAGTGTCTTAACTTGTTGACATAATGCATCTTTGAGATGATAGAGGAGCTTCCTGTACACACTCACGCTAACTGATTCTCTCTTCTTTTTTTAATTCATCACTTTTCAATTTTCCAAAGAAGTTTTATTGTCCAAGATTCATTCCCAACACCACAAGGTTCTGAGGTTTCTGAATATCATGGTTTAGGTCTATTAAAAGCCACACAGTCTTTATTGTTTTTCACAGGCAGGCCCAGAGCGTGCGAAAAAATACGAAAGAAATTGAGTGTGAACTTTGAGAGTGAGACAAACAAGATTAACCAAAATGCTGTTTTCTGACGGAACTGTTGGACTTCGATGGAGACTGAATTCTGTTGTTTACTCCAACTGCATTATTAAAGGTGTAAAACTGAAGGGTTTGGGGCAGATTCTTCAGCATCTACAGCCTCTGCCGCTGTCAAAATAAAAGATGTGAAACCAAACAACTAACTGTAACAAATGTCTTCTTAGAACAGATGTGACATTAAATCCCGGTTGACAGATGAGTCAAAAAGCAGAGCGGTTACTCTTAGCATGTCCCACATTTCTACCAGTCATGGAAGACATATGATTTTAATTTACAGCATCTTTGAACTCATCAGAACTGACGTACTATGTTATGACAACTCGTCATTTGAGAGCAGAGACAATTTCTGTCGGTACTTTACACAGACTGCCAATACTAATTGGGTGTGTACAAGTATAAATGGTACAAGAGAGGGAGCGTGCGCACTTATCCATACAGCAAATCTCTTGCTGAATGAGACACTTGAGAGTGAGACATGATAACAAACACTGAGGTCCTTGCTGACTGGCAGCATGTAGAGGAAGGTTGGAGCATGGCTTAAACTGCGGCTTGACAATAGGCCGACATGTCACTCTATGACAGGTCTGTTTATATGGTAAATATGCATCACAGGGAAATATTTACCGCTAGAGTTAGTGATGACAGTAAAGCATCAGAGAGGCTGGTGACGGTTTGGTATTCATGTGTCAGTAGGAATGTATAACCTAATCTACTTTGTTACATATCTTCTCAAAGTGGGATATTTATACTGTAGACTCATAACATCCATATAACTGAAGCTCTTGCCAACACAGTGGAAGGTCCCTTTTCTGTCTCTCTTTTTTTGTTGTTATGTTGTTTCAAATGTGAAATATGTATGTTACGAAACAATACCCACATTTGCTATCATCACAGTAAGTCTTATAATACAGGCCACTATTGATGTTTCAACACCTTCCCATACAAAGGAGGTTTTGAAATATTTACTGGTTAGGAGCATCCATCTTTTCAACATGTCTTCCCATAATAACGCAGTGGTTTCACACCACACAACAACACTATGTGTAAAACAACCAGTGGGGATTAAAAAACAAATCAAAAGTCATGAAACTGGAACTGCATACACAAAACCCTTAAGGGTAAAATATGTTACTTTTAAAAAAGCAACAAAAACATGTATAGACGCATACAATGATAATCCATAATGTGTGGTGGTGTGTTTTCCTGCAGAGACACTGCCCTCTGCCTGTATTTTGTTATTTTCCTCTTGTTTTGGGGCAATTCTGGGCATGAAAGTTTGGGCAGTGAGTTCAAACTTGCAGCCAATAATGCAGGGTACCAAAGATTATAATAGTACAGCCTATATATCATTGTAAAGTACCACATATATCTTGGCTGCTCATTAATGAGCAAAACTAATTAGCAATTAGTAGATTAACATAACCTCACGGTTTCATTTTAATGTAAGTATTTAATGTAATTTAGCTGGGGGGGGCGGATCTGCCTTGGCGGAGATCTGCGCTCTCTGACGGCTTTTCTAGTTACTTATAGACTTTAGACAAACTTCAGATAGAAATATGCAGAAGAGTGAAATAACATTTCGTTCTTTGTTACTGTAATGCAGGTATCTTACAGAAAAGAGGTTATAAACAGATCTCAAATCTGATAACGCTGAGAATTTCATCAGCACTGTATCATTACCACGCTCTCATCTTTGAAGAGCAGATTAGAAGGTAGGCTGAGCTGTGTGACATTCAGGCCCAGTTAAAGATCACATCACACCTGCTGAAATGTGAGGTAGCAGAATACAGCAAAGTGTGTTGTACCCTTCCCTTCAAACCATCAATACATTCTAATAATACAAGTCTTTTTTACTTATCACATTAGTGGATTATCAGTATGCTACATAAAGCCACCTTGACATCAAATATGAATTGAAGGATGATGTTGTCACTAATAACAGATATTATTGTACATGCACAACCAGGGGAAGATTATTATTATTATTCAGTCTGTACTTGCTTGATGATTTAGATTACAAGAACATCAAGTTCAACAAGAAGCAGCCATTATACTTGCAACATAATATGTGTGGATTTAAAAAAAAAAAAATCCAACAATTAGTTTTACAAATAGATATAAATGTGAGTAGAAAAAAAAAGTAAATAGGAAAGGACACCAGACAGCTATTAAGGTAACTGTCTGAAAGTGAATACAAAGTCGGCAGACAGAGAGGAGGAGTAGTGCAGGTCAAATGAAGGGGAAAAAGAGAGGGATAGAGGGAAAAAGAGATAGAAAAAGAAAAATGCACAGACAGGAAGTGAGAGAATGAAGGTCATGCAGACAATGAAAGACACTGAAAAAGATTAGGAGCAATGAGGCAGTATTTAGGGAAATATGTGAAAGAAGAAGAGGAGAATAAGCACAACTGAAAGAGTAAAGGAAACGGTGTTAGTGATATAAGGGGAAAAATGCAAAGGTAGTTAGAAAGAAAGGAACTAAAGGTGGTGAGGCGAAAATAAGATTAAAAAAAGTTAATTGAAACAAGAGAAAGAAAGAATCAAGCAAAAATCAAAAGAAACAAAAGAAAGACCAATGAAAGGCGACTGAATGGGACTGAATGGAGAAAAGTAAAAAAAAAAAAAAAGAAAAGGCAAAAAAAGGAGATGCAGAAATAAGCTTGAGTAATGGAAGTGCTGTATAGCCTGCTTCGATCCTTGCATCTGATTTCACGCTTTACTGCCTCGTTTGAACTCAGTAACCTGCTTTTAATTAGCAGCAGTTCATTAAGGCCACATCCAGTCAACATCCAATAAACCGAGTCTCTGGGTTCAAGTCAGACGTGGGCTGATTTCCTCTTGCCAGACCATAAAGAGCAGGTGACAGTTCTCACATGAGTCAGTTAGTATCTTTCAATTTAATGGCACAAACATGTGTGGTAAAATCCCACTATATGCTCTGATGCCTATTTTCCTCAGCTTACCACAACACATAGAAAGATGCAGCAGCTAACCAGCTAACGGCTGTAGACACTCATGGCCCTTTTACACACAACCAACAGGAAACAAACAACACAAAACATGGTCAGACACTATTATAGTGGAGACGTTCCCTCCAACTGCTGTCTGAACATGGAAAACAGGCTTTTTTTATGAGGAAAATTGTTTCTTTTACAGGGACTCCTTTTTTACATAAGAGTTGTCCTTGTGCGCCTCTGTTTAACATTTAATATATTTTGGCATTTAATTACATTTCTTTAAAGACAATTAGATACGCAGAGTTACTACTGTGTAATCTTCATAAATTCATGTTTGTATAATAATGCCTTAAACCTCTTGATTCACAGGAGTTTCCAACTTTATCATCAGATTATAATGGCCACTATGATGCTACAGTCCAGTTGTGTTCTACCATATAAATACAGTTCTACAGTTCAGTCAATTCAAGTGGGATATGGATAGAAATACGTAGATAATTACAATCAAATCACAAACACTGTGTCAATATGCACAATTATATCAGAATCAGGATAAACTTTATTGTCCCATACAGGAAATAATTGTACAAGGCTCTTATTTAAAAATTTTGTTTGTATAAGTTTGTATGTAGGAATTGAAACAACAACACAGACACATTTCAAGGTTATCAGTAATCTGTGAATTTTAATAACCATAACTTGACTTTTTCACCAAATTGTGCAGAAACAGATCGGGACTATGATGAGGATGCACAGTCATATTCTCAAGTTGGACTGCACATATAATATATGTTTGTATGTATACTGTATATGAAAAAATCTTTGTAATGGTATAGGTAAAGCTCACTGACATACACTACAAATACCATAGCAACACATTGCGTAAAACTAGTAATTTGTGGATCCATATGTTTCCTTAGCTCACCTCACTGTTGGATTTCCATATAAATGTCTAAGGTAAATGGGTTGAACCTTGTTAAACTTGTCTGAAGCTGGTGATTTATGCTTTTACAAAGCAGTATCTGGTAAAATATGCCTCTATTCTTCAATGTAATTTAGCAAGTGAACAAAAACCAATGGCGATGGATTTATGTGATGAGAGGTAAGTATATTAAAATTACATTTTTCATTCTCAGTGACGTGTATGTGTTTGTAATTTATTAAAAATGAATACTGACGTGTTGATTTAAATGTGTAGTTAAAACATTTTTCTGTTTTTGGCGAAGGGAGTGTGGTGCAAAATACAGATGTTTTCATCAGCGCTGTGATTTATGACACTGTTTAACTGTAAAACATGAGGCTGTTAGTGCGGCCAGTGCTGAAAAGTTTTTCTCATCCAGCAGAAATCACAAAGGCAAGTTTGAACCTCAGCACACACATATTGTTTGAACAGTGTTCTCATTTAACATCTTGAATTCTGATAGCAGAACGTCTTAACTCTGCTTTATATCAGCTGTCTGAAAGTCATTCCTGTGAGGTGAATCCACAACTCAGCAGCTACTCTGCACTGCTGGCTGCTGCTATTAGCACTCAATCTCTCATTCAGTCCATCCAAAAGTTCAGAGAATGAGCTACAACACTTTCAAATGCCAAAACACACTGTATCCCACCAAAGACACATGGCATCCAACATGACACGGCTTTTATGGTTTTAATTTTATCTTGCTCATGTCTGTCAGCAGTGGGGAACTGACGGGATGAAATGTGTTTGAGCACATCCGTGCAGAACTACGTGTTGCATGGGGCAGAAAAAACATTAGTCTGGCTGACACTAAGTCAATAACGCAGCACTGGAGCTAAATGGGCTGGATCTGTCAGTAATAAAACACAGCCAGATATCTGTACAAGAACTCTTCAACCCCGACCGACCTCCCAACAGTACAGGGAAGCGAGAATAAAACAGCAGAAATCATGGAAACCCTCCAAATGATGACAGAGGGACTCTCTGGAGAAAGGCAAGCTGAGCCAGACAGGCTTAAGAGATACAGCGACACACACACACAGACACACACACAGGAACAGACATGCACCCTTAAGCATACTCTTCTAAGCACAACGAGACACATCTATCCACAGTACACTGACTCAGACATGCACACACACAAATCCATAACCACACATACACTGATTAACACCTAGTTTTTTAATACAAAACCTAAAACTGTCAGAGCCTCTCAGCTCTTTGGGCATTCATTAAAAAGTCGATACAGTACATATATGAATGTGCATCTTGTTAAAACAGAAACAAATGAAGAATATTTTTCCAATGCTCTTACCCAGACAGTTGTGTCCATCATGAGCTAGCATGAAACCATCATAGCAGGTGCACCGGTAGTTTCCTGGTATGTTGATGCATTCATGTACACAGCCCCCATTGTAGTCATTTTCACACTCGTCCATATCTGAAAGAGAAAGGAGATTGTTTTACTGCAAAAGGTATGAGTTGGGGCTTTTATGTTTTCCATATTGTTTGAAAAGTTTAAAAAAAAATTTCTGACGGATTTTGTCCTGTTGGATCTACATATTCAGAGTAGTTTCAGAGACCTGTTCATCGACTTCTGCATCGATTCACAGTAAATGGCTGTGACTGTGAGTCAATCTAATCACAGTGTAGTCTATTACTACAGACACAGAGATTTACTTAAGATGTGTGATTATGAGTTTTTTTACTTGTAATGGGTACCACTTTACAGTCTATTACACTGACACCTGCAACTGATGCTTAACTAATTAAAGAAAGATTTTGGAAAATTTTTAGATTTTTTGTTTCAATTCTATAATGCAACTGTGAGGCAAAATTATTTTGAAAGATCCCAATATAAGTATTTACTTAATCACGCATTAGCACCACTACTAATTGCAGCATATATTTGCACAATTGGTTTCTTTACATCACTGTTCCCAGGTATACATGCAGTAACGGGCCATACTCTAAAATGTAGAGTGAGTTCTATTGGGAATGAGGAAGGAGAAGCAAGTGTCAGTGGGTGTTTATTCATCTGATTTCAGACCCTGAGCCCCAACAAACCCCCACCTCCATGCTGAGCCAGCGGAGGCTTTCACAGGAGCCACTCACAAGTGGTTGCCATGCGGAGCCACTTAAACAAACAGTCCTCCCCCTCCGTGTGAACAGCATAAGATCTACCAGGGAGCAAGGAAGACCCCAGCTCATATCCTCCTCCTCCTCCTGCCTCTGTTCTGACAATGACACAGTGCAGGTGCAGGTGCCGCCTTCACAGAACTCGGTGCTCTTTTGAGTTTGTACCTGTAGACCATCTTCTCTTCACTCCCAAACAAGATGCCAGACTGCTGAAAAAGGTGGACCAGTCTGTCCATCCTCTTGCACATCTGTCTGTTATCTACCTTTCCTCAGTTGAAGATTGAATTAAGAATACATTTTACATGTGGACATGGAACACACACCCAGATTGAACCCTGCACTAGCTGAATAACATACAGGAACACAGCACACACTGCAGACCAGGAGCAGTCGGCTGCCATGTTAGGCCCCCAGGGAGCAACTGAGGGGTTAAGGGCCTTGCTCAACATCATACTAGGCAACAATTTCTCTGCCAGTCTGGGGGAATCCAAGTCTCAATCCAAGTCCTCTAGGCTGCAGCTGCCCCTGTTGCTATCAGTACAAACATTCTGACAGAGCCCCTTCAGAACATCTGCTGATAATACAATAAAATGTAAAAAAAAAAAAAGTCAAAAGGTTGGTTGTCAAACCCACTGCCTTCATAATGTGCGTCCATTAACACATACATGGTATATCTTGTAAATTTATGTCATTCTAATGAACTTAATTGTTGAAATATATTAAGTAATTTTCATACAAAATTAACCATTCATGCTCTACAGTCATAAGCAACACTGAATTTGAAGTAGCCTGAATATTACCGAGGCTGACAATTTTCATAGCATTTCCTAAATCTAATTTCAGTCCTCCGTATTGGCAGTAAATGGCCTATGCCACTAACCTTTGTTTATTTGAGTTTCTCAGGTGACAAAGTTTTAACTGATGTGTGGATACCACTGACTGGCTCTCAGCTTAAATGGGTGACAACCACACAAAGACGACATGGCTTTCAGTGTCTACATCATGCATGTCAACATAACCCAGACTTAGATATTGACCTTATATACTTCATTAAGAAACCACAGGGATACAGCACACAAATGTAGTCTTGCATAGAACAACCCACAAATGCAAACATAAAACGCTTAGACAACTCACACTACAACACCCCATTCCACAACAACTCTCAAAGACCTTCTATTCACCAAACACTTCCTCTGATGATGATTAACATGGGGATTTTGGCTCAAGTGCGATCACTTTGAAGACCAGATGGACAAAAACATGAAAAGATCCTCATTTGAGAGGACTTTGTTAGTGATCATCATGACAGAAGCTAAATCACAGCCATATTCAGCATCTCAGAGCACCACGGGGATGTTTACCGGAAGCCAATTATGTAGGCCAACACACATCAGTGCATTTTAATTCTGTTTGTCTGATCTCTGACAAAGAAAACCAGTTTGAGTACTTTAAGAACCTTCCAACATCACAGTCTTAGATTAGAAGATTATCAATTTCTACCCCAGTGCATTTAGTACCATGACACGGAACTGTGAGAGCCAACATCACAACCTAAAAACATCATTTTAATTGAGTTGAATGAGTGTAAGAACAACGAGGATCTATTTCAAAGGGACTGTAAACATAACAAATGACCAAAAGAAAATCAATCATGGTAAAATTGTGCTTTAAAGAGCATGAGCCTTGTGTATACAAAGTCCTCATAGCCATCACTGGCTCATCCTAAAAGGCATTTGTAACCAATTAGGGCAAGCTGGAATGAGCGACTGTTTGTGGAAAGCTTGTTTGGACACTTTGCTGTGCTGCCAGCTCAGATGGCATGGTTCAGCTCGATGTGGCACTTCCCATGTGCTCTGCTTTTCATCTGTCAGAGATGGGGGGAAAGGTAAAGACTGGAACTAAAAGGAAGGCTGAGAGGGGAGAGAGCCTCGCCACTGAGGATGAATGAAAAGCAGCAGGTGATTAATTGGTGTCTGAATCCCTTCAAACACACAGACTCATGCAAGTGCACACAAAACCTGAGATCATTAACTAACCATAGCTTGTACCTGGCTGCTTTTTACAGACTGAATTCTTTATGCACAGAGTTAAGCAAATGTGGACATCAAGTCACCAAATTAAACGTATTAGATGAGCACTAGTTAAATAATAGACAAAAACATACATTAGGTCTAGAACTGCAGCTGTCAATTATTTTTGTAATCATTTAATCTACAAATTGTTTTCTTTGATTTGATTAAAAAATTATTCGAATAGAGGAAAAAATAGCAAAGATGTGAAAAAGACATGTCTGAAAATAGCCTAACAAACAACTTGTCCTTTATTCCAGAACCAGCTGAAATAATAACTATAAAAATTATAAAAGTAAAATGATACATAAAACATCTCTACATAGAAATGACAACAATAACAACAGTCCAAAAGTATAGCCTATATGAAAATATCTATAAAACAACAACAAAGAAGTCAAATGACAAGTACGAACAATATGTGGAGTCTTCAAGAAATTTGTAAACAATTTACTAACTTATTAACAAACTGGATGGATGGATGGATGGATGGATGGATGGATGGATGGATGGATGGATGGATGGATGGATGGATGGATGGATGGAGCATACAACTTTAAAAAATAAAGCCAAATATTTTTAATGTTTGTGTGAAAGCTTAAACATTTAAAGGAGCAGGCTAAGTAATTGGTACAATGAAGAAAATTGAGCATACAGACATTTTTAGCCTTTTTGTGCTCATCGCTTGACCCTTGCTCCATGTGGTTTTTATTGATCCTGGCGTCATGTGTGTCACAATAAACATCCAAAAGAAACACAACAGCAGAGCCAATGTTAAGCGGCAATAAAATTAAAGAAATTAAGCTTCGATTTAGGAAAATTGTAAACTAATTATTTTTTTAAAATTAGTTCATTCATAGAAGTGTGTAATAGATTTCTAATTGTAACAGCAAGGCATTATGCTCGTAATAAGAAATCAGACAAAGTGCACTGGTGATAGCCCCCAAAAGGCCAATAATTACTTGATAAGATAAAAAATCTTCTCAGCTGCAAGAAAAACTACAGAGCTGATTTAAGAATCTAGTCAGCTCAGATTCAGCTGCAGAACCCATCTTGTTAAATCCTTTAACTGCACAGATTCAACAAACTAGGAAACTGCTGAATGGTAGTCCATGCTAGAAAGCTCAACGGTAACGATAGTTTCTAGAGATTAGGAGCAGGTGGATTGGTTAGTGGAAGGAGAAGGAAGGTGGCTCATATGGTCTATTTGGCCCCAAACGGTGCCACTTCCTGCCCCAGAGCTGTTGTCGACATCTGACAGCGGTGCCCCAACAGCTTTGGACTGGCTGCTTCTTCCGCTCACATGCGCACGTTTTCTAATTGCCAGGGAAATGTTTATGCTCCATGTCTTATCAAGTGAATTAGGCGCCTTCACTGACTGGCCTGCACCCCTTAACAGAACAGACATACTAGAGGGCAAAGGGAGAGCACAAGGGAGGGTGAGGGAAGGCTGCCCCCATTTCATGCATGGTGCCTCTTAATTTATTTTGGTGCAGCAGACTGAGTGGTGTAACATATTCAGAACATCAGAAGATAAGATAATTTACGCTGAGCAGATCATTATGTTAAAGCCCAACTTGATACCATACAATCCTATTCCTAAGTGGTTTTATGGGTAAAATCCATTTTTGAGCCATTATGTGTGTGCCCACACATTTTTCATCCATACTTTCAAAGGATGCCAGATCAGCTGTCACGAAAGGGTGATAAAAGCTATGCTTTGATGAGGGAAGTGTTGTGTAAATGACCATGGATCTGAACAACAGTAAACAAGTGTTAAAAGCACACTAATGAGACAGTGGGACTATATGTAAATTGGGGAGCAGAATGCTAGACAATTCAGTATTTAATTAGAACAACACCATGAATAATATTTTTTGGATATACCTAAATCACGGGAATACATGTGATTAAATGTGTTACTCTCAATGACTGACGCCCAGAAAATTCTCACGTAGGTGAACTGATATATGACTTCTTAGCCTTAGTGAGTTTATAGTTTGATTAAAACTAGATCAGTGTCGCTGCTTTTGTGAACTAACAAAGTTGTGACCCCCCAAAAAAACCCTCAGAAAAGTTTGATAAACGCTAAAAAAGAGAGAAAATTTTGAAAAATAGAGTAGAATGCTTTACTAATGAAAAAATATATAATTTAAAGTTAGCTACTAAGATGCAAAAATGTTGTTGACTTACTTTGAAATTCTTTGAACTTCTATGTTAAGACATTTTATAATAGAAAGTTTTACTCTTTAGGGAAAAAAAACGTATAAGCTACTACAAGATATTTCCAATAAGCAACGTTGGAAACTGGCAGTTGGAAACTCAATGAATGGCCCGCGAACATTAACTAACAAAATGACAGTTAGCGTTAGCAGCTAAGCTAGCAAGCTAACGGACATTTCTCTGACGAAGAGACCGGACTTGACTTCAAATGAATGCCAACTGTAACATTTAATCAAACAGTCTTTGACATACCTGTTAAACAAACTTTTCAAGTTTATCAGTAGTCACTAGTCAGTGGTTACTAATACTGACTGTATGCTAACAGCCCAGCACCAAAAGCAGAACATTACCATTAGCGACACGCCAGTAATGAAAGCCACACGTCCAAAGAGCTTAACAGCAGAAGATAACAAAGAACAAAACACAGGAAAAATGAATTTTACTTACACTCATCAGGTGGCTAAAAATACAGATCCATGAATGTTGCTCCATGCCTGTTTATGTGTGTTTACATGCTGACACAATGGCCAACATTATAGTATGCATTTATGTGGTGATATTTGAAATGTCACTACAAGGAAAGCACAGCTGACATCACTAGTCACTGAAAGGTCAGTACAGACCTCCACCAAGACAAAGTGCACTATTCTTTTATACCACAGTATTATTACACCACAAAAAACAACAAATTATTATTTATATTTCCCTTTGTTTTCCAGTTGGTGACACATTTTTTATATCATTATTCTTTGCTCTAAGATGGCTGGAGGTCTCTAACATTGAAGAAAGTGAAAATCAAGTAACTGGCTGAATCCTTTCTTGTCCCGAGGTCATTGGATTTTATATACAGGCTCACTAAAATACACTAGAAGATATAATAGATGCTTATGCTTAACAGATACAAATGCGAGTCAAAAATCTGCAATAAAAGCAATAAAATAAAAAGATCTGTAGGATAGGGCTGTATTTTGTTTTGGTTGCATACTTGTGCATGTGGCCCAAATCTAATTAAATACTTACTAAAAAACATAATGTGGGGCTATAATATGACAGGGATGATATTTTAGTTTTTTTTAAGGGTATTTCTAACCTGCATTACTAGAAGTCATCTGTAAGGTTGCAATGCATGAGGTGACTGCCTCTATAAATAAAGGCTGTGACCTGCTCATTCTCATCCTGAAAGAAAGAGACATAAAGGAGGAAGGTTTGCAAATGGATATGTGGTGGGTAGGTTTTGTATGTGTGTAGCTAGCCAGTGAGGAGAGCGGCTGAGTGATGACGGAGGTGCAGACACCAGGCAGACAATGGCCTAATAATTGTCTGCCACTTCTCGCTCTCGCCCTCCCACCTGCACCGCCTCCCTCGCCATCCATTCTTCCCATGAGATGCCCTTTCTCTCTCTCCATCTTTCTGTAAAGCAGGTCAGGTGTTTGTCATTGAAGCTCAGAGTCTGGGGGACGCTATAAGCAGAATCATGCTGGCAGAATTCTTTTTAATATGTTCGATTCTTCTTCTTAATGTGAGATAGCCAAAGTGCTTTATGATGCGTCACATTCACCGATTTGTACAAACAAACACATACACATTAACACACCAGTGTCACAGTCTGTAGGGGCAACTTGGAGGTCAGTTTGTTGCTTAAAGTCACTTTGACATGTGGACAGAAGCAGGAAATCAAACCACCAACCTTAAGGATGACTTGATCTAATCCCTGAGACATAGCCATTTAAAAAAAAAAACAAAAAAAACATTCATTATATAGTATGCTATTAAACCTGTTAGAGTGTGGTCATGTTCTGAAGCTAAATGACAATATTGAAAAATGTGCTAGCTATAATCAAATACTAGCCCAATTTTATGGCCAGTTATATATATATATATATATATATATATATATATTATTTGGGCCGTTCAAGCAGATGCTAAATTAAGAGGAGATTGTTTATTTGAGTAAAGCATATATAATAGCTATGATGCAAATTTGTGCCATTTGGCATGATTAGCATAATTAGCACAAGTTCCTCCATTCAACAATTAAAACCAAAACAAAAATTATCCAAAAATCTGTAGAATGTCATGAAATTAATAACACTGTTATTGTAACAGGCCATTGAAATTGATCTATGAACATCAGGGATCATATATAAATATGTGCATTCACAAAGAGGGTTAAGCAGCACCTCATTACAAAAAGAGTGAAATACTGAGGCGAATTTATGACAGTAGTCTACAAGCGTTGAATTAATGTGATACAGTAAAGTGATTACTTCTTAAGTAATAAGGAATACAATTTAACCATTTACAATCTATGTTATGCGTCACTGACACTGACATTTTTCTTATGGCTTTATTTGCTGTTCTAAATGGAAGTGAAAAGCTGGTTGTCATAGAGATACAGTGACTTAAAAAAAGTTATTTTTAGACCTTGAACATATCATGAGTTTACATGAAAAGTGAAACAAATAGTTACGCAAAGAATGAAAAAAAAAGAGTGGACAGAGAAGCTGAACCCTGGATCCTTTCTCACTCCTGTCATATGTCTACTGTGTGTCATCTTGCAGTACATTGTGGTCAGTATCTCCACATTAATAAACTAAATATTCAACTGTTACTTCAGGGTCATGCATTAGCGCTATAAAATTTCAACTGGGTAAAGACACATCTGAATATTGTATCGTGTAAACACATCACAAACCACCTGAAAGGCAAACTCCACTGTTATTTGCTTTATAACTGCACCAGTCATTGTCATGTTTAGCTCCAAATGTTTCATTACAGCTACTTGTTTCTTGTACATGTGTACACTCACACACATCAATTTGTGCATTTAGATAGAGAGCAATAGTAACTTTTGGTGTTAAAACACGTAATTAGCCTCTATGTGACAAATGCTGAGTAAACACAGAGAGGCTTCCGCAGGCCTTTGACAGCTTTGTGGTAACCAGTCATTCCAGCCCCTTTGAACCATAAAAAAAACAAACAAAATAAAGCATGTCACCTAAAGTTAAGTAATATTCCTAAAAAGGTTCCTCTTTCATACATTCATCCTGATGGAAAAAAATTACAGTTACCCTAATTTTACTAACACAGTTGTGACATGCATAGTCTGACAGTCTTTTTCTTTTTTTTCCAGGAAGAATCCCATCCTTAATCTCTTAACCCCCCCCCCCCAAGAGTGTTCTCCCCTGAACTCAAAATTCAGCACAGTCCTGTTGATTCTAAGTGAGTTATCTTCCTGTAGTTCTGAATTTTTAACTGTCAGCCTACTAAACAAGTGCACAACACACTATTAAAAGCCAGTCAGTTAATTTTGCTTGATCTTTCTGTAAACACGGAGACAACTCTGGCACCGTTCAACACAATCACACACGCTAACACGTGCAGTAAAGCGGGTTTGACTGATACACAGCTCCTCCCACGTACTCTTCATTTGACAGCACAGGGATAAAAGTTCACATTTTTCCATAACGAGCCAGCAGTATCAGCTTGTGGAAAACTCTGCAGAGTGGGCAGCGTTCACAAACGCCTGATCATATTTCAGGAAACCCTTCTCACTTGAGACTTGGAGATAAACAGGAAAGCACCCATGGGCAGCAGTGTGGTTGGGATGTGATCCTGCCGAGTTGTGCCGAGCTACCGTGGAGCCGGCTCCTGGCAGGACAATACAGCCTGCGAGCTTCTAATTTGTAGTGCGGAAGTGTAGCAGAGGCTGAGAGCACAGGTCGTCTCCCTTGGTCACCGGGGCTCGAATCCCAGCCATTACAAAAGGACAAGAATGAATCTTTTCTCAACGTGGAGCCATATAGGCCCCTGGAAGCACTAAAATGGGCAAAGATGATGTAATAATCAATAAAGTACATGTACTGAATTCCTGCTGCACTGTCCCTTTCCTAGAGTCAACTCAATTAAACAATAAGGTTCATGTCTCAGTAAGTGTCACAATCATCAATGCTTGGACTATTTCTTCTTCTGTATCCAAACCAAAATACATATGCAGAATTACTCCCAGCAAAGTGTTGTGAAAGTGCTAAATGTCACAGCCTTGAGTAAGTGGACATTCAGTAAAAAATTTCATAAAAACAGTTTTTTATTGCATCTGCCAATCAGTACAGAAACACACGGTTATCACAAATATGACCTGTAACAAGAGCTTTTTCAATCCCATACAATACATTGTCTTCAATCACTTCAATGATGATGCAAAATCTTATAGGATGGGTCAGGATACATTCCTATCCTATCCTATCCTATCCTATCCTATCCTATCCTATCCTATCCTATCCTATCCTATCCTATCCTATCCTAT
>JAPTYQ010000005.1:38208809-38227072 GCA_029814465.1 Ostorhinchus cyanosoma
CACTGTTTTATCCACAGCTTCTGGTGAAGAATCTGCAGTTTGAAGATGGAAAGATGATCCCTGCATCCAAATACTTCTCCTCTGGAGAAAGCTCAAGTGTGGATTTGACTGATGACGAGAAGAAGATGGCAGATGAGATCAGGGTAAGTGGACAGTATTTACTGTTAATACAGAAGTAGTGATTTTGGTACTCATCTCATACGCAGACATTTTCCATTTTCCTTTTGCAAAGGATTGAGAATGGTATTATTTGTTACAGAACATCTGGAAGAGCATCCTCAGCAATGTGGCAGCAATTGAGGACACCACAGACTTCTTCAAGTCTGGAGCTGCGTCCATGGATGTGGTCAGGTGAGGGTGAAGCAGCAACTGATCCACAATGTTTCACTGAGTGTTTTAATTGAACCAAAAGTGAATTTTATTCACAGAATTTTTTTATCCTCACATCCTCAGTTAAACTGTATATTACTGTAATTGTTACTTGCAGTCACTCAGACTTAAACCTACATTTCTTGCACACATCTGTGTTTTGATAACACAGTGTTTTAGTAACTTTTAGAACTATTGTATAGGTACCATATAGTTCAAAACAAAGAGTATTGTTGAAGAATTTATGTGTCTTTGTCCAGGCTGGTGGAGGAGGTGAAGCAGAAGTGTGCCGGTGTTCAGCTGCAGAATGAGGACGTGTACATGGCCACCACTTTCCAGGACTTCATCCAGATGTTTGTCCGCAGACTGAGAGGAGAGGACCAGGAGGAGGAGCTGGTCATTGACTATGTGAGTCTGGTTTTACATTTTGATCTCTGTGTACAGAGGAAAGTTGTCCTTCTATACAACTGGTTAAGCATTAAATAAGAAAAGATGACTTTTTCTGTCGAACTACTGTACCTTTTCATTTCTGAAGAGTGAATGTTGTACCATTGTTGATTTGTAGGCAACTAAAGAAGCAAACAACATGACACTAAACATGCCCTACCAGTGTTTTATCAACGGGGCATTTGAAGATGCAGAGAATGGCAAGACATACGACACAATCAATCCTACTGATGGTTCGGTGAGGCACAAACAGACATATGTATCCACGCATACAAGCTCTGGATGAATAGATTTGTCTCTTATTAAACAGTGATCTGTGTGTGGTCCTTCTCCCAGGTGATCTGTAAGGTGTCTTATGCTTCAGTGGGTGATGTAGACCGTGCAGTTGCAGCTGCTAAAGAGGCTTTCGACAACGGGCCCTGGGGCAAAATGAACCCAAGAGACAGAGGAAGTCTGCTATTCAAGTGAGTAGCTCCACCTAGAGGAATGCAATTAAAGTACATAATCAGAAAAAAATACTCAGATCCACATTCACCATTATCAGACCGACAAGTGCAAGACAAGTGAAGTAAAACCTTCGTAAAATAACATTTGACAATAACATTACTGTAACTGTTCTTTCTAATCTACAAACATGGACACCCGTCATGTCTTGCCTTGCACTGTGGATTAGTGAATCTGCTCCAATAAACACTTTCAAGGTTCAGCTGGTGATTGGAGTGTGGCCAGAGACAAAGACACCCCCCCTCCTCATATTTTAAAGTTCTGCCTACATGTACTGTACAATGAGACCATGAATGCGTGTTGGTTTCCGCTGTCCGCTTAGGGCATCTTCGCTGTCTGACTTCTTTCACCCTCTTGAATCAGGCTTGCAGACCTCATGGAGGAACACCAGGAGGAACTGGCAACCATTGAGTCCGTAGATTCAGGAGCCGTGTACACGCTGGCCCTCAAGACCCACGTAGGCATGTCAATCCAGACCTTCCGCTACTTCGCCGGCTGGTGCGACAAAATCCAGGTAAGCTGATGTTCATGTACTTTAGCAGGCACTGGACCTTTCTTTTTTTTTTCTTATTCAACAAAGGATCAACAAAAATACTTTCACTGCTGCCCATAAAGTTGTAACAATTTTGTTTTCAGATACATTCCTCTTTTTGTCCTATTTATACACATCAGTAATCACATTTGAGCAGGTACGATGATTGTATACTGAGTCAAGAATCAAGAATAAATCATATTGTCACAATCATTTCATGAGAAAAGGTTAAAAATATACTATTCATTAACAGACGTTCTAAGTATTTATCAGAGCAAAACCACGAAGCTCTTAAAAAGTACAATTATTACAGTCAAAGTGAAAATGTTCCACCACAAAGTAAAGTTGTGCTGTGTAAAATATTATAACTTGGGTGAGCACATAGAACACTTTTTAAATCATTTTATATAGATCTGCCCCTGACGATTGTACAATATATAATGGAACAGATAAACAGTTTGGGTGTTAAATCAACTTTTAACCTAAGCTTTTGATCATAAAGCAAGAAACTCAGGCGTCAGATTTTATTTGAGTTTTCAAGGTCATTGTTATCGGAATTTCACTGTTAGCCCTTTTTTTTTTTTTTTTTTTTTTTTACACTGGACCTTTCTAAACATATCCAGAGTCATTCAGTAGAATGCCTGAAATATATGCTTTTGTTTCATGCAGGGCAAAACAATTCCTATCAACCAGGCCAGACCCAACCGCAATCTGACCTTCACAAAGAAAGAACCACTGGGGTAAGAACATTAGATTCACAAATGCTGATGTCCAGAAAAAATAGATGTGACATTTGTTCGGTACATTTGTGTGAGAGTTGTGTTTCTGTTTTCTGCTGCAGTGTGTGTGCCATTGTGATCCCATGGAACTACCCTCTCATGATGTTGGCCTGGAAGAGCGCTGCCTGCCTTGCCGCTGGAAACACACTTGTGCTTAAACCTGCACAGGTAAAACACCACATTGCATAGCACAACCTTAACATGTACAGTAATGAAACCTATATTTAACCCATGAATATATTTGAAGTATTTCATGTGTAAATGTTCATCCTTTCCTTGGTTCCTCTTTGTCAGGTTACTCCACTGACTGCACTCAAGTTTGCTGAGCTGTCAGTGAAAGCTGGTATTCCTAAAGGTGTTATCAACATTCTGCCTGGCTCAGGTAAAGGTTTGGGATCCACATAATAATAATAATGATAACTGAATTAACCACTGATCCACTGGTCAACATTCGTATCTGTGTTGCAGGTGGTATGGTGGGACAACGTCTCTCCGATCATCCAGATATTCGCAAGCTGGGCTTCACTGGTTCTACACCGATTGGCAAGCAGATCATGAAGAGGTGTGACAAGAGCAAAACTCATCCCGCATTGATAAAAATAACTTTCAGATGATACTTCATGCTTCCTCTCTGTGATTCGTCCTTGCAGCTGTGCGGTCAGTAACCTGAAGAAGGTTTCGCTGGAGCTGGGAGGGAAGTCACCTCTCATCATCTTCAGTGACTGTGATATGGACAAAGCTGTTCGCATGGTGAGAGAGAAGGAGTTTACTAAAACACTTTTAACCCATAAAGACCCAAACAGCTGCTGCGGACCAAAATCATCAACCAATCTAAAATGTTTAATAACTTCTGATCCGTCAATCCATGGAAATAATTGGTGTAAAATGCAGTTTGTCATCTTTTCATGGTCATCAGATATGACCCATTTGGATGTTCAGAGGCTCCGTAGTGAACGTGGAAACATCATTATCTTCTACAACATTGATTCACCAGTAAAACCCATGGGATTGGATCAGTGACAGTGGATGGACACACTTTTTTATGTTCAGATAATGATACATTTCACCAAAAAAGTCACTTTTTCTTCAATTTTCTCTATTTGAAGTAAATTAAATATAGGAAAATATCTGGTTTTCACATAAAAAAATGCAAACTGCAGAGGATCCTATTATAATTAATGGTGATAAATCACTTAAGAAAGGCAACATTTGGATTTATTTCATGTGCAGAATTGAGACTAATGACACAGTTGTGATGGAGGCATATGCAATAGATCAAAATAAAATGTTGTTTCCTCTGTGTCCATGTCTGCTGCTCCACAGGGCATGAGCTCTGTGTTCTTCAACAAAGGTGAGAACTGCATCGCTGCTGGACGTCTGTTTGTGGAGGAGTCCATTCACGATGAGTACATCAGCAGAGTGGTAAGTGTGTGTAGACACTGCAGTGCTGTCCTTCTGCAGAGCAGGGGCTTGATCATCATTTATAAATTCCAACTGTGAGAAACAAAAACAGCGCTTCTTCTTTCTAAGGTGGAGGAGATCAAGAAGATGAAAATCGGAGACCCGCTGGATCGGTCCACAGACCACGGCCCACAGAATCACAAAGCCCACATGGACAAGCTGTTGGAGTACTGCGACATCGGAGTGAAGGAAGGAGCCACGCTGGTGTACGGAGGCAAACAGGTGGACAGGCCAGGTAGGACACCACCAGATCCAGCATGTGACAGAAAACAGCACATGTAGCGCTCATGTGGCTCGTACGAGTCCAGTCAGGGAGTTTTCTATTACATATGAAATCATACAATTTGTGGCATTTCATTTTTATACAGTTTGACTGTATTTATTTTATTGCCTTTGAATTTTTAGTATCTTAAGTATATTTTAGCCTGTAATTTGACCTATTACAGAGGAAACTACAGATTTATTCTTTACAGTATATCATTTTGTCAAACTATTAAAACTGTTAATATTAACAAATGTATTTTGTAACTATAGTGCATCACGCAAAATGTGAATGTTTTTGGAAAGACAATTCATCATGAAAGGCAGGAGTATTTTACAGTAGTTTTTTTTTTCTTGCTGAATATATCAGGGAAATTACATACAGTGCTGTGCAAAAGTCTGTCACCTGGAGCTTTATTGTTTTCACAGGGTTTTAATTAGTATAAATCTTCATGTCAAAGTTTTTCTATTAAGAAAATATTTACATGGTGTTACCACAAGAAAATCTTAGATCGACTGTGTGGAAGTTTTCATAAATAATAATAAAGAATTTCATCCAGAACATCCCCACATATTTCTTTACACTCGGGCTGTTTTTTTTTTTTTATATTATTCTTTTCCTGTCCTGATAATGCCGTAGGCCTTCAATAATAGTTAGATTTTTTTTCTTTTCTGTATATTCCAGCTATATATTCATGTATGTTGATACAGAGAAAAAAACCTGATGGTGGTCTGAGACTTTTGCACAGATAAAATGTATCTGTCAGTTGTTTATTAAATGCTGATTTGTCACAGATTTATTGTGTTTTGTATCTTGTCTTGTACTATACATCATTACTGGCATCAGCTTATCATATTTAAGTTTACTTCTATAGTTTTCGGAAACGCACTATATAAATCAAAGTTCTCATTACTATTATTTTCTTTTTCCTCCAGGATTTTTCATGGAGCCCACTGTGTTCACTGACGTAGAGGACCACATGTTCATTGCCAAAGAGGAGTCTTTCGGGCCCGTCATGGTGGTGTCCAAATTCAAAGATGGGTCAGTTCATATTAAGGCATCTCTGTTTGTACAGAAAAAATGGTTTACAGTTAAAAAAAAAAAAGGCATCCTTCTTTTCTTGGAGCTGTAACTGCCTGATGCACAGTGATATGACGTCATTTTGGTTCTTTATGTCACCAAACAAAAAGATAAAAATCCATTCAACAGAAGCAGATAGAATATGGTCATCTTTGTTTTGCTGATGTAACAGAACAAACACTGGTGGCCTCACAGTTTGCTTAAAAACTAGTGAATCAATAACCATCCAAAAGTATTTATACACACATTGTCTGACCTGTAGTGGATGTGACTTCATGTGGGAAAGTATGTTTGATCAATGAAGTGTTGTCATGTGATTTGAGATTCTCATTAACCTGTCTTGCCGTCCTCACCACAGCGATGTGGACGGCGTACTTTACAGAGCCAACGACACAGAGTACGGCCTCGCTTCAGGCGTGTTCACCCGCGACATCAACAAGGCCATGTATGTGAGCGAGCGACTGGAGGCTGGAACAGTATTCGTCAACACCTACAACAAGACTGACGTAGCTTCACCTTTTGGAGGCTTCAAGCAGTCCGGCTTTGGCAAAGACCTCGGTGAGTAGAGGATTAAAAAAGGTTTGGGCGCTTTGCATTATGGGAAAAGTGGGATCAAGCAGTTTTTGAGCAGTTTTGTGATGTTCAAGAGCCTTTCTGACAGTTTACACTATCTCTTTTTATCATGTCAACATTGTAAAAAGTCTTTCAAACTTACTGGATTACAAGTACACATATGTCTCATCATTTCTAATGCAATCAAGCCTGCATTTATACTCCAGATATCTTACTTAGAAATAATATTTGACCAGGATGCCATAAAGTATAAATTAGAAATGTCCCAGTGACTCTTATTTTTACATCTAGATTTGCAATTTTTGTAAGAGATAGAAGATAATTTCATAACAAAATTTTAAAAATCTTAGGAACTTAAAAGTCAATATTTCTTTTGCAAAAAATGTCTTTTAAATGCTGGACACTTCATTATCACAAGACTATTTTTTTTTTTACTTCTCTTGTGATTGTGCAACAGTCAATGCCTTTGGTGACTGTTTTATACCATACATCTACAAAAACAAAAAGAGGGATGTGTTGATGCAAGGATAAAGTACAGTTCTGGACATTACTGAAGTTAACCACAGTTACAACTGTGAGCAGGTTATAAGAAATGTGCATATGGTTGCGCCTGACACTGCCCTGTTTACTGATATCCCTAAAGCTAGGGTTGTGGTAGTTTTCAAAATATAAGCACGCATCCTTGAAACGACTGAAAATAATAAAAAAACTGAAATTTGTGTAGTTTCAACTTAGAATTCATGTGATAGCTCTGTGCTTTTGTTGTTAGTGTATTTCTTAAACTGTGTTATTAGACTGACAGTTGTATCTTTGTCATCTACAGGAGAAGATGCTCTCCAGGAATACCTCAAGACCAAAGCGGTGACAGTGGAGTACTGAGGCACAGACTGATTTACAAACTTTGATCCACATCTGAACAGAAAGGGATTCGTTGGTCCTCTTCAACTCAACAACCTCAGCTTCACTCATTATTTCCGGACTGTGCGAATGTGTGTCTGAGTGTGTGTGTGTGTGTGTGTGTGTCTGTGTGTGTGTGTGTGTCTGTGTGAGTGTGTGTGTGAGTGCGTGTGCTTCAGGTGATAGGAGTCTCAGCCACAGTTTGGACAACGTGCCTGTCATCTCTTGGCTTTTTGTGTGGAAATTCACATTAGAGGACATGCAGTTTTTACCCACCTGTATCTCTACATATAAAACTCTGCTGCTTGGCCTGATGGGAACTGGGCCTGACATGGGCTTTAGGTTAAAACACAACTTTTCCATCTGAAACCTTTTTATATTGTTGCTCAAGCCTGATTCTTTTCGACACATAAAATCATTAAGGCCATGCCTTCCTGTTTCACTCTGACAGCTTTTGGGCTGTCATGCATTGTAGCAGAAAAACAAAGCTTCAGTCGTCAGTGGATGGAGCAAACTCAAATCAAACAGTAGAAGATATTGTATATCAGCACTAGGTACCCATCTGCATTGCTTTAGATTGCATTTATATCTTTGATTTACATAAAAGCTGTGATCAAACAAAGTAATCTGAAGCCAAGGTCCATGTACTCTTTCTACCATGTAATTTCTGAAGGAAACTCGTTATTTTTTAAGATTACATAAAATCAAAGTAGTAGCAGTGACAGAAGGGACTGTTGACAGTGTTTTATTTTTTATTTACTAATGATGAAAGTCTTAATGAGGAGTGGTCAAAGGACAGCTAGTTTCACATGGATTACCTTCCTTCCAAGTTATTCTTGATTTTGGTTTATTGTATTACACTATAATAACAAAAAAACTGGCAGATACATACATTTCATACAAATTGATACTCCACCAGAAAATAGACATGTAGTTTCATTTATGTTTTATTTAACAATGGTTTTAAGGTAAAGACATGCAGTCATGCACCTGAATTCAGCAGACTATCAGTGAATCACCAGTAGGAACATGAATCAATGTGGTTTTTGGGCATTGAAACATTACTGCATGGCATCTTATTAAGTTTGTCATGTCAGTGTCTCCAGCAACTGGTTGCAGCTGCATTTGTGCACAATGACACTGTAAAGTAAAGGAAATGCTAGATTACCTGTGTCAAAGCAGTGGGTAGAGTTTGACATGATGATCTGCAAGATGAATGAAGAAATATTACTGTTTATCATGTATATGCACCGCCAAGGACAAAAGGTCTGCACATCCAAAAGTGTCCAGGTAGATGCGACTGTAAAACATGTAAGGAATTTGACTGTTGGATCATTGTGTAGTGAGCCATTTCATTCACTCTCCATCACAAACACTCTGCTTATTTATATCCTGTCCTGTAACCGTAGACACTCACTGTCAAATCTGAATTTCTTTGTATATATTTTTCAACAACAGTTGGAGAAAGGACTATTTGATATATTTTTGACATTGTATTTGTCAAACAGAGGAAGACTATATGTTAAAACACTATATTATATTCGTTAGACACACCAGCGAGATGTTTTTTGCATCACTAATGTGGAGAAGTTGTGAAATTAGTTTTCTATTTGTCCCATTTTCTTAGCAAAGGCTACAAAGCCAATGTTTTCTTTCGTTCTTTATATAAAAAAAGGAGAACTGTCGCCTCAATAAACAGTATATCTTCAACCACTGTTGTCATACAATGGTTAATCAACTTTGGTATGGAGTTTACTGCAACAGGCTGCTGTTGAAGAGTCAATATAGAACATGGTGGGATTAATTCCAGCTGTAACTGTGTTCACAATGTGTTTCTTTGTACACTCTGATGAATATAACAACTGTTGTGTCAGTTTTTGACTGATGTACAAATGTATTCAGGAGACAGTTCTATGCCTCTAAAGACACACATGTTTGGTCAAAACTTCAAAAGTCATTTAGTGAGCTCATGTTTGGTGAAAAAAAAATGCCTAGACCTATACAGTTTGGTGAAAATGTCACATTGTGATTATAGTGAGTGATTGAATTCTAATGTATTTGCTTATCATGGAAAATGTACAGGTTAGTGTTCCTTTACATTTCTATTTTTTTCACTTCAAATAGAAACATAAACTAGAATGAATACAGAAAGTCCAAAATACATAAAAGTAACTTTCATTTTACATGTTTCACAAAGAATCTCTGATCAGTTTCACAAAATATCACAAAACTAGAGATTGTATTTTCTTTCCCTTTTCTGTAATTGACCTAAAATCCCTGATTTTAACAGTTATATTATCGCCCAGGCTGATACTAGTATTCCCATTTTACAAGGTGTCCTAAAAAACTGACATCATTTGAGATGTCCTTATTTGAGTCAGGAGAAATTATACTTAATAGGATTTATTTTGGACATAAAATGTTTTATTCTAAAAATTTCAAACAAAAAATGGGTTGGGGATGGTAATTTTATAATGTTCCACAGTTATTAGAAATGTTCAGTGTGTGCACTGCTGGTGACGCAGCACACATCCAGTCGGTAGGGGAGTTCCTGCCACACTTAATGCAGCCTGTCGTGTGTAACATTCTCCAGAGTCTCAGTGATTCTCCTTTTATTCTTGCACACATTGAACATTTGTAATAACTTTGGAACATTATAAAATTGTCATCTCTTGGAAGTTTTCATTTGAAATTTGTAGAATAAAACATTTTATGTCCAAAATAAATCCTATTAGGTATCATTTCTCCTGACCATGTAGTCACTCCAATACGGACATCTCAAATGATGTCAAATTTTTTGGGACGCCCTGTAATACAATTTTGAAGCCAAACAAAATACTCAGACTACAGATGTAGGAATGTGAAAGCAGTACACTTTAGTCCTACATGGTGCAGCGGAGCAAGCTCTGTTTTCCAGTGACTAGTCCCAGTATTATCACCATAAGAATCTATCCTGCAGTATGAAGAAACACTTGGTGTTTCTGGACACGTCATATTCTACTAATTATTCAATATTTTACCAATCAGTTAATTTTTCTAATACAGTTAGAGCTATTACTTCATCTAATAACACAAATTTCTAGCCAATATTTACCAGCTTGGGCTTCATATGGTGGCTTAGGTTAATTTCCCACTTCCTTCTAGTGATGATCTGTCAGTCTCACATTCAATGAACTCAAATGCTTTTGACATGAAAACAAACAGATTATTTCACAGCCTGTTCTGAAGTGTCTGCCTACACTGTTGTGACACACTTACACTGATGAATGATACTGTTTAAACAAATGTGGAGCCTTGTGAGAAATATAATCTCACCAACATGATTGAGTTGTAACAATAATACCAGCATTTTATTTCAAGTAATTAAGATTCAACTTTCAAGTGAAAAAAAAAACTATGAAGATGAAGTCGTAACTTCAAAATAATAAAATAAAATGTGAGTATAGCCTTTATGAAGTGAAAAATGAGTGATGGAAAACTTGGACCAAAATACTGAAAACAATATTAAACTTTCAATGCACAAATATTAAACAGGATGCATCAAGCCCCATGTCATCCATCCAAAAAAACTAAACAAAAACAAACCCACAGTAGCATAAAAAAGGCCTTTAGCACATTAGTCATGTTGGTCTCATATGTATTGAACTCTTCATAATAATGACAAACTCAGGAATTAACTATTGTCACTAAGAAATAAGAACAAATAACCATAGGCAAACAGTGTGCTTTGGCACAGAAGTATCTGGACAGGTCCTAATGCTAAACCATAATCAGCAGGATGAAACATCTTACATAAACACAGTTGTTTCAAATGTTCTAGTTCTGCACAGCTGTATATCTTTCACCATTTAGCATTTTACAGACACAGTCCCTCTGCACAAAAGCCTTGAAGGAAAAAAATCTGCGTCAGAGAGAAAGATTGAAAGATTTATACAACTACAGACCATAAAAAACAAACACATGGACAGGTGGTGAAAAGCAAATTAATATATGATGGAGCTTAACAGACATTAATAACTGTAGCTGTAAATGAGCTGAGCACAGAATCACAACTATGAATGTGAATTTCATGTCATGTAAGAACTGAACAGAAAATTGGGCTCATTTCTGAGTTGTTTATTTACACCTATGTAAGATCATACTATATCTATTAAAAAGAAGATTCCTCTTAGTTTAAGTATTACAAATTCTTTACCATCAAATGATTTAAGGCATCTTTTCTGTGCAGAGGTTAATGAAACAGTCATCTGATGATTACAACAAACTGGATGCAGCATTCAAAGTCCTTGTTGTTGTTCCAAAGGGGCTTGAAGAACCTCAATAGGTATAAAATACAGTATTTACTTTTGTTCCCATAGGGATGACAAAACTCTGCATATCTCCAAGTAGAAGCTTTATGGTCAGTGCTTGTGGGTATGTGGTGTAGAACAAAATCCATCCATCCTTGAAGCAGAGGGAGCAGAAAGTCAGCTTGTCATTGCTCACTTGACCTCAATCATGTCAAAAAACCCAGACACATCTCCAGTCCATGTGCCTGTCTCACCTACTCCCCCTGCTGGTCCAAGACTTCAATGTTAGCTTTCCTCTTCTTCCCCTTATCGCCTGGTAGTTTGAGATTTTGCTCTGTGATTTTGCTGTTGTCATCGGAGTCTGACTCCTCCTCAGAATCCGACGTATTGTCATCTTCGGAGCTGCTATCTGATCCACTGAGCTCCACCAATGCTACATCCTGAGGATATGAAAAACATCAAACAGCCAGATTACAACCAGAAAGTGTTGTCATTTCTTAATCATAACTAATGTCATGGCAATTCAACAAATAGATTACTTAAACCAAACAATTTGAAAGTGTCATTGTACTGGCTGATACTGCACTCACCATCTCTATGACCTTGTCTGCCTCTTCCACGCTCTCAATGTCAAAGTGTCCAGCAGGAGCCTCCTCCATCTCTTTCTTCAGTTGCTTGTTGGCCTCAGCCATTTGAGGCAAGAAGCTCTGCAGCCGCTCCAACACTGACAGCAAGCAAAACCAAATCACACATTAACACTCATCTGATTTTCACTGCAAAGGACAAACCAAAAAAAGTCACACAGTCAACTAATGTTCTCACCACTGCTTCTTGGGACCCTTTCTGTCTGGAGGGGTCTGTTGGCTTTTGGCTTGATGAGAAGCTTCTCACTGAGACCTGGAAACACAACAGAAAAGGCATTTACTCCCAACCATAAATTCTTTAAGACAGGAGTAATTTCTCACTCATTCCATTTACAGTGTATTTTCCAGCCCTCCCATTAGCAGAATAAACAGAGTTACAGAAGCTTTGCCCTCCAGAGCATGTATTTGGATTACTATTTAAGTGGGTGCAACTGCCATTCTTTCATCAACTGTTTTCAACTAATCTAAATAAAAGTGCAACGTTAAATAGGCTAATCGCCTGAATAAATGACTTGAAATAATGATGTTAATCTAGTGATGTATTATAAGTGACTAACCTAACTGATTGACTGAAGCTAGTGCAACTTTTCGTGTTAGCTTATCAGTCACCCTACAAACTAAAATTATTAACTGTATATATCTTCCTACACATTAGCGGTAAAGAAAACCACACAAACCTTCTCCGCTGCCACATGTCAGCAAAGCTTGTGAACTCGCTTTCTTCGTATTTAATTCCATTTTTGAGACGACACAATTATGTTTTTGTCAACATGTGTTACCGCTGAGAACTACTTCCGGGTGAAGGGAGAGGTAGTAAAACAGGACTGTTAAGGCGCCCTCTACTGCTGGGCAAGAATCTACATTACATGAAATTGCATAGATCTTGCTCCAGTGATGCACTGCCAAGGAATGACAACAGATAAATAGCTTTATTGTGAACCGCAATGAAATAAAACGCCGAGGTGGATTTTTAAGAAGCTGGCAAACTATCAAAGTAGGGTTTGATCTGCGCTTGCGCAATACAATCAAAATATATGTGTGGCACTTTTTGTTCTGCTTTGAAGGCATTCAAGAATATGAAGAAGTCTCACTCTGAGTTGGTTGGAACACGAACTCAATCAAATAAATTTGACTACAGACGGCACAATTTTACGCGTATGACATTCATAATAGCACTTTAGAATCTTAAATCACAATAATAAGCAGTTTTGTGGTTATATGAGTTCGAGAGAATGCGGCCAATGTTGGAAAAGGGGGAATATTTTGAAGCGCCAGAGTAATACATCTTTTACACAGAGACAACCTTTGGGGACACTTTTCCCTCTGACGCGACTCTCCTGCTGGCTGCTGTCAGGAGTGAACACAGGCATCTTCTCCTGGATGGAAATCACGGTATCTTAAAGGTAACTAAAGGGACGAGAAATGTGCATAACAATGACCGCTATGCTCTATAATGTGTCGTTTTAATTACCACTACCTGACTGTGACTTTATGTTCTCGTTAGAATCAAGTAGGCAGCCGTTCTTCCTACTGTTTTGTTACCTACAAAGCTAGCTAACATAGCATAGTATTAGCTATCCACATCAAATAATTGTTTGTAAATACTCAGTTATTAGTTCTGTATTCTTATGTACTACAAGAATGCACAAAAAAATAGTACCACAAAACTGTGTGGTTGCAAACCGAGATTCAGACAAACATAAGGCCTGAACATTGATTTAATTTAGTAAACAAGGGATATATACTTTTCTGAGAAAACACTAACATGAACAAATGTGTTCAGTACCACTGCACTTCCTCTGCTTACTGTTCTGCTGTTTTTTTCTGTTTCCTTAAAACAAATGTAGATGATTTAGAGATTTTCATCTCACTCCTTACTTTATCTATAGAATATCCTATTGATCATGTCTGTAAGCAATTGTGTAATTAATTTTATTGCCACGTTTAGCTTAGTCAAAACTATGCAGCAAGAAGAGCTGACTGCTTTTATGTGTTTCCAGAAAGCCACTGAAATTTAGTAGAAATAGCTAAGTTGAAGCCAAAAATACCAGTAATAAAAATGTTGCCTCAGGCTAAATTCCTGTTCTTTCACCCTTTTCTCCCATATTTCAGTTGATGATACCTGACTCCTCTTTTTAAAATGGATGGTACATCTGAACCTAAGTAAACTGGTTTTCTGCAGTATTTCTTGGACACCAGCCTCTGACTGGATGTCAGGAGATGAGACACTGCAACCTAAGACCACATCATGAGTATCCAGAGTCTGGGAGGAGCTATAGGGGAGTCCCTGGGCTCTAGCCTGACAGTGCGTATGAGTGGAGCAGGTGGTGGGTGGAGCAGTCTCTCCCTGAAACCTGTTTCCTCTGGAAGGATATCCTCATTGTTCCAAACCATGGTACCGACTGGGTATACCAAGCTACAGGAGGAGAGACTGGCCATGGTGGACCTTGGAGCCAAACCTGAGGCCAGCTCGCTTCAGAATGGCTACCGACAAGAGGCGACTCACATAGAAGGCAGACGGCTCCTGGACCGGGCTTCACGGTCCTCTGTGAGTTTATCTGACTGTGGAGATGGGGGCTACTCTGAAACAGAGCCCATGCTGGCAGAAAGGAGGCTGTCTGGGGAGGAGGCAGATGAGGAGGGGGAAGAGGATGAGGAGGAGGGGTTGGGATCTGCTGTGCAGAATATGCCCAAGGAGTCGCCACTGGCTATGGCATTGCAGATACTGGTGCCTTTCCTGCTTGCGGGATTTGGAACTGTATCAGCTGGAATGGTTCTAGATATTGTGCAGGTAAGCCGGATATTGTTGGATGAAAATGCCTTAAAGGATCAGTTGATGTTGCCATGTTGTGAGAAACTTGAATCATTCTCTGAAATGCAAGGAGTCATCAGAAAACTTCAACAGAACTAGGCCTGTATTAAAGAGCCTCTGAATACAAACAATAGCAATGTTTGTGTCTAGTGTTTCTCACTGATACACATCATTTAGGCCTATATTTTTTAGATCTACACTCCTGGGAAAATAGCACTTTTAATCAGATTTTATTAGGCAATTAATCGTTCTTTATTTATATTATACAGAACACAGAGATGATTACAATTTGATCATATAGGTCAAAAACTTAAGAACAGTCAAGTAATCTGAGAGTTTGGTTCATTAATTCACTTTAAATCTGTATTCACAGACTTACTATTTCTGTCATTTAAGTGTTTTAGTCTAACTTAGTATTAAGTTTTAACTAAAGGCAAATAAAACACTGATTAATGTTAGAACAATTTAACATTAGAGATAAAGAACAATAAAAATCAAAATATAAAAAAAAATGTTGTATTTAATTGAAATTTGATAAAATTTGCCCCAGATGAATACCATCATAGTCATCCATGCTTACACAGACACATGTTTGATGTTTTCTGCTGTTTATTGTCATGTATTTTGTGTGATCAATAAAGTGTAACTGCACAAAACCCATGTACAGGGGTTAACAAGTCAGTAAAACTGCACATATTTTTTTAGCACAGCTACCAGTAGGTAGTAGTCGTTTTTAATAAATTTTCTTTCTGTTGAATTTCAGTGAATGTTTACATTTCATCTGCATTGAAGTCCACTGTATTTTTTGGCATAATTTCTTTTTCACTTGTAATATATGTGTGCATTTTTCTTGATTGACAAATATGTCAGGTGGTAAAAGCATGAATTATGAAGCAATCTAAGTTCATTAAGAGCACTGATCTGTGTAAACATAAAACATTTTTGAAGGCAGCTTTAACCACTAATTCATTTATTGAATAAATGACAGTGAATGGTGATTAAAAAGGTCATTGACTTTGTTAAATTGATGAAAGAGTCACTCTTACATTCCCCAATTTTTCTTCCTGACAGTGTTACACTGCGGTTTGACTGTCAGTGATGACAGAGTAAAAGTGAATTAATTAGAATCAAAATGTTTCTTGTCTTAATTTAATCTACAGCATTGGGAAGCATTCCAGTACATCACTGAAATTTTCATCTTGGTTCCTGCTCTGCTTGGCCTGAAGGGAAATCTGGAGATGACTCTGGCATCAAGACTGTCCACAGCGGTGAGAAAACACACACATAACTGAAGAGGTGTTAACTATACATTACTTTAACCTTGAAGGTGTTGATATACACAAAAGCCACCCAAAATATTTCTTGGTTAAAAAATTTTTTAAGAATAGTTAAAACAACATTATGATTAAAATTAGGAATACTTATGAAAGGTGATACATAAAAACGTTATAGCACTTCACATATGAGTCGAAGTTCAGCCATGGTGACGATCAGATATTCTCAAGGCTTATCTGAGATGATATTATTGCCGTGTGAGCACACTGAGCTGTACCCACCACTTTACACATGTACCACATGAAGTTCAGGTGTTTGGTGACAGCTACATGACAAACACTTAGCCTGAGCATTCACATGATCAGGATGGAAGACGGATGAGTCAGCGCTGGTCAAAGGGGGTTCAATTACAATAGAGAAGAAAAGGGAACATTTTGAAAAGCATCACTTCTTTTTAAGATCCAGGATTTTTTGTCCTCCAACAAAAACACAAAAATAATAAAGCCGGATACTTGAAACAATTGCACTGAAAAGATGAATGCAGCTGAAATGCCAACGATTTACTACACAATGTAGTAAAACTCCTGGTTAACATGTGCTTTACTACTCCATAATACTGGCTATTATGTTTGCACTTTATGAGGACTGTCTGAGATGTTATGGCATTGCATTGTTGGCTCACCGGCTGATTGGCCATGAGCTATTGTGAAGGCGGAGTGTCTGCCGTCGTCTTCGCTGTCTTCATCTTCACTAGCAGTTTCGTCAAACATCTTCTCCAACAAAACCACTGGTTGGGATCATTTCAAATTTTATTGTAGCTTCCTTAGGACAATGTCTACCAAGTCTGTTCATAATTTTTAGAAATTTAGATTTTTGAATTTTTGTCATTTTTTGATAATGGACCATATTTTGATGACTTATAATATGGAAATGGTTAGCGATATCAATATAGTTACTGTTGAGCAGCACTGGGGAAGTCATTTATGGACTTTCATTTAATTTGTTGAGTTATCGCAAATTCAAGTTATTGATTCTTGATAGAGCTTGCCAGTGAGCTACAGGTCATTGGTTCTATTTTTAGTATTGCAGTGATGACTATTGCCTGTCATTAAACTGACATCAGTTGATCTGAAGCATAGCTGCCTTTCATCTGACCCAGTGTTTGTTTGCTGGCTGTGAATGCATGGCAGATGCTATGAATAGGATGAGTTTTCTTATTCATTGTATTTGTGGAAGTCCTTTGCAATCTGTTAGTTGTGCAACCTCATACTGTGATGAAATATCTTGATCAAAAATCATTTGTAAGGCCTGGTTGTTGCTTGTATTTACTTTTCAGAAACAGCATGACTGAAACACTGACTTTCTTCCAGCATCACGACACATCACGACACATTGACTAAGCTGCTGCTTTAATTCCTTTTTTAATCAAGGTAGATTTGTTTCTTTATTGTTGAATCAAAAAACAAGTTGCTTTAACCCCCAAAAATATTTTCAATAAAAAAAATCTTCAATCAAAAAAGTTATTTTTAATAAAAAAAAAAAGCTTCACTTCAATAAAAAAAAAAAAAAAACCTCAAAATATTTTCAGTCAAAGAACAAAAGTGTTTGAATGCAAAAAAAATATTTGAGACCCAAACAATTGAATTTGAACACTTTTTTTCTTTGAAGTTAAAAAAGTTTTGAAGTCTTTCTTTTTTTGATTGAAACATTTTGACACAAACATCCCACAGTGGGCGGATGCTTCACCATTACAGCAGTAGATTAAGGGCTCTTATATGTCCATCATGTTTTATTGTATCTTATGCCTTTTTGGGATTGTAATTTTATCATGTATTTTATTGTCTTTTGTGAAGCACTTTTTGACTTCATTTGTCTGTGAAAGGTGCTATATAAATAAACTTTGCTTGCTTGCTTGCATTGGTCAGACAGGTTTGAGTGACGTGTGTCTTCACCAATGATGTTTAACACAGGAATCTCCTTTTAGACCAAGCAAGCCTCCATTTGGCATTATACAGGTATGCGGTGAAAATCCGTCCTCCATCTCCATCCTGTAGATAAGCACAAACTTTTCAAATGACATTTCTTTTCCACAGACAATATTAGATGCCTTTTCAGATGTACACCATGGGGTTTGTTCCCTTCGAGGATGTGGACGTTTGTACAAGAAGGAATAAAAAGTTACATCCTCAGGTCAAGTTTGTAAATGAGAACTGGTTCTCAAACATTTTACCTGGTAAAATAAAGGTCAAATAAATAAAACACAGTGAAAGTGCTTCCAAGGTACTTTCTTACCGAACAGTTCAATGTAACTGATATGAAATAGGAGCAGGAACAGTATG
>JAPTYQ010000005.1:38247381-38261855 GCA_029814465.1 Ostorhinchus cyanosoma
ACACACTCACACACACACACACACACACACACACACACACACACACACACACACACACACACACACACACACACATTCCTCTCATCCTGTCTCAATGACACTTTCCGTATGTCATTAGATTTCAACAAACATGGTCTGGGCTTGCATTGTTTTATGGAGTTTGAATGTACTGTAAATATGTGGGGGGTTCACATTGTGCTCTTTAGGGATACACTTTTGCACTGGCTGCACTGGGGTGTGATGCCAAAGACATCTCACTATCTTTTATGGCAATGACGATAAACTCAAACTGAACTGATGACACTTGAAAAAATATTTCATCTCTATTTTGCCATCACTTTATTTTTCTATTTTCACTACGATCTGATTTTGTATGTGTTTGTGATAATGATTGAACCAGAACTCTTCAATAGAGCTAAGATGGTCAAATGCAGCAGTGATGTTGACCATGTTCTCCTCTGGTCATCCATCCTGGGGTCAGAATATCAATGTTCAAGCTTACAAGATTAAATGATCTTAAACCTCTACTCACTCTAGTATGCAGGCAGGGTATTCCTCTGTAGTCATTCACATTTGCTCTTTTAATTTAGACTTTACTGTGTCTCTGTTTATAAAGACAGAAATATTTGTGTATCATATTTTAGAAAATGGATTTATATCTAATTTTGAAAAATCTCATATAAAGGGAAGTTAAGTTAGATATTCTAAATGGGTACCAGTCCTGGGTCAGCACCTCTTCTGAGTGCAGTCCAATTTTTAGTAAAACATTGTTCTCAGTGTATCTTCTGCAAGCTGTTGCTGTAAACAAACAACACTATATATGTTCTATGATCCATGCTTCTAAATGGGTCATCTTCCTCAGATGTTACATTTGTATGACTTGAAATGATGGTAATATTATGATAATGGCATAGAATGAGCAGAAAAAAACAAATCATTAACATAATTATTTGAAATGAAATTAATGAACAAAAATGTCACATCACGACTTAAATGCACATCTGAATAATGAAATGTAGTTACTTTATTTGAGTAGAAGTGATTCATTTCCTGTTTCCTCACCAAATATCCCCCAGAGATTGCTGTATTCTCACTGTTTCCCTTCCTCATTTTACATTTTTTCCCGCTTCGCTGTGTTCAACAAGTCCCAATTTTAGCAAAGCTGATGGTAACATGGAGGAATTTTGATAATGTCATTTTAGTTCAAGTTAAGAAGTACTATAACAGTCTGTTCCTTTTAATAGCAGTGATAAGCTGAAATTGCCTGGCACAGTTTCCTAATGTTCTACTTAATGTGGAAGCCATAGAAAATTAGGAGAGAAATTGAAACATTTCTGCAGAAGAGCTTGACTCATTGTGATATCTCAATGAGCTTTTCGGTAAAGTCGCTGAGCAGAAAAGAGGAAGAATACATTTAAACCGATGGGTGCTTCTAAATGTTTTGGTACTCAGACGCTTATGGTCATACTCTAATCCCAGGGCGTGCCCAATAAAAGTAGAGATAATATGAAAACATAAATAAGACAAGGTCATACAAACTATTAAAAGGCAG
The DNA here is from genome assembly GCA_029814465.1 of Ostorhinchus cyanosoma. Classification (NCBI taxonomy): domain Eukaryota; kingdom Metazoa; phylum Chordata; class Actinopteri; order Kurtiformes; family Apogonidae; genus Ostorhinchus; species Ostorhinchus cyanosoma. The sequence continues at coordinate 38,248,934 of JAPTYQ010000005.1, forward strand.
CAGAATGATGTAAACTGTGGAAGTGAATAAGAAAAGTAAAGATGATTTGACAGTTAAATACTTTTTAATGATGAATGAGCATGAGTGTAGTGATTCACTGGAATCTACATCCTGTGACATTTAATAATGCTCAGCCTTTATGTTCAGTAACCGTGTAAAAGACACTTAAAGAAGGTGAACATTTCCTTCTGAGGCTCAAATCTCATTATTCCAGTTGCGGTTGGTTATGACATCAGATTACCAGTGTTTCCTGACAGATAAATCATTCTGCTTATCTGAATCAGAGAAAGTTGATTAGTGTCTTTCAAACCTATCAGCTATGCGGCAAGTAAAACTCGAAAAAACACAAACCACGTCAAAGCTTTCCAAGTTTCGACACTGACATTCTATTTTATAAAATCTGACAATGTCATATGCTCCTTCGATTCCCTCACATTTAAATTAAGTCAGTTTTTCTGTTGGATCAGAGTGTGTTGGGTCTGTGTTAAAAATAGGATTGCAGTAAAGATGAGAATCACAAGTTAAATTGGGATATGTTCAGTCAGACTGTCTATGGCATCCTTCTCTATATGCTACATTTGTTACTGAGTAGGTTTATAATCTACCGGATGTTGTAAAAAAAAAAGACACCACATGATAAGAATATTACAAATATGACCGCTAACAAAATGTAAGATTCTATTTCTGCTTTAAAATATTCAATATGACCTAAAATTATTATTAGTCTTTAGAATCAGGAGCTCTAACGTTATTCCATGTAGTTGAATGTAGCGATTTTAAGTGAATATATTCATACAAACTGTCCTGCAGATTTATGTCACCACTAGAGGGAGTTGTGAGTCACATTTTGTTCTCCCATGGTGAAGAAAACTAACACCATTGGGCATTTCATCAAACTGTCAGAATATGAGGAGATGGGACGAGAACCATTAAGAAACAACTTTTAGAGTCAAAATAAGTGACTAAGTGAAAAAAGCTAAAAGCACTGTTGTTTTCAATATCAATGTCAGATTTATATTGAAATTATACAGTACAATTTAAAGACAACTCACTGCCCAAAGCGCTATACAGGATTAAAATATCAAGTAAAAAACAAAACAATAAAGATATAAAAACACATAAAGGAAGCAACAACTTGTAAGGACATAATTCTATACAACACAATAAATATTATCCAACAATAATATAATAAAAACTCCAGATTGAAAGCAAACTCAAATTGTGTTAAACGCATTAACATAATCACAAAGATGTACAATAACACAATTACTACACAATAACACAATTACTACACTCTTACCAGTATTCTATTTAAATACGTGCTCACAAGATGAAGTGAATGTGACTGCGTGAGCTCGTCATGAATAACATCTCAGATCAGTTGTGTGTTTCAGTTTGAATGTGTTCACATCATTAAGTTTGATGTTTATACCCCCACCCCCCTTGAAGGCGGGGGGATAAATTCAGGAATTTCATCCATCTGTCAGAGGTTTTGATCCAACCGATTTCTGGAAGACTTATTTTCTCCTCTAGTAGAGGTGCAGTGCCAAGTTTAGTGGGTGAACTCCCATTTTCAAAATTTTCATAAAGAAAATAAAAATGTGGCCAACTGGTTATTACCCCTGCCCAATTGGGGGGGGGGGTTAGTTCTGCTTACTTTTTCACTTGTTGTCACTTGGTTTGACTAGGACATGAGCCCTTGACAGTATTATCTACTAATTTTTTCTCTCTGTTGTCTTCTTTTGAGGACACAAAGGAAAATCTGTTATTTATGTTTAAACACCCTTACATCCAATACACCTGTTCCAAGTGAAAAAAAAAAAAAAATTCTGACTGAAATGTGGCAAGTTCCTGTTTTTCCAGCATAAACCGTGTGAAGTGAGAACCACACTGCTTGCCAAAATGAATCTTTAGATGGTCTGAGACTGACGACAGATGGTACATTAGATGAAACCCTTTGAGTTCAATGTACATTCTGTAGATGGAGAAGCAGAAGGATGCTTCAGGAAAAGCCAACAGTAGAAGGGAAACTCAGATTTCAGGACAGGATATTCCACAAAGTGCAGTGTGAGGTGAGCCGAAATGACGTCCACTAAGGTGTAATTGCCCCGTGGAAGGTGCTGAAGTAATCCGGTAATGCATCTCAAGCCTGTTTTGGCAGATAATTACCCAGCAATCACATGTACAGGCTCCAGGAGTTCTACTAATGTCCTGGTGTTGTAGGAAAACAGGCCATACTGCCTCATTTGGCCAGTTTCACTCCGAGACAGAAATGGATAGAGAGACTCCCAGTGATTGAGAACCACCCTGACAAATCATACTCGATCCGGAGTGTAAATGCCAGCCCGTACAAATCCTCACTTCTCTGCAGTGATCTCCCAGGTGAGAGAGTAGGACTTGAAGATTACAGACAAAAAAAGCCTCATATCCTTTTTCTTCCCTCACTCAAGCTTCGTCCCACAGGTTGTGAGACAGAAGATTTCCTCCCTTAAAACTCTTGTGCCTTTGTATTCGTCTTAAGTCTAAACCTCCATCCCACATTCAAATAAACCTGTAAGTACACACACTGCATCTGTATTAATGCCACTCTACCGGCTTCTTCAGAGGCGTAGATATGTATCATCTGGGAAAACATAATTGGGTTTAGCTGTACTCTTGAAAATAACTGCTCTCTGCAATACTTGATTTGCAGACCATTACAAGCCGTTTCACATCGTTGATCCAATATCGTATATTGGCTTATTCTGGTGCATGACTTGAATAAAATGACATATAGGAATGACTTGAATATACTAGACTCACATTCAGGTATTGTATTAGTACTTTTTGTGTGATTAATTTAATCCTCTGAATGTTTCATCGATGCATTATGAGTGAGCAAATGTGACCTTGATGCACAAACCACTCGTACAAATGCGTCATTCATTCTAAGGGCAACAAACACGAGGACTCACTTTAGCTCAGTTCAGCTTATTGTGTTTTATCCTGAACAGGTTTGTCAAAGTACCAGTTCTCTGTATTTAACTGTCTCATACTATACAGAGGCACGAATCACAGAAGAAGAAGACCGTTATTCTCTTTCCGAGCACAACTTACTATTTTCATCTGTGGCAATTTGCTGAAGTAAAATATGATGGCACAATTTTTGGGTTTTAGGCTGACTGGTTAAAACAAGGACTCTAAATATGTCATTTTTTCTGCTCCATCACAAAAAGTATAATAAAACTGCTGTCAAACTATAAAACTAGGAAAAAAAAGTCAAACAATTAAAATACAGGGTATCCCAAAAATATTGAGATGTCCATAGCGGAGTGACATGGTCCAGAGAAATGATACTTAATAGGATTGATTTTGGACATAAAATGTTTTATTCTACAAATTTCAAATGAAAAATTCTGGTGATGGTATTTTTTATAATGTTCCAAAGTTATTACAAGTGTTCAGTGTGTGCGTCGGTAGTGGAGTCTTTTTTTCTGACACAAACCACCTTCCTCTTGAAACGTCCAAATCTGCTTTCCTGTTGGCGCTTGTTTATGAAATTTCCTAATAAATTCACGATGCACATTCACATTTGACTGAGTTTGAGCGTACTTCAATACACAGAACACTTTTTCTGTTGCAGTAAACGGCATGTCTATTCCCGAAAGCCGAACAATAAAAATGATTACACATTTTTGAGCAAACAAATTTTAAACAAATTATTAAATGATGAAATGATGTCAATTTTTTTGGGACACCCTGTATGTAGTTGGATACTAGAATCTGAAAACACCTTAACTTCTGGAGCTCTCTCCTCTCTGTCCAAATATCAAATACAAAGATATTTTTTTACGTGATGTAATTTCGTGCCATTATGGGAAAATGAAGCCACTTTTCCAGTCACATCCTCGTCCCGTCTGACAGTATCTGATCAGTGATTGGTAATTACAGCTGTCAGTCATATATTTAACCCTCCCACCTGTCTAAAAACATCTGTAATTAGACAAAATCAGGGCATTATACGGTAAATTTTCTACAGCCTGAAAAAAATAGGCAAGGGAGTAAATGAAGTTTCATGTCCTCTGAGGCAACCGAGTAATAATTAAATGACACTGAAAAACAACTGCAGCTTTAAGTGAAGCACATAATGATCATATGTTGAGCAGCCTAGAAAACATGAAGAGATGCATCTTGTCAATATTTAAAGGCATAGAAATAAGATTTACAGTGAGACTAGAAAACCACTAGTAAGTAGTCTAGGTTGAAGAAAAAGTGAAATGGAAGTGTTGTCAGTTCTTGGAAAGCCACTTCTGTGATTTCTTCAAATAAATACTGCAAGATGACGAGAGCAAACTTTAATTACATAACATCAATTTTCTGTTTTTGGACTTCTATTTTATGCATAACTGTTACTTGTGTGAAAATGGTTTATACAAAAAGACTCTTGTTCTGTGTGAAGCTGCTACATGAAAAAAAAAAAAAAAAAAATCTTTCCGGAGTGTCACTCAGTTGCCCACGTTGGAACATGTGGCTTTAGATTATTTTAGCTCCAGCCTTTTTTCCAACTCCTCTTCCCAAGTTGTTTGTGACACAGCCACAGGATTGGCAATCAACTCGAACTTCTACCAACACCCGCAACAAACCGAAAACCATTCAGACATGATTTTTATCTGCAGATTTCCTTTAGCTACCTGTGGAAGGGATCTGTGATTGAAGAAATGGACACAAAGGATGATGCGGACAGGCGTAGCATCTCAGGAGATCAAACGGCTTTTATCTTGTAGACGTTCCCGAGCTATCGCCACTCAGACACGATTAAGGAAGTGAATACAAGAGAGAAGGGAGACCGGGCTGCATGATGGATCAACGCTCTGTTATATTTGTCTCATCTGTTTCATTTGTCATTTATTTTACCAAAATTTGAAACTGGATAAATCTGGGTCCTTGAAAAACTGACAGGCCGAAAGTTTACACTCAGCCCCCCTGCCTGTCTTTCTGTTTCAGTCTGAGGAAAAAAAACAGGCTTTTACCCTCAGTGGGAAATTATGTACTGTAAATGATGGATTGCAGATGGCAGTTTCGGCTCAGACGACGGATGGAAAGTAACAATTGCAACAACTGAGAGGATGTCCGACTGTGCCACCCTGTCATCACCAATAAAAGACAAAGCGAGAACACCCTGTCAGGTTGGAAAGCTTGGGAGACACGTCTTTTGTGTCTTTGTGTTGTGTCATTATAGGATAAGAATGCAGGACGCCACATTTAGTGGGATTACATATTCTATTAAACTCAAACATTTCCATTTTGAAGTCAAGTGTGGCTGTCAACAAAACTCATACTTTTAATATATATGCAAAAAATGATAAATAATCATATCGGCTCTTCCCGCTGCCTCTTGATACCATCGTGCCTCCTTGTATACTTAGCACGTCACTGTCTTTGAGTGAATGCACCACTTTTTTTTGTTTTTATAATATTTGCTCTGCCAACTCTGGACAGCTCATTTCCCCTTAAATTATAGACTTGTCCTTATCTTTTAATAGACTTCTCTTTTTCTCTCGGCACCGTTCCCTCCATGCGTGGAAAGTTGAATTATGAATAGCCTCGTCGTACCCAGTCTGCTGCTCTGTCCATTACTCCCTCGCCTTGCTCCTGCAGTTTGTTTACAACCGCTTTGAAAACAGTTTTTCCTTTGTTTTCTTTCCACTCTTTGATCAGAATCGCTCGTCTCTCTCTTCTCTTCCAGGTGTTGTTGTTGTTATGCATAGCTGATTGGATGGTGCACTCCATGTGGCGCAGCGGCAAAGACCCGGACAGTTTCTCCATCCCGTACCTGACGGCGCTGGGCGACCTGTTGGGCACCGCCCTGCTGGCGCTCAGCTTCCACTTCCTGTGGCTCATAGGCGACCAAGACAGCGACGTGGGCGACTGAGGCGGCTTCTGACCGACACTTTCACACACCCCTCGGCTTTATGGGAATGCGGGTGCTCTCAGTCACTTGCCAGCACATTCCTCTGCTTCTCAAAACTTCACTTAAACCACATGAGGGTTCGGAAATCATGACTATTTTCTGCTCCTTTTTCTACACACATGAAAGACAAAAGACATAAAGTCGAATGCGTTTAGACTGTTATATCTGGAGAGATTTTCTGCGTTGTTTGCACCAAAGCGCCTGCGTATTATCTGGCTGGTCTTGTTGAGCTGTGCAGGCAAAACACCAGCCCCCACCCACAACAGGAAGGAAACCCTGTTGCTTCTCATTGATGATCTGTGTCATCTGTCAGAGATCCTCTACACTTTAAAACAGTCTCTTTGGCTGGTTGATATTTTTGGGGGGATTTTTCCACCCAAAGAGTTATTTGTTACCTGCCTTGTTGTGTATTGCTGTTTTGCATCATCACATCAGTGCAGGGAGCGAAGACAAGAAAATGTAGCTTGTTTCAGATCTGCCGGTACAAGAGTTCAAAGGGAAAGACATGAAATATTATTGATGGTCTAGAGTCAGCATTTCTATGGTGTCTACCTGTTTTTGTTTTGTTTCCCTTGTGTCTTAACCCAGCGTGTGTTCAGTCTCTGTGATATGGTATTTTACACACTTCTCTGCAAGGATAAAGATGGCAAAATCTATCACAAATATAATTGTACACACTGGTTGTTCAAAGACAGTCTCATAGTTGTTTTATACTGTTTAATGTGAATATATATGTTTGGGTTTTTTTTCAAGCCTTGTAACACGGCATTGGATCAAAGTCACAATGTCAAACGCACTTGATCATTCAGCAGAATATTGTGTGCATGTAAATGTAGCCGATGGCTCTCTTCAACTCCAATATGTGCCTCTTGAGATTCACTGGTTGACAAGGTACTCTCTCAAGTCATGCCATTAATGCAACCTTCTTTCTACTACATTGTAATCCTGTGCAATTACTTTTTGTACTCACAATAATTGTATTTTCTAAGAGTTTCAGTACAAAATGAGATATCACCACTATCAGTATATTATTTACAGACTAAATGTCAGATTGGTTCAAAGTGGATGTATATTGTTTTGGATTGAAACCCTACATTTGCATTTACGGCTGATTCGAGCCAAAAATAGCAAAATAAATCCAGTGATTCCAGTCCAGTGATTGAATAGCATCTCATTTCGGGTTATTTTTGCTCAAGGGTTTTCGTTTACACGCAGATGTGCTCTCATCCACATGGGCACATGGCGGTAGTCATTACTGCATTGTCGAGGAAAAAAGCCATCACAGCGGTCTGAAAGCAGCAGATGAAAGCTTAAGTAGTGAGCCAGGAAAGAAAATACAAGTTATGATTGGAATGAAGAGCGAAAATCTTCATTCCCCTCTATTTGCTTGAAGTAAGCCCGAGATATAAACTGGATTCTCAGATGGTCTCCATGACAACACGACCGGGCGATGCTTATCCTCTTCTCTTGACCTCGTTGTTTGGGGAAACATGCAATTCTGCACAGATGTCACACTTAACGCCCACCTGCAACACATACAGTAGCTCATGCTTCCTTGCTGAAGTTGGCTTTGACTTGCTGTGCAGCTCTTTGGTAATGGAATGTTGCAATATTTTAGCAGGAGTATACAAACCTGCTTGAGATTCAAGTAAAATGAGACGTCAACTGGCTCTGTGTGCTCTCACTAAATGATTGAGACTGACTTTAATGACTTTAATGATTCCTTTTGATGCTGGTTCTCCACTAACGGGGCCTGGGTTAACACTGGAGGATTTACTGGGTATAAATCTTGTTGTTTTTCAATCAAAAGCCAAAGTGTTCACAATGAAATCAATGACTATCAGCATATACAAACAATTCTGTAATGCCTATGAACATAACAACTGTGAGATGTTATATAGTACTGCTTTCATATCACTGTCATTTAATATTATCAGCCTAAACGACCAGAAACAGAGCGTTATCTAATGAACATAGTAGCTGCTGAATGGACCAATCAAATCACCAGCTCTGTTCTACTTGTCTTGATTGAAAGATAACGAAAAAGATGATGTAAAGTCTCTCAGTATGATTTTAACAAGCCATTGTGTAGTAGTATTCTGAAATGAAAGGTTTTGAAAGAATACAGAATTAAATAAAAGTGATTTACAGGAAACAGTGTAATAATGAGTGGAGAATTAAAACAGTATTAAAACGTGTTTTCATTTCATACTAATTATGTGAATCTAAAATGTTTAATTATCCCACAGTGTAACAGTCGTATCATCTAACTGCATTTATTCGAGCCCAGTTAGTCACCGTAATAACTGAGCTCTGTATTCATTACCTGTTTGCCCATCATCGCACTGCATTTTGTGAAAGGTTACATTTATGTGCCTCACTGTAACAATGTAAAAGTCCAGTGTGGAAGATTTAGGAGGAGCTATAATATGCCTAATCATATTTGGCTCAAAGTAAAATAACCTCAAAAATAAGAGCCGTTGATCTGTGAAAAATACGGACAGGCGTGTAAAGTTCTTACTTTGCCAAAGTGCATTTAGTGGGTCTTAAAGGTCTAATGTGTGTCAAATGAAGCCTTGAAAAGGGGAAAGTTTTCCTCTTTTCACTGTTTCTGTGCTTTACTGGTATGAGACTCGAGAGACTCAACTGTGGGAAAGGAAGAGTCCACTGTCAGGCGTAGATAAATGTTTACATGGAATATATTATTACTCTACTTTCCTAAACTCATTTTTTGTATGTAAATGTTTTGATAAATTACTGATTTATCCAAAATGGAAAATGAGGTGCTACTTGGATACAAGTCAAATAAATCACCAGCTGATGTTTGTTACTGACCTAGATAGTGGATGTGGTGTGAATTCACTCTATCTGGGATAAATAAGACCCAGCATGTGCCTGGTGATGCATTCAGTGTCTGCTTTCAGTATGTATTGATGCATACATTTTTGTTCCCTAAAGTCCCACAAGATTCCCTGTCAGGAGGTGTTATACCAGACATTAAAGAGACACGGACGTCATTATTCCTGAAATGCTGTCTACAGGCGCCCGTGTCCTTATGTTGACAGATAATTAGCATGACAGCTGTCATTTAAGATGATGGCTGATGGGTTTGCTTATTTGTTAGCGAAACGCGTCTGTAATACCATTAAACATCAAAGATGCCTTAGAAGTAGTCTCACAATCGATTTGCGGCGGCAGACAGACCACTGTACGTCCGTGGAGCTGATAAGAAAACAAGCAGCAGCTGATAAAAGCACAGACATGTCGCTGCAATTGTGTGGCTTTCCGTGAAAGCTAACATGACAGCATGGAAATAAGATCAACTTCAAAGTTGAATGTCACAAGGTGTGTCTTTCTCAGTAAAAGGAGCACGCGGTTGGTGGATCAAAAGAAGCAGGTACTAAGAGACCTTGTGCGTGGTCTAAATGTAAAATCCTGGGTTGTGTAACCGATGGATTTTCCATCGTTCTTTGAACATAGTGAGAAGCTTTTCCAACGCAACTTTTCAGCATCGTCAAAAGGATTTTCTTACCTCTCATGTGGTCAATATGAAAGGCAGTAGGTATAGTTTATTCATGTTTATGGATTTTCTTACTGACTTAGAGAATGCATTGGGTGCAACAGATGAAGAAAAGGTGTGTATTTGCTGGGTGTTTGATAACTGATTCCTTTCTCATTAGGCTGAAATATTGAATAGAGATGCTATGATTAACGCTGCATATTTGAGTCAGAGTATGAGCATTTCTTCAACAATACATCTCACAATATCTACACCGTTCATTTCTCACAGTGATCAATCTGACGTGTGCTTGTGTGATAAATCTGGCTGCGAGGTGTTGGGTGTACATTGTCCTTTTTAGGTCCTCTAGTGACCCAGACGGGACTGGAGGGCCTGTAAACCGATCCCCCTCTCCGTCACTCACCCAGCCACCCTTGGGGCTATTATAGTATGGTAATGTGCAGCCTCCAGACAGAACGGGGTTCTGGGAGGTCTGGCAGTAGCTCAGAGTCTGCTCGTGAATCCCTTGGCAGCTTTCTGGCCGCTCAGGAAAACAATAGATGCTTCATACACAGCGTAATTGGAAACAGATTGAAAACACTTTTCTCCTGAGGTTGTGGGTCTTGCCAGTCAAGACAAGGTGCTTAGACATGTACAACAGTGTGCCACATGCAAACCAGGTGCAAAAACAGGCTACTGGGGAAAGGCAATGAATGAAAATACAATACGCTATTTTTTTTTTTTGTTATAGTTATTCTTCAGTGTGGCATGAATTCACAATTCCCCCTTCAATTGTTAAGTTGTGGGCATCAAACAAAGGGACAATGGAGACTTGGCCTTAGTGTAAAATGTAATATACTGTAAAGTTTGCTGTTCTTTAGCATTCTTTTTGTTAACTTTTCTTTCTCAGTCAAGTCCAACACCATTAGTGACTGGAAAAGACAGTAATATCAGGCTTTTCCAGGTTTCAGATCCTTTAGATGTGATTGGACTGCACACTGATAATAAAACAATAGCTACTGTGAAAGGACAATGGAAGACCTGGTTATTAACAGATAGAATATAATGGAGGTTGAAGACGTGTATTTATTTTGTAAAGCTGGGAATATGAGGCTTTGAGATGTAACGCTTATCAACAGTACTATAAATAGTTAATGGCATGTAATATGGAGGGATTTACTAGTGTATAATCAGAATGATATACACAGACAGAGTAGGTTTTTGTCCAGAGTCTGCCCTGTTGCACCACCGTGTTTCAGAATGGACTTCCTCCTCCTCTTTTTTCATTTTATAGCGGATGGCAAAAAGCTTTGAGTACATTACAGTCACGTACTATGTTTGGTTGTGGACCCGAGGTCATATCAAATCAACTAAACACCCAGAACGGACAAACCAAACACTGCCTCCAACAACAGCCTTTTGTTTTTGTCTCTTTATTGGGCTCCTTAAGGGAAGGTGAGGCATGGGCAGTTCATTTGTTTGTCATCCAATCGATGCTGCCAAAGTCTGTTTTACATTTGTTTATTGTAAATAAGAAAAATTAACAAAACTAAATTCTTGACAGTTTCAACATGTCACGTCCTGGATGTGTTTCATTATTTTGCTTAAACATCCAGATTTGAACTTCTATGTGCAAAAGGGAAGGTGTGGGTTTGAAGAATGGCTCTGTCCTCGGTGGAGTTCAGTGACTTAACCCTATAATGCCAAACGTATCATATTTGATACATGAGTTTTGAAGCCCTCTACATGATTAGTGTGATATATTTTTCTTGAAAAACCTGATGTATACAATTCAATACATACAATACATGGATAATCCACCAGTAGGGTGGAATTCATCTACCAGAGGCCTTTCCAGTGACACTACAAGGCTGTCATTAATGCTTGAACTTTGCCAATTTTGAAAAGGAATTGCCAATTTGTTAGACAAGTTTGTGTTATATTATGTTTTTGTTCATTCAAAAATGATAATATTTGAGCATTGAGACCCGATGTATCAAACATGACACAAAATGGAAACTTACACTTGGAAATTGATATTTGAAAAACAAAAAAGTGTTGTTCAGAAGGACCAATAAAGGCTCCAGTTTTAAAGAACTGGAATTTTCTGTCAATGATTGAATGGTTCAGGCTTTACAGGGTTAACAGTGATTCTTAATGCAACACATCACAAATGCATTGGTTTCCCAGAAACTTATTTCCACCACTGGAGAAAGGAAAATGACTACTGAAGACAATCTGAATCAGAAATGTTAGCCTTATTGCAAAGATGCAGATTCAAAGACACTCCTACTGATCGCCATCTCCATTTGCTGCCTGTAAACAGTTCATCTTTGGTAAACACAGTCTTTAGAAAAGAGCAAGTGTTATTTCACATGAAAACAGATAAATAACACTAGCTCTTATCTTGTGTTACAAAATATTAGATGACACATTCCACTACATCAGTAGCTACGTGTGAAATGTTGCCTGAGCTACTTCACAAATGAGAAGTGCTTTCCTTTTATCCACAGAACTCATGATTTACTCGTATACGAATCAAGATGTCCAATTACAGAGGATGTCGTGTTGTTTTGTGAACATTATTGTGCATGAATGTTCTGCAGCTTTGCAGAATAATCCACCCGGTAAATTGTGTGTTAGGAGTTAGTAATTGGAGGAAGTTCTAACGGAAGCGAATGCCATTTTAAAAACTGTGTATTATTTATAATCTGTATCATGGTTTGTAGTGTGACATTTTAGGCTGTAAGAGAACATTTACCTCCTCAAGATCAAAACAATCGAAGCTCTAATCTGACAATTCCATAAATCAGTAGCGTTGACTTTACTGACTAGGAGCTGCTTGCAATAAAGTGGGACCTCGCAGAACATGTGTTTTATTGGATCCACAAGGAAATTCTGACGCCCTGGGGTGACATTGCTGTCTCCTCAGACAGTGCATAGTTTAAATGTTTCCCATTTAATTTATTGCGAGACGTTGTTGATGGAGTTTGACCTCCAGTTCTGTCGTCTTCAAAGGGTTACTCAAATAGGTTGTCTTAAATGTGAAGTCATTTCTCAGGAAACAGTCAGAGACAGCCTGAATGTAACACTTTGACCTGTGCCTCCGTCCCACAGTGTCCTCTATCTTCTACACTGACAGTAACTGTACTTTCGACAGAGGAAGATCGATAGCGCCGCTGCTGAGGACGGATGACTCAGCCTGTAGCGGCTGCTCACTGCTCTTGGAGTGAAACATGGGTCGATCCATCTTGATTCAGGTGGTTATCAATCTCATTTGGCACCAAACCCAAACTGAGACAGCAGGAGGAAGCTGACAGTCATTACTCTGCGGGGGGATTCGCAACTGTATGCAAGCCACCTTGTGAACCGCCGAATAGACTAATTACCCCAGGGACACAGTGTGGACACATTTCTGATTGACACATATTCTGATTACATGTCAGCACTTAACTACAGTCTGAGGAAACTGC
>JAPTYQ010000005.1:38311034-38323214 GCA_029814465.1 Ostorhinchus cyanosoma
CACACACACACACACACACACACACACACACACACACACACACACACACACACACACACACACATACACACACACACTCCCATACATGTACGATTAATCATGCACACACAAACATGAAGTGTGACTGCAAATGTTTCTAAAGCGAGTCTTTAATAATGCACTTCAGCACTCTGTCCTACTGTGCATGATGCAAACAGGCAATTACTGCTTTCTCAGAGGACAAGAGGTCTCTGTGCAATAATGCAATCATGGAATATTTGCTTTTTTAGGCTCACTTGCACAAAAAAAGTACATCCACCCTACACACCTACACACACACACAGCCTTCGACTCCCAGCAGGCTGATTCAGCAGAGCAGTGGTGATTAGTGATTGCTGTGGACACAGGCTGGAGGTGGTGCTTGAGGTAATGAGGACTCAGCCCTGGTGTGAGTGTGTGTGGGACTGTGCCGTGTGGCGCTGACGGGTCACAGCGCTGTGGTGATATTTATCCGCTAACACCAGAGAGCCTGCCGCTAATGGTGACGGACGCCAAAATAAATCAGGCTGAAACCTCGTCTGTGTGAACACCAACAGACTCAGTCCTTCCTGTTGTCTGTCCTTCCCTAAGGGGATGGTCAGGATGTTTGTCTGTTTGGTTAGCATGTTCTGGGCTTATCGATGTTGAAGAAGTCATGGTACTGCATGGGGATGTGTGTGCTGCAATTGTAGAAATGTTCGAAAATATATCATTTTAAGATTACTTTATTAGTTTGTCATTAGCTTTTAAAAAGAACTTCTTTAAGACGAAGATGTGCTTTGTCTTTGTAGCTAGCTTTTTAAATTACCCAAGAGGACTCATCAAATCGACTGCCTGACTGGCCTTGCATGGGACTAAAATACAATAAGCCCTAAAATCTACAGTATTAGTGATTACTAAATCGAATAGCTACGATTCTGCCATTACAAGAGTTAATAAGCCAATTAAAGGGCAATGATGAAGACAAAACTAATTCAGTTTTGCATGTTAATAACTCTTTTATGCATTGCTTTTGTAACATTGTATTTTAATGATTTCAGTGCATCCTAATGACCACAGACTATAAACTCTAACTCAGCACATACTGTATGTTACATTTCATCCCAACCCTGCCCTATTGGTTTCTTCTTCTATCCAGTGTTCCTATGCATTTCAGACAAAACTATTTCTAAAAATGCCCAATGCATTGTCACATAGTGATGTAAATGTTTCTGGTAAAAGGATAATTACCCACAAATGTAACCTGGATCAACCTTACCCACCACCAGTCAAAATAGATATAATTATCACACAAGGTGCATATTTCCTCTGCCCATCTGGCGGTTCCTCTAATAATGGCTGGTATTATTCTGCAGAAAATGTGTGACTGTATACAAGACATGTTTATATTAGTTAATATTAGATTTATGATTCATTAACTCAAAAAATGTTCCAGCGCCTCCCAGTGAACGCACTCACCTTCAAACCTCGCAGAGTAACAAGATTCCATTGTGCAGCAATACTACAAGCATATTACTTAGACACTGCAAACATTTTTCAGTTCTTAATCTAAGAAAAATAGTGACTTTTATGACTTAATTATGACAGTTTGGTCAGGCCAACCCTGCTCACATGTCATTTCTCTCTCTCTCTGTTCTTGTTTTTCATCTTTTGTCTACTTTGAAAAAAGGCACAAAATACCCAAAATAGAAAATAATTTTGTTGCCTCTCAGACTATGACAGCTTCAGTGTTATTGAAATTAATCTTTAAGTGTTTTGATGAGGGAGATCCAGTTAAGTAACGGTAAAAAACACAGCTGGTCATGCAAACTGGATTCAGAAGCATTGTTTCAGTTATCTGTCTGCAAAGGCTCATTGGGCAAAGGTCGGCAACTCTGTGCAATATTGACAGATAGCATCTCTGTATTCATTCGACGTGGTGTTTTTGACCATTTCTGGAGTGAAACAAACTCCTGTGAAGGTTTGTGACGATTGCAACTACCTCCAGAGGCAGAGAGGGGAGAGAAAAGCTCATCTTTCTAAATCCCTTTGTTCTCACATGGTGCATAACTTATTCTACCTCCCATAGACACACATAGGCACTGACGAGCAATTAATTTAAATCCATCTACACAAGCTTTGTCGCTGTGCTCTGATGCGATGCCTTCAGGTATGTTTAAACACACAGACAGCAAGCAGACACGGACTTCAGTGTTTAATCTGCCAGTAATCCTGTCTGTGGTTTGTTGTGTGCTTAGTACTGCCTTACTACCTAACTGTTCATCCCACACACACTGGTAACACCAGGGCTTCTATAACAACGCTCACAGAGTTTAGTGTGTTTCCACTGTACACCTACACGGCCAATAACAACGCAAGGTCACCCCAAAATTCCCCCGCCAACACCTGCCTCATGGGCTGGTGGGAACGGAGCCGTGCGTATCCATGGCATCCACTTCCCCATCGCCATCCTCTTACCTGCACCTGCTGCCCAGATTCCAAAAAGGTTTGCAAGGTCATGAGAAAGGACTTTTTCATTTCCTCCGTGCTGACAGGTATCGACTGTGGGCCTCAGTTAAGTAAACATGTACTCCTGATGATGGACTAACAGACTCCAAAACTACAATAAATATGAGGCTGAATTTACAGACTGCCAGTTTTGGATCCACTCAAGGTTAGATTAATTCCTACGAATATGTGCATTTTTTATTCAACAGCCTGTAGTGCACATTTAATGATGCAATCCAGTGTGTCTATACAAGAGAAATGTGAGTGTTGGAATGCTGGAGCTCTGCCTTTTTTTCTTCAAGTGGAAATCCAGTGAATGGTTATAGTCCAACGGTAATCGCATGCCAGTGACACATACCACAGTTATTTACTCACTAATCAAATCTTCCAAATGAAAAGCACAATTTGTCAGATACATTGATGCAGAAAATTCCGAACAAGATCAGACCAGCTGTTAGAGTACATGTGTACTTTAAGAATCCCAGGGGGAAATTATTGAATTATTTTTATGCCTGCACTGAACACCTGCACGTGTGTATTTGCATATTAGTGACACACAACAGTAAAGACAGTCAAGCATCACATTGCCTGAACTAACATTATGCTTCATTTGTGGTGTTTTATAGTTATGTTGAAAGGGATTTGACAGTGAATCTCTATTACCGACAGTATATCAAATGTAATTGTTTCCCATTCAGTTTCGTTTCTAATTCGACAACATATCATGGGAGTTTCTAATTTCCATCTCACTCATTATGATAGAACTTTTAAACCCGTCTGTTTGTCATCCTTTCCCCTGTAGTGCTGTGTGTGGTGTCCAACACTCTATTTAGCGTTCATACTGAGCTTTCATCAGCCTTAGCGGGGATACTGTCATGTTGACAGCCCTCCACCTCTCCAGCTTCCATCCTGACGCTGTCGTCCCACCGCAGAAAACAGTCAGAAACGCTTTGATTTCAACTTTATTAGTCCTTTTTAAAAGCCGGTGGAAAGAGGCTGGGAAGCTTCCAGCTCAGTACCTCAATCTGGCCTCTCTGTCATCCTCTAGGATCCAGAGGAAACGCTTAAAGTGCTTCCTACTAAAACTTAATGCCCCCACAATACTTCAAGAAACACAGCTCTAAATTAAGCAGCACCGTGACTGGGAAGGTCAGAAACAACCAGATTTCACAATTGGCTTAAAACACAGAAAGTATTCTTGGCTTTGAAAAGGACAAACACAACAAAACTAACAAAAAAACAAAACAGTGGCATCCAAACAAAAGCACTGCTTAAAGCCGTTGGTGCCAAGTAACACAATTCTAGTAAATAGCCGTCATAAATCATCACAAATGTCAGAGAATACAGAATAAAAAGTGTGTGTGTGTGTGTGTGTGTGTGTGTGTGTGTGTGTCAGGTGTGCTATACATCATCTATCTTTCAATTTGCTCCTGTTTTAGATTTCTTTTCTCTCTGTGAAGGAGGTTCATACCGTCAAATTTGCTGATAAGGGGCTGCATTGGAAACTCTCACTTGTCAGATCAAATATGCAAAACCCAATCCGTGTTCCTTTTCCATTAGCTCTCCTGCACAGAGCATTAGCATGTTTCAGCTCACCGTTCTGATCTTACAACGTTACTGTTAAATCTCAAGACTTTTATTAAAGCCTCTTCCAGCAGCAACAGGGTGCTGTTTTCAGCAAAAGCACTTTGATAAACCCACAGTCCATTTGAGAGCAATTACAAAAACAGCCAGCTAGCAGAGCTAAAGTGGAGCCATTTATTTCCAGGACTTGAAAGAGACCAAAAAAGAGTAAAGTTACACCTGAAATCTGCTTCTGTTGTTGGGAATTTGTAGGTAACTACTGTCTTTTCTTTTCTTTTCTTTTCTTTTCTTTTCTTTTCTTTTCTTTTCTTTTCTTTTCTTTTCTTTTCTTTTCTTTCACATGAATATAGGCTCTGACCTGACCCACATGAGAACAGGTTTGGAGAAATTAATGAAACTACACAGTAAACATCCATTTTCTGAACCCAATAATGTCTGTTTTTTTTTAAGGCGGGGCTACTGATTTGACTCAAGCATTAAAGGTACCTCATAAAAAAACTAGCCCTGCACTCATCAAACACTATCCTACGCTACATTTCTTCAGTGTTTGATTACTTACGAGGTACCTTAAAAACAGCAGGCTCGGCCTTGCACATGCTCAGTCTGGTCTAGCAATCACGAACAACATCTGTCGCCATCTATCAGCAAAGGATTAGGGACCGCTGGAGGAGGATTAATTTGTCGCTAATCTTACCTTCACAGTGCGAGTGGGTTGGGATCCACTTCCTACTGTGCCTCCCACACACACACACACACACACACACACACACACCCACTACCACACACGCACACACACACTGGCATACTGTACTTCCATATAGCTGGATGTGTGAGTGTGTGTGGTGTTGTCATCATCCCAAAAAAAGCTAAAGTGCTACAGCATAATTGGGATTTAAATGAACAATACAAGCAGAGTAGAGAAACAGAGATACAGGTGATTAGCATTGTTGGCACAACTTCATTAAACAAAGCTCAATAAGAAGTTGTGAGCTGATTTCCTCAGTCTGTGTGTACGTGTGCATAAAACCAATCAAATCTCCATGATGACGGGCTGTGTGCTCTCTTCCTGGTTAAAGTGCTCAGTTTAATCTCCTTAATGATAATTACGAACACGACGATAATAAACAAGCAATTACAGCTTCTGCCATCCTCACCTCAGGCTCAGAGTCAGGAGGAGCTACAGGATGTGCAATTTTTACTCTATTCAGACTTATCATTGTTGTGCATCATAATCCAACACGCCGCTGACTGACACCTAAGTGTGGCAGGAGGCAAAACCTGTCAGTCAAAAGCGCCGCATTTTCACAATATGATAAAACTCACACTGAACTGTTCTGTTCTGGCAGAGGGGAGATTTGTCTCCCAAAATGTTGCACTCTTTAAAAGCTTTATTGTTCCTTTATCTACGTGTATGTGGGAGTACAGTAAAACACACACATCAGCACATTTTCTATGGTTGGAGCTGCTCTTTTTTACACAGAAAAATGTCGATTTTGCTTCTTCTTTGTTTCGGTGTCTGTGCAGGCTACATATCATCCTCCATATCTCCAAAAACCTGTCAGTAGATTATATATTGTATGATATGTTATATGGTTGCCTATACGGTGCTTTATGTTATGCTGCTGACACTGTGTATTGAACATGATGCTGAACTGAAAAAAAATCCACCAACTCTGGATGTGTGATGATTACAGTAAACAGGAGGTGAATTACTTCTGCCAGCGGGGAGAGCAGTCTCGGGTGAAACTTGATTATTTGTTGGGCAAACAATTTCACCTCTACATCCGTTCCATTTTGTCTTTTTTTTCTATACTGATCATGCAAAACATACAAATATTCAACACACAGTACATTCATTGTGCAAAACAGAACGATGCATCGTCATGTGTAAACGTTAGCCTCGACTTGTTTGGGTTTTTTTTGTTGCTGGACTGCAATCAGCAGTTTTCACTATTGATAAATCTGCCAGTTTTGACACATGCAATTGATTAGTCTTCATCGGAATTTGAGATTTTGCACCAAAAACGTGTGCAACTGTCTGAAACCTCTGAGGCAGGTATGAGAATTTTTAAGCAACATGTCTCGTAAAACTATAGCAGGGATCTGTCTTAAGTATAGATTTTTACCCACGTCAAAAAAACACAAAGTGAAAAGGAAAAACATGGACAGTGCTGTGCTGAAGTCTTAGGGCCAACATAAGCTTTGCTATTTTAGTAAAGTTGTAATGACCACACAAATGCATTTCTCAGTCTCTGTATTAAGAAGTGTGACCTCTCTTTGCACTTAACATGTCTTCAGTGCTTTTGCTCAGATAATCTAAAATTCATTGCATTCATTTTCTGGTGTTTTATACCAGGTTTCATTCAATACACGTCAGATTTGCACATATTTTCTGCATTTTCTTGTTGTATCTGAAGAGAATGAGAAATGAATATGTATGCTCAAATCAACCCCGCAGAAACAAACAAACTAGAGGTGGGCCAAGACTTTTGCACAGTACTGTTTATTTTTAGGTTTTCTGGCAATTTTTGACAGACAGGCCAGAAAGTCAAGAAAAGTATTTCAATAATCAATTGACTTTGAATAATATGATTATTCTGGAGGATTTTCTTTCCTTTTTGCTGTCATGCACTTCTGAACTTCACTCATGGCTGCACTTGGCTGCTTGCACAAAGAAACAACATGCTACTGTTACCCTGTACCAGTGCACTCTTTCACATATAATCAGCATAAAAGCTGTCCATATTTTCGCACACGCGTGTCACAAAGACAAACCCCAGTGCTTTCACTGCAGCTGCTGAATGAAGGGATTCTAGCTCGGAGGACGTGTGATAATAGAAGACGCACAGAATGCAACACAGACAAAGATAACACCTGACAGTGTATAAAACATCTACATTGTACTACAAGAGCTGTTGGACTGGGCTTTTCAGGCCTCCTTTAACACATCAGACCTGTCACTGAGCACAGTGGGGCATAAAACACAGCGGCAGGTCCAAGTGAGGCGAGGTGAAGAAGAAAGTCAGTGAGCAGGCAGCAGAGTTTCACTCAGACAAGCTCTGCACCGCTCTCATTCATTTAACATGAGGGATTCCATTACTGATGCATTATTCCTTGCAGACGCACTGCGGTAGCATGTATGGGATGCTCAGTAGACGTGCTACATGGATAATGCACATGAAACCTGAACAAACCTGCGGCCTTTGTGGAATTTTATAATCCTCATACCTTATCTTTTTCATGTGTATCAAATCATTTCATCTCCTGCAGATTTCAGAGACCAATGCAGCCATGAGACATACTTGGCTTTGGATAATATTTGAGAAGGTTTTTACACAGGTGGTTATATAAATGATAGATTCTGTGAAACATGTTTAATAAATACAGTTATTATTATTTTATGGTCTTTGGGATAAATGTTTTGTGAGGAATAATAAATTACACATTTGCCTTTTACAGGATTCATCAGTTAGATTAATGAGGAATGTGGGAAGAAAAATACTATAATAACATGGTGCTTATTGATGTGTTGTGAGTTTATGTGAATGACGGGGGGTCAGTTGCAGAGAATGACCACACTGGAGAACACAAAACCCTGTATTTGTGTATGTCTTTCAACATTTTTCCTTTTGTCCTTACCCAATTTATTTAAATTACATATGAAAACGTAAATAATTTTATTTATTGAAAGTTTTTTTGCTGTGGAAAACATAAAAAAATGAACTATATAGCAAATATTTTGACGTGATAATATAGTTATTTTGTCTTTGCTGGCTGAGATTTAGTAATGTATGGAAATCAGGAAATTGAGATAATTTCTCTCAAGACTTTTCTTGCTCAAAAGAAATTCTAAAAGTAGCCTGTTTACTTGTTGTAATATATAAGCTGTGAAAGTATTAATCTAGATGTATATGACATATAGTTTTAATGAAGAAAGATTATTTTGAATCAAGTTTTGTCTTCATTTCATGGAGCCCCAAACAATTAATTAAAGTTAAAAATTGTTGTAGTTGAAAAAAATCAAAATTTATTGTCAATGCAGCTGTTTATCTGTGGGGTTGATTTCTGAGATTATAACTGTAACACAATGAAATGATTCAGAAATAGTCCCAGTTTTCTTCTATAGGAACTATCCCTTTAAAGTATTACCACTGGATGCAAGAATCCCCCGTCTGCAGATGACGTGATCTGACAATTTAAACATCTGTCTGCGTCTGGTTATGACATCATCGCCCCACTTCCACATCCACAGCCAATTTCCACTGTCCCAGGACCCCTGAGTCACTGCTGCCCTCCAACTGCCTGACTCAACATTCCCTCCACTAAAAAGGAAAGGAATTCCAACCCGGTGGTATTACTGGCAACCAAGACCACAGATGTTCCTTTAACTTTTTTTGCCTCCTTCATGATATCACTCATGTGGTCAAACAGTATGTATGTCAGCGTGGAAAGAAAAACATGACTCAGATAGATACGATCTGGTTTGGCTGTTCTGAGGTATGAATTCAAAGACTTTCTTGACAGATATTCAGTGATATTCAGTGTTTCCCTTTAATTATTAAAAAAAAAAAAAAGCATCAATAACAGCCCTGTTTAATACTAACAAGTGTGTGGTGCATTTAGTGGCACATTTATGGGTAGGAAAAGCCAGCGTCCATGACTGGCTTTAGATGTGGAAGTCTGTTTCCAGATTTGTTAGTAAAAAAGCAAGTGAACAAATAAAACATGCAAACAAAATAAAGTTTTATTGGGGCATTTTTATGAGCAATCTCTATCAGAAGAAAAGTTTGCACTGTGATAATGGTTTTAGTAGGTGGAAGGAGACGGAGGCCACAAGGGTTTAATGGAGCTCCAGGCTTTGATGGATGGCTGGAAGTCAACAAGTGATGCCTGTTTATAGTCCGCCTCTCCCATGGGGCACACACACATACATACAATCTGACGGGATGGAAACGGTGGGGAAATGCGTTCAAGCATGGGATGATTTAGTCAGGAGGTGGTCAAGCGTAGAGAGACACGGTCACATGAGTAGGTCCAACCGGGGGCAACGGGGCAGACGCCGCTGAACCACGAGACCACGGGACGCAAACGCTACAGGGGGGAGTCATGAGGATAGAGAAAGAGAGGGAGAGAGAGAGACTTCTGCCTAGATACAGATGGAAGGACAAGGGCGATCAAAATGAACCCACTGAACCTCATCACACACGCCCTGTGGGAGTCGCACGCGAACTCCAACACACACCACCCCTCAACACCCCACCCACTCCACCCTGTAATAAAGAGCATGAATGGATGAATGGAAGTAAACCAAGGGAAGAAGAAAAAAAAAAAAAACATGCAGAGAATCAAACAGAGGTATCTGATCCCCGAGGCCTGACGGGCGCTCTGACAAGTCGAGCTGTCATCTGCAAATCATCACAGACTGGCAGGTGGACACAGAAGGCATGCTGGGAGGAGGAATCCCATGAACCACGGCAGCAGCAAAAGCGCTTAATTCTCAGCAAACTACAGAGTGAAATTATCTTTGTCTTCCTCGGTCCTCTCTGCCTGCACTCCAGGGTCTTATGCATAAAACATCTAAAGCTGGAGAAATGCTCTCAGTTGACGAGGGGTCGTGAGTAATTCATGAGGGTTTTTAGCCGTAAGATTCCTTCAAGGAAAGGGGAGATATTGAGCAGTAATGATGAGGACATGTAGGGGCTGGCTGTGTAAAATGAGTGCAGTCATGTTTAAAATCTGTTTGCAGGGTGACACTTAAAAGGACTTTGAACAAATAAGATGTCTACTGTATATATCAAAAGGCGCCGCAGGAGAATAGTTTCACATACATTGTACAAGGGAATCATTAATGCTCACATTAATCATTCATAACTCTTTAATTAACACTTCACTGATAAGTCATATGATTAATAAAACGACATATTATTGGTTGTATTTCTTTATCTTGCAATTATAGGTTGGAATTATTTACATTATCTCATGGTTGTATAACCAGTTAAATATTAAATGCTTATTAAACATTGATGATATCATTAGCAACAGCTTAGGAGACCTTTTTAAGTGTAAATGGTGTATTGTGAAGTAGGAAAAGTAATTTCTGTCAAACACCAAGTGTATTCATAAACACATAACCTCATGATCTGAGCAGACAGTACACTACTGATTGCAGGAATTTCAGCCGGGGGGGAAAAACGTTTATTAAAGTCTTCTTGCTTGCGTCTGTTTCTGGATTTTTTATTATATTTTTTTTAATCAGTACAATGTTGGGTTTTTCTTCAGATTGCATCATTAAATCCAGTACTGATGGGACTGTGTTGCTCTTCAAACCAGAAGATTCAGTAATTAGAGGAGGGGGTCACAGTGGTCAGAGTCTCCTCTGCATTGCAAACTGACCCACTGACCCGTGATTTTACACTAATGATTTGCGATATGAGGGATTAGCTTAACTGGTCTTGATGAAGGTCACTGTCTACTTTAAAACAACACTGGAGACTCTGTGTTCAATACCACCAATACTCAGAAAAAACACACAAGAACAAAGTGAAGGACTCCATCTGTGTTCAGT
Source organism: Ostorhinchus cyanosoma (assembly GCA_029814465.1). NCBI lineage: Eukaryota > Metazoa > Chordata > Actinopteri > Kurtiformes > Apogonidae > Ostorhinchus > Ostorhinchus cyanosoma. The sequence goes on from JAPTYQ010000005.1 coordinate 38,321,689, forward strand.
ACATTAAAGGTGCAGCCAAATTTAAGGGGTTATTTTATTTAACCTTGATTTAACCAGGCAAGACAGATTAAGAACACATTTATATATGCAGCCTAATAATAGTTATAAATGCCTTTACAGGGTCAGTGTGTAAAATTGCAGAAATGGAGTATAATGTTCACACTTGTGCATTTATTACTGTATAATCAGCTTAAAATAAGACTCCTCTTCCACCGAGTTCACCACGTTCCTACAGTAGAACAGAACGGACAAACCGGCAGACACTGGCTCACATAAGTGTCCCTTCTGTTTTTGAGACCAATGGAGAAACTTCTACACAGCAGCAACAAAATAGCAGTGACATTCATGGACAAACATGGCACTTTTAACTCTGGCACCTACACTATTTTCCTCTAAGTAGTGGTCAGCTGTGTTAAGTTTATAGATTGTGTTGGTGAAAGGAATTCTTTTCCTATATTCAACAGAAGGTCACCTTCTGTCTCCAGCTGGAAAAGCTTCTCCTCACTCACAGAATATTAATGAATAAATTCTCCACGAAAACTCCAGAGAATGATTTTTTTCCTCTTGCATTTAGAAAAACTCTCCCCAAACTTTACTGTGAGGTTGAAGGCATAAAGCCCGGGGGAATCACAGAAATAAAGCTGCTAATACATTTACATTACTATCAAGCTTTTCACCCACGTAGTGAATTTAGCTGGAACTGCAATTTTAGCAAATCTTCCATTCCCCAAATCACCAGCCTAAAGTACAGAGGCCAAGGATCGAAAACCACAGGGGCCTGATAAATAGATCTAAGAAATAGTGAGGAATATTACAGTGTCCTTGGTTTATTTAGTGAGACCAGGAAATGCCACCTATGAAATATGAGTCAGACACTGTAGCTCCATCAGACTCAAGCAGAGGCAGAGGAAAGACACAGGCGAGTGGACGTGAAGAGATTCTTAAAGATGGGAGTTATCAATTCCAGCTGAACATAAGGAGCCAGTGCAGCCCTGCCTGCGGCAATAAGCTGAGAAGAAGAATGAGGCCCAGGTGGAGCCATGCCCCAGCAGCTGCAGGCGAGGGAGCGATGCATTCAGGGAAGTTTCCGGGCCAAACTGCGCCTTGACATGTAAGGTTAGAGCTCCCTTTGAAGCCCAGGCACACTGACGAACATTCACACACTCAGAATGATAGATAATCAATCTGGTCTGCAGGAGTCTAAGTGGGGTTAAGTTTCTTAAAAACTAAACCAAACTAATCAATGCCCAAAGACGGTCAGATTCAAAAACCTGCTTCGTTACATGTCTTCAGTAGAGATCTTTAGTGGTTCGAAATTCTAAACCTGAGCTGAAGAAGAAGAGCTGAAACCAAAACAACGGATTAAGAAAAAAAAGCAAACGAAAACACAGTCTGACAGTTTTGATTCCTTTATGACACAGAACATTAAAAACTAGAAAAGCACTTGAAGAACGCAGACTGATGCCACTGACCCCCCCCCCCCCCAAAAAAAGAAGTAATCACTTTTTTCCTTTAGTCAGTATGAA
>JAPTYQ010000005.1:38390797-38401257 GCA_029814465.1 Ostorhinchus cyanosoma
ATTGTGGAAATGACAGGGCTGGGTAAATGTCAGGCATGTCTCACCTGACCACAGAGCGCAGCAGGTCGTACACCTTCTCCAGAGGTGTGGTGGTCTTCAGGGGGCGGAGGAACTCCAGAGCCTGACAGGCCGTCAGCAGTTCTATAGCCAGCACTGAAGGACAGAACCAGGGGATCATATTGTATGATGGGAACATGCTGTATGTCTGAGGTTAGTACTATGTAAGCTCCTGTCACATGTCACCTTGCTCTGCGTGCTCCACCACTCTGAGGGCTTTACGGGCAGCCCACCCACCCATTGACACATGGTCCTCCGTTCCTGCACTGGTGGACAGGGAGTCGATGGATGATGGGTGGCACAGAGCCTTACTCTCAGAGGCTGTAGAATGATGACAGGACAGAAAATGTGAAGGACAGAAAATGAACTAACAGCAGCTATTTTCATAATCAATGAAGTGATGTTTCTTGCAAATATCTTTGTTCTCTTCGATGAGACTCACTGTAGAATGTTTGAGATTTAGACTGTCACTATGGTGTTTAAGAAATAAGGATTTTTTTGATTATCCAAGAAAGTAATCAGTAATCTCTTGCTGTCTGTAGAAGGTTAAAAAAAATTTAAAGATTTATTACCCTGCCCCCCAAAGGGGAGGTGAGGGTAATGGGTTTTTTTTGTTCATTTTTTCTGTCTGTTTGTTTGTCAGCAACTTTATGCAAAAACTACAGGACCAATTTCCATTAAATTTTCAGGAAAAGTGTGAGGTGGTCTAGAACAGGTTCCATTAAATTTGGGTGAATGTAGATCAAAGGTCAAGGTCAAAGTCACCAAAAATGTGTTTTCATAATGATAAGAGATAGAGCAAATCAGGTAAAATGTTTGTGAGGGGCGGGGTTTGTTATGCCTGGCACCACTTGTGTGTATAGGTTTATAGATGTATAGGCGGTTGTCATAGAGATGGGAGATATGTAAGAAGGAGAGAGTAAAATACACGCCAAAGGATCCAAATGAATCAAGATGGCGCCGTGTGAGTGACAACAAGTGGCAGCAGCTCTCCTTTGTCATTTCCTTTCATTAGTATTGTCTTCTGCACTTGGTTTCTTTGTTTTGTATTTTTCTGCTGTAAATACGGTAATTTCCCCATGATCAGTAAAGTCATATCTTATCTTGTCTTATCTCAAACATGCAGGCGTACTCAGGGCGGCGGCAGTGCAGTGGGGGATCATGAAGCCACAGTTCAGGCCTCCCTCCTGGACGAGGAAGGCAGGCAGTTCGCTGAGGGCCGGGTTCACCAGCCTCTCAATCCTCCTCTCACTTATGTTACACAGCTCATGCACACCTATGGCCAGGTAGTCCAAGGCCTGCAACGGACACACACAACCTGATCAACCCCATCCTTATCAGACCTCATCTCCTAGTCTCTATCAGGTCTGATGACCTCGATAACCACGTCACTTCACATGTCATTCAAAAATGAATTGTAGTCATTCAATTTAAAATAAAAAGTATAATTTCCCTAATGTATCGGCCCATATAGATCACTAAATCGAGATGTGGTACAAATGCTAAAAGCCCAATAAATAAAGACAAAATAAAGTAAATGGGGGTAAGCGTGGGATTTCATTAGTACCCTTTAACCACAGAGATGACATAAATTTCTCGGCCTAAGAGCATCTAAGAGCAGACTCAGCCAGAAGAAGACAGAATTTATGAGAGTTTGTCTTATGACTGCCATGTTTGTCCTCTCCTTTCCACATACTGAGTGCCAACCCAAACACCATCACCCAGACGGAGCAGGAAGAGGCGAGAGGTGGGAGACGAAAGCGGACCATAAGTCAGCAGGACTCAGTGGTTAGTCCAGTGTGTCTCTACCTTGGCGGGATACTCTCCGTGGAAATTCCCACCAGAAATAGTCTCTCCACTTTCTGCAAACACAAGCTGAATGTGAGGTAAGGGATCATAAAATGCAAGTATTTGTTTTGTAGTTTGTGAAACACTGCCACCCTATGGTAAAATGACATTTGGGCTCGGTTTTATTGGTCCCTCAAATTGAATTTTATGCTCAAGAGACTAAAGAGTTTATGGAAAACACTATTGCCCATAAAGTTGGAATGACTTTGTTTTCAGACACATTTTTCTTTTTATTCCTATTTCGACACATCAGAAATCACCTTTGACCAGGTACAATGATTACACACTAAGTCCCAGGTACACTTTATCAAGAATAAATGACATTGTCACAATCATTTCATGAGAAAATATATTTTAAAAAAAATTTAGTCCAACTTTACAGGCAACAGCGTATATCATAAATTACATCTAAATAAATGCTGCTTTAATGTACACATTCAACTAAAGCAGTTATCAAAATGTACCAAATCAAATGCAGTATTTTATGTAATATTATGACAAATTTTTGTGTTATTATTGTCTCTTTGTATAAAAATGGAAATTCACAGGGAAATGTTACTGCAGTCCAGCCAGTTTATGGGGTTGGTATTTTAGGTAATTCCACTAGAAGGCAGTAAGTTACTTTACAACTGGACACAAACAAACTTTATGGTCCAATATGCAGATGAGTGTTCCTCTCAGGAAGAGAATTAAGCATAAAAGCAGCTGTAAGAAAACGCTTTTCTAACAACTTGTGTTAAATTAAAAATATAAACTTTTGAAAATTGTGTTGAGTGGAGCTCGCTTTAAGGGACTTTTAATTTTGGCCATTAAATATCAAAAAGTTTACAGTAGATAGAGCTGAATATTAAGGATCAAGAAACACTTATTTAACATTAAAGAGCTAAGCATAAATTAGAAAAATAAAACCCTCATACGAAATACTCAAGACTGAGCTGAGCGCAGAAGAAGGTGAATGAGGATACAGGGTTGTCTGTGGCACTGTTCAGCTCAGTGCAAATCAGCTTCTGGACAAAAGCGATTGTGTCATTTACTACTCCATGAACCTGCAACAAGCACAGACACAGTTAAGTCATAACAGTTACCAGTTATAACAACAGTTTTACTCAGCTATGATAAATAAAATACACAGTACTGGTATCACAAACACAAATTACACCTGTGGGATGCAGCGCAAGGTGTAGGCATCCTGAACACGTGAGCACAGTTTATGACTCTCTGCAGGAAATGCACAAAAAGAGTCAAGATAACGTCATAAGTGATTATTGTAGAAAGAAAGGCCTACATTAACATAAAGTGAAACTGTATATGTTATCAGTATAAGTCGTTTTGACTCTTCTGTACCTGAGATCTGGGACGGGAACACGTCAGAGTGTAAGACAGAGCGAAGCCTGGCCGCCACCTCCACCTGCCCGGGGTGGGGTCTCACTGCATGGACAGCTGCAGAACATCACAGACACACACAAAAAGGTTATGTTTGCTTGTGTTTTCCCACATAATATGTATCTCATGGTATTAGTTTGTTATTTAGGACTCAAAACCTAACAATCAGGACTTGGTCTTGACTAAGCTGAGACACTACAAACAATGATTTTGTCCAATCGCTGAGTTTATTTCAGGACACACAGCCTTCACTTTCTCAGTGATGTTTGATCATTAAACATTAGATTAGACTCAGTAAGTAGAAAGAGGACGAGTCTTTAACCTATCAAGACCCAGCGCTACTGCTGTGGCAGCTCCCAAATTAATTTTTCTCTCTAATGAACCTTTAAGTCATTTATTACCATTTATTTATAATATCATTCTCTGTATTTGACCTTTTTTCAATGAAAATCAGGTATTTTCCTATGTTTCATTTAGTGATCATGTTAAAGCTCAGAATGAAGTTGAGGGTTATTATATCAAAAAAAAGAAAATTGAAGAAAAAGTGTCTTTTTCAGCAAAAATTGCTATAACTAAACATAAAAACAAGAATTTTTATCCACGGTCATTGATCCAACTCCATGCGTTTTACTGGTGAATCTATGTTGCACGAGATGACAGTGTTTCCATGTTCCCTACGGAGCTTCTGAACGTCCAAATGGGTCATATGTGATGACCATGAAAAGACGAATAACTGCATTTTACCTCAATCATTTACATGACTGATAGGATTGTTGGATCAACAGGTATTAAACATTTTAGATCAGTTTGGTTGCTGGTGGCTGTTTGGGTCCTTGAGAGTTAAATAAAATGGCTATCATTAAACACTCAGGCAGTAGAAGGTCTGGTGTAGGTACCACTGTTGAAGGCCCTTGTGGTGCCTCTTAGAGCCTCCAGAGTCAAGGCAGCAATGATGTCAGCCTGCCTGGTTACGGCCAGAGCTCTCTCCACGGCTTCTGCACCCAGAGACGAGATCAGCTGAGTCCCATTGATCAGAGCAATTCCCTGTTCCACAAACAGAGATCAGGTTTTAGTTCTGCAGCTTGATTACTTGATGATGTCACAACATTATAAGATCTCTGAAATTTCATAAAGTTAAAAAGGTGCAGTGTTAATGCATATGATGACACGCAGCCAATACTCTAAACCACTAAATAAGATCAGAGTTGTAATTAACAATTTCTAACTAAGAATCAAGTCCAATACCTCCTTTGGTTTTAGCACTAGAGGTGTGAGCCCGTGGCCCTCCAGCACCTGAAAAAAAGCACACACATCATCGACATAAGCAATCATCTCTGGAAATAAACTTAAAACATGGTTTAAAAGTTACTATTAATGGGTTTATACTGTAACATGTGAAACTATTTACAAATGGGGTCTTGAAATCTCACTTTAAGATAAGTTACCATCATAAAAGTGTTAAAAACATGTAGTATTAGAAAGTGTCCTTTAATGTGTGGACTGTGGGGAACTCACCGCTTTGGCATCAGCCCAGCCGCTCTGTGGTGACCACATCCTGCCTTCCCCCATCAGGCCCAGGGCCAGGTGGGCCAAGGGGGCTAAGTCTCCACTCGCCCCCACCGTGCCCTTCTCTGGTACCCAGGACAAACAGGACGCTGGTCCACACACAGACACACACACATATTTGTTATGACTGTGAGGTTATAGGAGGGCATTTATGGTCAGAAAGACGTATTCACTCTCACATCGTGCACAACTCCTGTTTACATTATGTCATATCCTGTCTGCACTTAATCCACTTTACCCACCCTATTCATTTATACACATTATGTATTGTACACAATTCTTCTTATCATTATATATCATATTATGTTATTTTTGTACTTTTTGGGAGGTTTTAAAATTTCTTTGGGTTGTATAAAAGTGTTATACAATCATTCTGCTCATATGTGCCTTTAAAATGGCACATGGGGACAATTAAAGTTTTGTTTGTTTTTTCTTTTTAATTGAATTGAATTGAATTATTGACTCCCATCAGATAACACTAACACCAAGGCAAGTTTATTTGTATAGCACTATTCATACACAGGGTAACTCAAAGTGCTTGTTTTTAAAAACTATATTAACACCATACATTAAAATGGACATTAAAATCAAAAAAGTGCATTTAAAAGACAAGATTAAACATACGTTTTGGAATCAGGGCATCTGTTTCCAGGGGAAGCTTTTGGTTAAACTAGTATTTAATATGGCTCTTAACACTAACACCATTAATAAAAGTTTCCATAGCACTGGGATAATTTGATAATCTAAAATGTTTTTCTGTTAAATATGTTAAAGAATGTAAAATGCCCATATGGATGTCACATTAGAGAAGATATAGTTCTTAGCAAATCCATTACAGCATTGAAGTTAAAGCTAACACCTTAAGAATATCATTAAATATACTTACATTATAGTGTATGTTAAAACGTATTATTAAGCATTCGTCTATGCTTATAAACGCTTAATACAGGAATTTATATTAAATGAGAAAATGATTTTACCATTGAAGGCCTTGATTATGGCGTTGAAGGTTTCTAATGAGATTCCACTGTGACCTTTGGCCAAGACATTGATTCTCAGAGCCAGCAGCATGCGTGTCCTCTCAACACTCAAGGGGGCGCCCACTCCTACATAAACACACATGTTCAAGTGTTCAAGAAATATTACATTGGCTCCTTGGAAACCTTCAGTCATTAACTTTAATTTCTAACAATCTGGATTAAGGTGACATCAGCGTTGTCCTCATATTGTTAACCTGAGTCTATGTGAGTGAATGTATAAACTCATTTATTGCTCTATAGCTCTGCCATTCAGTGATTTATTGAAATTCATAACTATGAGCTTCGTTAGTTTATACATATGTGTCTGCGCCTTCCTACCAGCACAAGTAGAGCGGACAAGGTTTGTCTGTAGCTGTCTGCAAGAGAAAGAAAGTGTGCACGGTCAGGACATAGATTCCTCTGATCAACAATGGCTCTGCTATCGAGAGAAAAATAACATGATTTTACTTCAATCAGGTACAATCATACCAAAATCTGCAATCAAAATTGAAATGGTAGTTGCTCTAATGTTGTTCCCAAATCAATCTACATTCATTGGGAGCATATCCACTAGTATCTGAGTTAAATACATTCAAAATGATCCAAATTCAGAGGGGTTTCACTAAAAAAACACTTCAGTAAAAGTAATGCAAAGCTGAAAACTGGATTTTTCTTTGGACCCCAGATGTGAAAACTCCTCGGTGAATCCATATTCAGTTCAAAGCTCAGATTTGTACTTTTAACAGCTTGGGATTCTTTTTGTCAGTGGTGCAACATTTTCTGCGTAACAATAGAGCCCCAAATGATGATCAACTGCTTAAGGACATGATAAAAGCATATGAACACATGGGTTACACAATGTCAAAATCATTTTCCTCCACATACATGCATCTTGATTTTTTTTTTCCCTACTCAGTCTGGGTGACGTAAGTGATGAGCATGGTGAAGGATCTCATCCAGGAGCTACAACCCAAACAGTGTCTGTAACATTTATGACCAATTTAGAACCAAGTTTCCAGGCTCTGAGGATCATATTTAGAATTAGATTTGACCAATTTAGCACATATTATCTTCATTTTATTAATATACCATAAAATCCATTTGCAAATGATTGGGAGATTATGTTTTTTTTTTCTTTTTTTTCATAGGAATGTTTTTTTTGTCTACATTTACATGTCGAAGCCTCCCTGATTACTTGATCTTTATTTCACATATGGAATCAACATTCCTCATTCAGTCAAGATCAGATGTTTTTTCCTTCAGTGGCAGAAGAAAGTGATACAGAAACACACAAATTACACACGATTATGTAAGGATGCAAACCTCAGGGATAGACGGTGTTTGATCAGGTGGCTGTTGGGTTTTTTCTCCCAATGTATTTATACCTGTAGATGATTTACAACCTCTACTTACATCAGTTGTTCTTTTGGTACGAGAGTTTGTGCAAACTTTCCAAAACCAGTGTTGATTCCATATACAACTGCAGGAAAACATAACCCATAGATGAAGTATCTGAAGACTTTTGTACATCAGGATTTGGAATCAGGATTAAAAACAAATACCTCTATTTTCTCTTATTGTAGCATCAATAACTTCTCTGCTTGCTTTTACTCTCCTCTCAGCCTCTGGTGTTAACTGAGAAAGAAACAACAGACCAAACTGCAAGCTACTCTTCACTTAGATCTTCTGTCAAAAAATTGTAACATTTTCTTACCTTTATTTTGAACAAGCCCTGACCCAGGCTGACCAGATCAGCTGTGGTGAGGCTGTTTCCATCCAGAGAAATATACTGGTGTTGGAAAAAAAAACAAAACACAAGGACATCATTATTTATACAGAATGATAACTGTGATTGAAATGAGATAATCTGGAGGCATATAAATGACAGGAGCAGACCCACCTCTTTGGGCTCTTGATAGGAGGTTGGTCTTTCAGGACATGTTAAGGACACATTTAGCTTTAGAGTGCATAGAGTTGGCTTCAAAAGCACATCACAGGAATTTAAGGTGAACTGATGAAAGCATTTTTGGAGCCAAATACAATTGTATCTATAGGCAATAAACCCATGTGTTCACAAGGCTTATTATTATTATCATTATTATTGTATTATATTTTTTTTCAGTGATTATTCCTATAGATACATCTTAACCTCCTGAGACCCAGCTATGCATCTGTCCTCTGTAGGGGACAAGAGCTTTACTTTCACTGTAAAGGACATTCTTTAAAAAAATATATATAAAATGTGTCTGAAAAAAATGGAGGTTAATTCTAAACTTAATTACTTTATATCGTCAACATGTACAATAGTATTATCTCCTCATTCCTGAGGTGGGCCTGGGGGTCCTCAGATATACAGTGGTGGAAAAAAAGTTTTTGGACACCCAATGCATTTGTAATCTATTACATTAAGAATCCTTCTTCAGTCATTGAAGTCTACCAAGTATTGTTCCATTCTGCAAACCCACATGCTCCCTTCTGCACGTGCACTGTTGTATCATGGTCAAAAGTAATAGTTAATGAAACACATCTAGGACGTGACATGTTGAAACTGTCAGGTATTTAGTTTTGTAAATTTTTTCTTATTAACAATTAACCAAAAAAAAAAAGCATTTGTTAGTGACTGTCTGATGCAGCCACGCCTTCTGAAACACAAAAAGAATTTTATGCAGATATTTCATAATAATGTTTGAGATTATGTACAATTTTAAGGGTGTTCAAAAACTTTTTTTTTCCACTACTGTTTGAGAATTGCTCTAGTTCTGAATTATTGAAAGACTTGACCTCTATTATTGAAGAATCACTAGGACAATGTGTTATATATGTTGCACTGTATATGAATGTGTTGGAGGGATACCCGGCTGGTGTCAGTGAAGGATCATTTGCACCATTGTCACCTGCAAAGACTTTAGAAATAACAAAAAAAAAAAAAGAAAAGAATGATCAGTAAATGGCCTTAAAGTTATTACATGCAACATTGGTCAATCAGAGACCCTTACCCAATTGTATGAAATCATTGTCCTCTAAGACGTCCTCTACCCTGTCCTGGGGGTGTAGGAGCTCCCCACCACCACACCTCCGCACGCTGAATTCCATCGCCTCCTGCCCATCCTCTAGTTTCCTGACCAGACGGTAGCGTTGCAGGGCCTCGGACCCCAGCCCCTGAATAGACACAGAGGGGCCGCTGGTGGGCACCCTGAACCACTGACCCCGTACATTCACAGACACACAGCGCATGATGCAGACTGAGGAGGGGGTGGACTAAACAAGGAGGACTCGCAAACTGACCCCCGGACAGACTCTGATCGAATATATAGGACAAATATGACAATGATTCATGAGGCGCCTTCAGTTCCTCTGACTGATTAACATCTGCAAAGGTTTAGTAACAACCAGACATGCTGTCAATTTTTGATTTCAGGTCACAGTAAGTCATTTCCAGTGTGGGTTAATTCTGTCAATATGTCTGTGTTTGTGGTTTTTGTGGCAGATTATACTAGGTTTTCCTCAGACATGCACCTCAGGTAATTAAGGCTGATGTTAATTCTGTAAAAGATGACTCTCTAAGTGTTTATACTTTGCACACGCTCTGCTCACATTCTGTTTGCATTCTTTTTCCTTAAAGGTAAGAAGACTAACAGCTATGACACATCTGGGAGAGACGTTGCCAGTTCCTCTTTCTACACATCCAAGTAATGAAAAGATTATCTTCCGTGAAAACTGGATCCTGATAAAGACCTTTGTCTGCTACTAGAGGAACCATGTTTTCATCTCAAGAGTCTCGCAACTTTCGAAGAAATCAAATATTTACTTTGAACTCATAATTATCCAGTGTGACGTGACAGTTCCTAATGAATTTTTCTCTCTATTTAACCTGTCCTAAAGGGATTTATCACTACTTATTACAATATTATCCACTGAATTTTTTGCATTTTTTCCAGTAAAAATCATTTATTATCCTGTGTTTAATTGAATAATCATGAAGATGTCCATAAAAGCTCAGAGTAAAGTCAAAGGTTATTGGATCAAAACTGAAAAAAACTGAAGAGAAGGTGATTTTTTTCAGTAAAATATAGCATTAACTGGACATAAACCGAACTTGTGTCTCCATCCACTGTCACTGATCCAACTTCATGGGTTTTACTGGTGAATCAGTGTTGTAGAAGATGATCACATTTGCACAGTAACTATGGCGCCTCTGAACATCCAAATGGGATGGACTATGAAAAGATGACAAACTACATTTTACACCAATTATTTACATGTATTGATAGGATTAGTAGATCAACAGTTTAGATCAGTAGATGCTTTTGGTTGATGGCAGATGTTTGGGTCTTTATGGGTTAAATAACTAAATGGTCTAAATAAAGAAATGACATTTTCTCCCAATGGAATAGAGTATAATGACAGTTTCAGTGTCACTGGAACTGTGAAGACCATATTAAACCTGAAGGGGTTCATCCAAACACCACTGGATGTAGTTAGTCTGTGCCACCCATTATTATGGGATGGTAACTCCAAATATGAACATACAGGTAAATGTGAAGGACTCTGACAGACAGACCTGCACTGAATATTCCACAGTTTAGA
>JAPTYQ010000005.1:38423937-38436399 GCA_029814465.1 Ostorhinchus cyanosoma
TCAAATTTTTCAGTTTAAACTGGAATTTCCTTTTCCATTAATGTTCTTGTTGCAGATAGGGAAAAAAAGCACTGTGATGATATGTTTCGGTGATTTCAAGGTGCACTGTACTTCCTGACTATAGATGGATGGGTGGTCATCTTCAGGTTTAACAGTCTGCTGTGGAAAAAAAAGTCAAAATGCTCCAAACACAGAAAATGCATTCTAGAACTGATTGATCAGAAGTGTGAAGCTGATCTCAAAGTTTAAAAAAGCACTTGGAGGTTTATCTGGAGAAGGAAGAAGGAGCATCATCAGTTATCAGTGCTGTCCAGGACTTCCTAACCCCTATGTAGACCATCTCATCTGCGTTTATGGGTTCATGACTTGTCCATTTCCTACAAGATAACACCCAGTCGAGGTTCGTGGCCTGTCCGGACACCAGCGGCTGACGCTGCCTGCTTGGCACTCGTCTGGTATCTGCGCTGGCCACCGCACATGGGAGAGAACGGAGAACAATAGATGGGAAAAAACTTTATCAACATCCCAGTTCCCAAGGAGGGTGTGGCGGCAGCAGACGGCCTTGAGCCACCTTGTCCCACTCGGCTGTAGGGACACTTTGTATTGAGCTGGTTTGTGGAGAAAAGTGCAGATTTCCTTCAGGATTTCTAAAATAGCTTTGCATCGCAATAATATCTTTGTTTCAAGCAGAGACCTTTGTTTGCTTTGTTTTTAACAGAATTCTCAACAATTTCATGTTATACATTAATACAGAACATTAAAAACTTCAAGGCTCAAGTACTCTGGTATCTGATTTATAGGCTTAGTTTAATGACAGTTCATATCAAACCTTGGTTCATGTTAGTTCCTTTGATATTATGTTGTTTAACGGAGCCTTGAATGCACTGAGACAAATGTGATTTAACTGGAATGATTTCAATATGTCGCACAGTAAAGCTTTGTGCTATTTTTAATTACTCCAACAATGACTAATCCATCATCACTGGCAGCACAATAACTTATGTAACTTCTTATGTGTAACATTTAAGTTGAATGTGTAGTTGAAGTTTCCACCCACTTATGTTGAATGAGTTCAATAGAAACAAATGTAACATAGAGTCTGAAGTGACCTCTGAGGAAGGACTTCAGTGAATGTGGTGATAGCATTAATCAAGTCATGTAATGTGAATTAAAATCATAGAACTTTTCATCTTTTACACTTTAAAAAAAAAAAGGGAAAAGCCACTAAATTGAAAAAGCTGGTTTGGATTTTAGCAATGCATCAATTTTTTTTTTTTTTGTTTGTAGAATGTTAATCCATCGTGGATCAGTGCAACTTTGCAGTGTAGATAATTCATCTTTTGTGTGCTTGCTGTCTTAAACACTCATCATGGTGGTTGTCAGAAAGTTTCCCCTTAAAGTAAACTCTAATAAAAGATCTGTCAGAGAAAAAACAGCATCAAAACTATTTCCAGTCATAGTAACTACAATTTAATGGACTTCAATAATTTAATGCAAAGTTCGGTTGTGAAACTCCAAATTCCCAATGTCCCTCAAGGACCCTTTTAGGTCCTTGAGAGACTTTTTTTTTTTTAGGATTTATTAGCTCACCAGATGCTGCGGATCTTGTTTTTAAAAGCGAGGCATGGCTGGCATGTGGATGGCGTTTTCATTTCAGGGAGGAACCTCTGCTCTCTGTAAAGCTGAGCGTTTCATCACTGTCCGATAGTGCAGATAAAACGCAGCTTTCCTTCACCTCCACTGTAACCCCACACTCCCTCCCTCCACCCAGCATGCCACGCTGCACACCCAGGTGTTCATTAATCAGGCCTGTGGCTGGTACCGCTGTGGACCTTCACTCACCTCCTCCTCCTCCTTTTGTCTTTGGTCCAGCATCTCCCCATTCCTCACCTCCCTTCATCTTCACTCTCCGCTCAGTGTTTGTGCGCTCCTCACTGTCTCAGCACTCTTTTCATCCACCTCATCACTTTGTACAAACTCCTCTCACTTCTCAGATTTAAGAAAAACAGAGAGTGGCTGTTGTTTCGTCAAGTACAGCAAAAACACCAGTTAAATGAGAAAATATGTGTTATTTAGAGGTCCTGCTGCCCTGTTCCTGTTCAAGTTTGCAAGTGGGGAGAGGGATGGGGGTCTAACATTGAACTTTTCACATTAACACACCCCACAGCTCTTATAAACACACATACCAGTCTGGTTTCCAAGGACAGGGAGTGTGTTGTTTGCAGATAATGTGTGCAAGGTTCTCCTGTATGTGTGTGTATATGTGTGTGTGTGTGTGTATATGTGTGTGTGTGGTCAGTCATTTCCATGAGGCCGTTAGATTTACAGCGTCTACAACCCCTCTTTACTTTCTCTCCCCTCACCCCCTCTTTCATTCTCTCCTCCCTTTCACTTGTCTCTCTTTTATCCCCGCCGAGTGTTTTTACATTCACAGCTCCTCACCTCCCTTCACTGGAGCTCAAATTGTAAAGCAAAGACCCCTCCCGTCCCCTCCTCGCCCCTTCTGCACCCGCACACCACCCACCCTTGGTCCCACAGGGAGCGGAACTGCCTTTCTCAATGGGATGAGGACGGGCCGCTGAACCCTTAAAATGCTGTGGCTGCAGCATGGGTCCGTGGTGAGGGAGGGGCTCATCGTTGCATGGCCGCACGTGGGGCCAGCGAGGCCTTTGTGTGGGCTGTCACCAAGCTAACAGGGCACCTTTGTCCCACCGACGCATTGGAGCGACAGCTACATTTATTTATTTACTCGCCTCTGTTTGGCGCACACGGTGCATGTTCACGCTCAGACGAGCATCAGTTTAGAGTCAGGGTCCGGGGGTCGGCGGGCTGCTGTGCACAGTCAGACACACATTGATGCAGTAGATTTACTGTTGTATAAGTCTAAACTGACAGATTATACAGTTAAATTCTTCATATTGGTAGGTTACATAAATGAATTTCAGATTAATCAGCTATTTACTATTTGTTCAGTCTGTATATGGCTGTTGAAGATCACACCTTTAGACGATCAACAGACTAATAGATTTTGCAACAAACCTGAAGTTAGGCGTAATTTTCCAGGAGAAATGGAGTTGTTAGTATTTTTTATGTCTGACAGTGACAATATGTAATCCTTCCCCCAGTAGTGATGTGAAATCACCAGTAGACCGTATAAAATATTTCTAAGCAAAGCGCTATAATATGTGAACAGTCTGAAACACCAACAACATTAAAATGTCGCTGTCAGAGCTTGAATCACAGGCTTTAATCCATGAAGGTATTATTATTTTTCTTCTAAAGTTAGTGTTTGTGCCGCTATCCATGGTACTGAAACAGGGATTTAATTCTACCTTTAAAACAAAATGAAAAACACCATTTGACTTCTTTTATAGAGTAGATGGTATATATTCCGTAGTCTACTTATTTTCATGTTGACATTTGATGTGTCTGCCAGAGTGAAAGAGAAGGCATGAGAGTCAAAGTATTGCGATAATTTAGTCATCTCTTGAAAATGTTTTGGTAAATTCAAGTGTTGTAGTGCAATCGTGTTACTGACATTCATAATCCTTTAATAAATATTGGTTCAACAGGTGAAAGGAATAACGCAAAAGGCTTCACAGCCTATTTAAGTTCACTGTGGAATGTGATTTATTTTCATGAATTATATCTTTTCAGGAACATAATCCCATCTGATTTTTTTCTTTTCTTTTCTTGTATGCACACATACAAGTGACAATATTTGATTTGTTGATTAAGAGCAGGCAGAGTCAACTTATTTTTATTTGAGTTGGGTCCAGGTTTATGTTTTACTTCAAACAGATGTAACTTGTTTATGGCATGTATGATAAACTTATCATACATACCATAAACAAGTTTTTCCGCATTACTTGTAACATGTGAAAAAGTCTTGAAAGTGTAGTTGGTGAGATTTTTTATTATTATTATTTGGTTTTGGATGTAGGGCAATGACAATGAAACCCGAATTAATCAACTAATCCAGTTAAAATGGCTTGATTATTGACTTCATAAAGTAATTAAAATGCCCAAGCATAAACAGACAACATAGATAAAGCTCTCATGTTTGGACAGTTTCATGTTTATTCAGTGGAATATTTAAGTATCACAGTAAATTAACGCTGTGTAGAGCTGAGGTGTTTCAAACCTGCTGGATCGGTGTCATCATTTTTGACACATTTTGTTTGGTCATTTCCTGTTTGAATATAACTATGGATCTAAAGCTGACTGACAAACAAACAGACGGAACATCAGCCAGACGTTAACCCAAATGCATCACGTCAACCTCGCTGATGCTGTTGCGTTCAGGTTCCTGCAGTAGGAACCTTGTATAAGCTGCACTGAGTTTAAACACAAGCCATTTTCATTCCTCTGCTTCAGTCTGTGTGGGGCCTTTAACAAGTCTCCACCCTTTCCACCCTGATGATGTTTCTAACAGTGAACAGGGTGGAGTCGACACCCACTGGAACCAAACAGCAGGGGAGGACAGAGAGGGGCGCACTATCAATGCAAACGGACGCCGTTTCTTTATCTATCCTTTAGTTTTTCTGCTCTATGATCAGGGGTGTCAAACTCATTTTAGTTCAGGGGCCACATACAACTGAATGTCATAAAAAGTGGGCCAGACCAGTAAAATAATCTAAATAATAGGAGTATAATTTAGAAATAATGTCAACTCCAAAGTTTTCTCTATGTTTTCGAGTAAAAAAATTCAAAGTTCCATAAAGAAAATGTTTACATCTACGAACTGTACTTAAACATAACATGAACAAATATGAACAATTTGAAAATTCTTAAGAAAAATAAGTGTCATTTTAACAATATTATGCTTTAGTTTATTTATTTACACATGCGCATTATAATGTACAGATCACAGTAGATCTACAATTACACAAAGCATTTAGTCATAGGCAGAATATTGGTAAAATTTCACATGCTTCTCTTAAGACATTTCAGGTTGTTCACATTTGTTCAGGTTATTCACCGTTTTTGGAAAAGGCTACTCCGTAAATGTACATATTTTTGTAAAATTTTACTTTTCTTACACTAAAACTGAGAAAAAATTCATTATTTATAGGTTATTCTGATAGTATTTTACTGGTCTGACCCACTTCAGATTGAATTGACTGAAAATTATTTTTAACATCCTTGATTGTTAATATCTTCAGTGCAATTTTAGCATAAATTCCATTATTTATATATTTATATTTATAATTTTTCATAAATTCATCTCATGGGCCAGATTGGACCCATTGGAGGGCCAGTTTTGGCCCCTGAAACCTGTGTCCGATGGTTATTTATGCCAGACCAAAACAAGTGAAGTTACTACAGGTTGTATTTATTTACTTAAAGTGTCATTATGGATTTCTTTTACTAGAATATAGTTGCATGTTATATACACAAGAGTAACATTTTTTGCACAGTCACATTTCTTTATAGATTTTATACATTACACAACCTATTTATGCATCCAGCAGACAGAGCAACCTTAGGCTTTACTTAACCCAGAAAGACCCAGGACAATTTCTTGTGGTGACTTCCAAATTGATGTTTTCTCTACTGTTATTTTTCTAGTGAAAATCACATATTTTCCAATATTTAATTTACTGAGCATGTAGTTGTTAATAAAAGCTCAGAGTAAATTCAAATGTTATAATATATATAGAAATATTACTTTTTTAGCTAACCATATAATTAATTCTACATAAAAACATGTCTCCATCCACTGTCACTTGTCAAACCACGTGAGTTTTACTGGTGAATCAATGTTGCAGATGATGTTTCTACGGTCACTACAGAGACTATGGATGCATTTGAAAAAGACATATGATGCTGCTGAAAAGATGATAAACAGCATTTTTCCTAAATAATTTCATTGTATTGACAGGATTAGTGGTTAAAAATATATTGACCCTTTCATTGATGAATTATGAGAACCTTGGTCAAGATTTTTTTTTCCTGAGTGTTTTTATTCCTCCTAAGGCATTAAAAAAAAATGCGATCAAGTTTTGTTTCATGGAGTTACAAAAATGTCCATGCATTTAATTTCTGAAGTAAAGAAACATGTTTAAAACCCAATATCAAAAAGTGAGATGAAAACAATGAAATAAAAACATTTTAATGCAGCTCATCTGATGTTTTCTCATATTTTTACATATTATAATAGTAGTTATTACTCACTTCATGGAGATAATAAAAAAAAAAAACAACAACCTTTTGTCTAACAAATAATTGATTTTCACTAAAACATGTTACTGCAGATCAGGTTTATCAAAAACAGCAAAGTAACAGTAATGGTATGAATGTCAGTGAATGGGATGATGCATGAGTGTCCACTGTGTCGGCTGATATGGAAATAAAACAACAAAACCTATGAATATAAAGAGAACAGCTGCAGAACAACTGTCCACTGAAGTGACCAGTATGCATGAAAGGGTTAAACATTTTGGACCAGTAGATACTTTTGGGTCATTGAGGGCTCAAGTCCTCATTGTGTATGCCACTCATCTGATATTTTTCAGTTGGTGTAATTATGTCTGGACTTGTCGCTGATTCTCAGGCTAATTCTGTCTCATACAGGAAGTGACATGCTGCTGGTTTCATAATATAGGATAAACACAGGAAGAAGTGCAGTTAAGTGTGTCCAGTTCAATACGACAGCGCCTACAGACTTTACTTATAGCTCAGAGCTGACACTGACATAAACAGCTCTGATGAACAGCTGGTTACATACGAGCACAAACAGAGCGTAAAAATGAAAACCACAGAAAAACAACTGGCACAAGACCAGTGTTAGTCCATTCAGGTAATACAAACTACAAAATTAAAAGTCACCGGGCCTAAATCAACAGAGCGGCTTCCTTTCTGTGACGTGAGCCAAGTAGAAAGAGGAGCCAGGGAAAGGACAGGGGGTTGGTTCTCACACCCTCTGCTGTCTGGCCCTCAGGTCCCGAGAGCAGGTCCCACCGTGACAAACAACCCAACCAGACGACGATAGGACAGCTCTGCAGTCTGATTTATCTGTGGTTCCATTAAACCCATTCTTTCATGGAAAAAGCCAAATGTTACCACATGCTTTAACTAGTCCTAACACTTGAGAACGGCCTCTTCAACATCAGAACTTTTACCTTTGAAACTTATTGATTCAGTTCCAGCCCAGAAACTCACTCACACTTTTAGAAATGTAATCACCTTAAAGAGAACTGTTATTTCACTATTTTGGCAGAAAAAAAATGAACTGATGATTGACTGATATTTCCCATAATGCTCATGTCTGGTTTTGGTCTAAGGCTTAATCCTATAACACCACACATGTCATACTTGATACATGAGTTTTGAAGCCCACTGCATGATCAGTGTGATATTTTATTTTTCTTGAAAAACATAATGTATACAATAAAAGCTATGCACGTGACGTCACAGCCGGCGGAAGTCACCGCGGTTACGCCCACTGAGTAACAGGAAGAGGGAGAAGAGTGGCAGTGCTGGCTTCAATGCCGTCTAAATTTAAGAATAATATTGAATAAAAATTGGAAGAGCTGTTGCGCGATTGATTGTATGAACAAGTTTGAAAAGCAGTCGGAGCACCAATGCATTTTAAGTGTAACACATTTGTTTCTCTGACCGGTAATACTCACAGCATCGGAGCTAAAGTCATTGTATTGGTACTTGTAGCAAATCTCTACTGGCTACTGTTAGCTAGTTCAGTTCAGTTAGCCTTGACAAGAACCAAATGTTACGTGATTTGGAAAACACACTTACCGAGCTGGGCTGTGGTGGTGGCTGTTGCTGTCCTCTGCAGTGCCACTCAAACGGCTCTGCAGTGAATCTGCTAATGGTCATGAGGCGACGAACCCTGGGTTTGTGGATCCATCTGCTTCTCTTTTCTTTGGCTTCCGGTGCCTTTAAAACGATGACTCCGACTGCTTTTCAGACAATTTTTTCAAACAATTTATTCATACAATAAATTGCACTATAGCTCTTCTCCATTTTTATTTAATATTATTCTTAAGTTTAGACGGTATTGAAGCTAGCACTGCCACTCAGTGGGCGTAACCGCGGTCACTTTGACGTCACGTGCATACCTACTATTAGATACATGTAATGCACAAATAATCAACCAGGGGGAAGAATTCATTCACCAGAGGCCTTTCTGATGACACTGCAAGACTGTCATTAATGACGAAGGAGGAAGAACTTTGCAAGTTTTGAAAAGGAATTACCAATTTGATAGACATGTTTGTGTTATATTATGTTTGTGTTTGTTCAAAAATCATAATTTTTGAGCATTGAGACCCACTGGATCAAATATGATACAAAACTGGAACTCATACATGGAGACTGCTATTGGAAAAAACATTTTTTGGTTGTTCAGAAGGACCAATAAAGGCTCCAGTTTCAAAGAACTGGAATTTTCTTTCAATGATTGAATGGTTCAGGCTTCACAGGGTTAAAGTCCTGGTCTTGTCTCTGCCTCAGTATGCTCCAGTCTTGGTTTAGGTTGAAGGTCTTCACTATGCACAAGCTGTAACTCAAGTACTATTTTACAATATACTCAACAGCTGAAGCAACAAAATATAAATTTGTTGTTACTGTATTCAGGTAAAGTTTCAGGAATCTGAAAACTTTTCCATTTATTTTGTACATTTCAAAAGAAAAAAATGTATACTTTCTACTCCTTACATTACTTCATTACTTCAGTTTTAATGCATTTGAGGCAAATTATCTATTTTTCTTTATCTTGCATCATTGTGAAACTTCTCAATAATCAGACTGACATGGGGCTAAATAGATGGGATGGTAAAACATGCATAATATGCAAAAAAAAAGATTGTACACATTGTATTATATACTCTATTCACTATATCTACATTTTTAACAGCTTTGTAATGACTTGTCATTCCATACTTGCATTTATATATCTGAATTTCTGTGTTAAAAGCTGTAGCATATTTAATTTATGAAACAAAATAATAGTTCAATCGTGGTTTATAAATGTAAAGCAACTTCTGCATAATAGCTACTTTACTTATTTTTTCTTGCAGTTTTAATAGTTTTGTTAGTGTTGGTTTCTCTGGGGTTGGGGGAGGATAAAATAATGGAAGTTACATCAAAAGTTGCTCCATTGGGAAATGTCTCAGACCAATATTGCTGTGTAGAAATAACATTAACACATTTAGATAAATATTTCTTAACATCTAGGTATCATTCAGTGAAATCACTTATCCTGCTCAGTGAATCCAACAGGAATAGTCCTACTTTTGGCTTGGAACAATAGATTTTATGCATGTGGGAATGCACCAAATCTGTATTACAATACTGCTGCTTTGGAAGGCATGTGCTGATATTATATGTTATTTTTGATTAATAGAATAAATGAGGGGAAAAATGTAGGTGAGTAGCTGAACCTATATCTCATGTTATTACCGCAGCTACAAGCCTTTAAAAGAAGTGTGTGGATTTAAAATACATCATTCCATTTCCTCTTAAGTAATAAGATTAATGTTATTGATGCAGTTTCCGTTGTACGTACTGTAGAAAGATGAAGGTGAAGTAAACAGGGTGTATTAGTTTTGTGGGAGTCAGTGTGGGTTAATTTGACAGAGTACAGGTGGTGCCATGTGTGAGTGTGTGTGAGTGTGTGTTTTTGGGAGGGTGTGTGGTGAGGAATGTGTGGGTGAGGTAAAAACAGCCACGTTACTGATAGCAGTGGGATCAGCGGGTGCTGTCGCCCGCTAAAAAACAGATGCGTCAGTGACAGCTGGGGTCAGAGGGGTCACACCAAACAAGACGCCACATCTGGAGGAGACGGCGATCTACAGCCACGTTCACTGACCTCACGTAGATTTCACTCATGTCTTTCACTTCACCCATAAAGACCCAGTGCTACTTTGGTGTCAGTTCCCAAATCAGTTTTTCTCTCTATTTAACCTTTCCCAAAGAGATTTATCACCATTTATTATAATATTATCCTCTGTATTTTGCATTTTTTTCAGTGAAAATCAGGTATTTTCATATATTTAATTTATTGATCATGTAGATGTTCATAAAGGCTCAGAGTAAAGTTGAGGGTTATTACATCAAAAACAGAGAAAACTGAAGAAAAAGTTACTTTTTCAACAAAATATATCAATAACTGATAATAAAAACAAGCATTTCCACCCACTGTCATTTGTCAAACTCCATGGGTTTTACTGGTGAATCAATGTTTTAGAAGTTGATAGTGTTTCCATGTTCCTACGGTGCCTCTGAGCGTCCAAATGGGTCATATCTGATGACCATGACAAGGTGATAAAAGGGTCAATATATAACTGAGGGACTTTTGAAGTCTATGGGATATATCTTGCATTCATCTTTATTAAAAGTGGAAAAAAAAAATCATTTTATGTTCATTATGATCATGTCTTTAAAAATGCCATAATTATTTAATTACAGAAATAATCACTTGTTAATAAATTATTAATAAATAATTAATTAATGACTAGATATATTAAAATGTCAACTAAATGACCGCCTGAATTTAATCACAACCACCTTCTAATTAGAGAAACAATGATAAAATTAGATAGGTTGTGTTCTTTTTATTAAGTTGAGATCATATTTTTACACTAATAATTTATTTATTAAACAGTTTAGTTCAGCAGATGCTTTTGGATGTTTGGTCTTTATTGGTTACGACGCTCTACAGCTCTGTCACTAAACCACTTAATCTCTTTTTTTTTTTTTTTTGCAGCAAAGCAATTACTGTATCTGCTTTTCAGGTGGATGAAAAAACTCTTGCATGGTGTTAAAACAGTCCGAACCAGTGTGACCACATGTTGCATAGACTGACCACTCATCTGAATCAAAGACAGCTCTCTGACTGGAGAGCTTTGACAGCCATTTTCTCTTGCAAACAGTGTTTAGAACAGCAGGTTTCAGGCTGATAAGTGATGTGTCTGTGCTATACAGAGACAGGACAGGCTTGACTCTGCCAGCCTCCACTTGACCAGAACACACTCTTATCTACTGCCTCCTGACACTGTCCTAATGCTGCATGCACTTACAGCAGGAGCTACAGAGGAGGCGGAAAAGCTCATGACTTGAGAGTAATCATGTGCAATTCACAATTCACACTGACAGCTTTACCTGCAAGTGTGGCAGTTTAGAGCATCTACAAAAGCATTTTTTTTTTTTATTTTTTTTTTTTAGAAAAGTGTGTCTGAAGAATAAGATCTTGATGGGCGCAAGTGAACCCCGACTGCAGACGTCGTCACCTGCTGCTTTATGTCAATAGCAAAGAACAAAATTTCCTATCTGAAAAATGTAGTTTTTTGAAAAAATGTTAAATATGTTGTGGTTTTCATGCAGGATACTATTTGTAAAAAGTAATATAATAGAAAACTATTATATCACTAAATAGTATTCTGCAAGAAAACAGCACTTTTTTTTTTTTATTTCTCAAAAAGGTGCATTTTCCAGATAGGTTTTGTTTTTCAGCCGTTAGTGAGTGTTCTGATAAAGACAAGTGGAGAAATATGACAAAAGAAAAAGATATTTTTGTGCAATTTAGGATGCACTGGAAAAAACTAATCTAAATATTACCAAGTGTATTTTTCTCATTTCTAGTCAAAATATAGAGTAATTTTTCAGCTTGCTTGAATTAAGCAAAAAAAAAAAAAAGCCTTTGCTAATGGAACAGGGGAAAATTATCTTAGTAAGATTTCTCAAAATAAAATTTTCAATCTTTTGTCCAAAAATAAGTTCTTGTATTTCCCTGAAAAGTTACTCTTTATGTGATTCTGTGTGATTCTAAGTGTGATGAGATATTTTGACTAGAAATGAGAAAAATACACTCGGTAAGATTTAGATTTTTTTCCAATGTAAAAATGAGTGAAGAAATGAGAAAAAAAGATTTTTTTTATGTAATTTCGGATGAGAGGTAAAAAAAATATCAAGCAGTCCGGCAGGTTTACGTAAGCACAACAATGAGAATAATAAACATATGACATCACCAGGAGGGAACATGGTCCTATGAGTTCACGTGTTTCCTTGAATGTCCGCTGGTGTGGATGTGCTGTCGGTGGGTGGATGTCCGTGTGTGCAGGAGCGGGGGGGCTGCGTGGGCGAGGCGGGCGCCATTGTATTCTGGCCCTGGAGTCAAACGAGGATTGTTCAAAGGGCACGAGAAAAAGGCCGTGATGGAGGGTGTGGTGCTTCCAAGTTTATTGTGCGTGACATCCTGTTCAGGTCACTGTGAATGCAGAGCCAGTGATGAAGAAGCAGAGCCGAGGCTGTCAAAACAACAGCGAATCCAGGAGCAGAGGTCGATGTTGCAACTGGAACTCAGACCAAAATCACAAATACACAAGTGGTGCCAGGCACAACAAACCCCGCCCCTCTTATCATTGTTAAAATACATTTTTGGTGACCTTGACCTTGACCTTTGACCTACATTCACCAAAATTTAATGGGATCTTTTCTGGA
>JAPTYQ010000005.1:38452968-38480616 GCA_029814465.1 Ostorhinchus cyanosoma
CTCACTGAAAAGTTACTCTTTAGGTGATTATGCCTTATTTTAAGTGTGATGAGATATTTTGACTAGAAATGAGAAAAATACACTTGGTAAGATTTGGATTTTTGTAGTGTACTTAAACTACTTAGATGGAATTATTGGGAACGAGGATGAGTTCAGGTGTTAACCCATCTGGCTAAAGGATCCCCCAGTCAACAAAATTGGACAAACAGCCCATAAAAAAACACCTCAAACTTCACACTTCCACACACCAATTGTCTGGAGTAATGAGTAGTAAAGTTATAGAGTTGTTTAGACCCTGACTTCAGAAAATGAGGGAGAATAAAGTAGCAGTAAGATGCTAAAGCACCTTCACATCTCTTCAAAATCCTTATATGTACATTTACATATTCTGTACACCACTCATCCACTTATAAGTTACAATTCATTAATTATCAAGGATAAACTTTGCCTTATTTGTTTGTCAAATATAAATTTACCAGCCAGATTCACAGGGGATAACCAAAACCAACCTAAACAGATATATAGATATATGTATGTATATATATATATTAAACGTTCATCTATGGTTCCTACAATACTATTAAAATTGTCTTTTTCTGCATCTTTGTGGCTGTCAAGTTCATAAATAGGGGCATGTGTGTCGAGCAAGTAAATAAAATCATTAAAATAAAAGCATAACATGGAAAAAATTGTGAAAACTAGCTAAAAGGCTGAAGGGGTGTCATGCTGTTTTAACTTGAAAAAGAAAAAAGAAAAACCAGCAACTTGGAACTAAAGGCCGTCATCTCGTCGTTTTTTGCGCCTAAACTGTTCATAAGTGCCTGTGGTTGTGGGTTCAAACTTCAAATTCCACATAAATCAAAAGGGAAAAGAAGACAAGGAAAATAACTATAAATGCATGCACTCCTTTGTTTTGGCTTCAACCTTTTAGGGAAAAAAGGGGGAAACTGAAAAACATAAGCAACATTTGGCAGAGTTCAGAAGGATCTTGTGTTTAGGGGGAGAAAAGTGATACCATAGTGAAAGAAAACGCACCTCGGGTCGCCGTTTGTCTTCAAACCAAGTAACACAACGTTGGTTGTGTGTGTTTACGACCCTCACATTTACCGATCCAGGATGTCAGTGTGACGGAGGCAGGGCTGTGCCAGATAACGTTTAATCCCAAAAACAGGTTCAGGAATAGAAAAATAACTCTCTGCCTCCCTCATCCTATCGGGCATGTGCGTTGGTGTTCAGTCAGTCCAGTGGGTGAGTCAGTGGTGAGTTTGTGGGTGTGGGAGGTGCTAGAGGGTGATAAGGTCTACCAGGTTGCCCTTGGGTGGGGTCATGCTGTCAGGGAAGAAGTTGACGAGCGTGTCGAAGAGCTGTGTTCGCTGAGCGTACGTCTGGTCAACGTCAGAGAAACCTGCAAGAGGAGAAAAGACACATTAAAACAGAGACTAGAAGGTGAAGGAGAGCAGAAATGGGTACGGCACCGATGTAAACAAACAACCACTAGGACAAATCTATTTTTATTTCCCTTCTGTTTCAGACACATGAACAATACTGTTTACTGGATGAATTCATAGCTGTTCTTTCCAGAGGATTTGTTGACAATAGCAAAAGTGAAGAAAAAAGACTGGACTTGTCCTCTAAAACAGCTCAGTAAATGATAACAGCTAGAACTAACACTTACTGCTTTTATTATGCACTGTATATTAAATCTGAACTGTGGTCAATTATAAATAGTCTGAAAAGAGCTGAAAAAGAACCGTGTGTTCACTCTACCCTCAACCTTCAAATTTACACAACATGTCAAACCTCGCACACACACACTGTCTCGAATAACAATGAGTAGTACGATTATTATAGAGCTGTGGACCTTGACTTTTAAAAACAGGGAGAAGAAAGGAATTATAAAGTACCAAAGCTCCTTTATGTCTGTGTTTGACATCCTCATATGTACATTTACATATTCTGTACACTCAGTGTTTTATAAGTTAAAGTTTATTAAATACTGTGAATTACCTGCACCTTATTTCTTGTCAAAAATAAATTTACCAGCCTGATTATAAGTAGATTCACTATATGGACAAAAGTATAAGGCCACACCTCTTAGTATATAAAGCATGTATCCAGGAAGTTTGTCTTGAGCATTTGTGAAAAAGAAGCCGACTGAATTCAAGCATGATAATGCCTTTCTGAAAAGGGTTTTACCTCTTTTTCAATGAATTTTGTTACTGTTAAATGTATATCGTTCTGTTTTTGTTATGATATGGTGTTTGTGCTCCATACCATGTATTTGTTGATGCGTAAAATAAAATTAAATCAAATTAAATAAGATGCACCACTGCAACAAGTGAACGTGTGAACTTTCTCCCCTCCCAGACATTCCATGTGTCATTCAAGTAGCATTATAGCAAAGTGGAAGTGTTTAAAAACCACAGACGATGAGTGGGGTCAATGAGTACTGAGGTGCATAGAGTGGAAAAGCTCTGCTGGCTCAATAAGTGATTTCCAAACCACCTCTGGCATTAACATCAGTGCCAGGAACTTCACGGCATGGACGTCCACAGCCTAGCAGCTGTATGAAAGCCTGGCATCACCCAGCACAATGCCAAGTGTCTGCTGGAGGAGTGTAAAACAGGCTGCCAATGGATCGTGTTCTGTGGAGTGATGAGTCATGCTTCTCCATGAGGTCCTCTGATGGACATGTCTGGGTTTGGCAAATGTCAGGAAAACGTAACCTGCCTGAGTGCGTTGTGCCGACTGTAAAGTTCAGTGGGTTAGTGCTATGGGGTTGGCCGAGGCCTCTTGGCTCAAATGAAAGGAAATCTAGATGCATCAGACATTTTAGACAATCCTGTGCTTCAAACTTTGTGGGAAAAGTTCAGTCATGTTCCAGCGTGACTGTGCCCAAGTGCACAGAGCAAGGTCCATAAAGACATGGTTGGATAAGTTTGATGTAAAAGAACCTGACTGGCCTTCACAGAGTCCTGACCTCAACCCCATCCAGCACCGCTGGGATGAGCCAGAACAGACTGCGCACCAGACTCTCTGATCCAACATTAGTATCTGACCTCACAAATGCTCTTCTGGAGGGAGGGGCAAAAATTCCCACAGACACACTCCAAAATCTTAAGAGTGGAAGCTGTTGGAGCAGCAGAGGAGGATGAACTCTAAACTAATGTCCATGGTTTCATTAGAAGGAATGCTTTTAAAGATCCTGTAGGTGTCATGTGCAAGTTGCCCAATACTTTTGTCCATAAGGTGTAGATATTAGAAATCCAACTATTATTTCCACAAATTACTCTCTTAATTTTTCAATATTTCCCCCCAAAAATGTATATGACCTTATTTTAATAATTCCTTTCTCAGTTATTCAATAATTGCTGACTTACTAAAATGACCATCACCCATCCCATTATGATAGCTGCAAATGGATAAGATTGTTTTTTTTAAATCGTTGATTAAACTACGTTCACAAGTGGTGTCCACAGCTTCTTACCCAAAGGGATGAAGTCGGAGCTGGACTTGAAGAGCGCTGAGGGCAGGAGCTGAAACTGAAGCACAACACAAACATGTGAGCCTTAAAAACTGGCGGATGGTGAACAAACAGCCACAGCAGAAGAAA
The DNA here is from genome assembly GCA_029814465.1 of Ostorhinchus cyanosoma. NCBI lineage: Eukaryota > Metazoa > Chordata > Actinopteri > Kurtiformes > Apogonidae > Ostorhinchus > Ostorhinchus cyanosoma. The sequence goes on from JAPTYQ010000005.1 coordinate 38,456,582, forward strand.
CGCCTGCTGCAGTGGCTGCTGAAACGCTCAGCATACAAATGAGGACACAGTCCACCTTCTCATCACAGATCTGCAGTTACAAAATACAGCTATGGCTCAAATGGGATTTGTAGATAAAATCAAAGAAAAAACACAGATATTCACAGTGTTTTTGTTACCATTTAGTCTTTGGTGAGTGGGTGAAAATGCAGCATTCTTTTTCTCTGTCCATCTACAGTTTTCTTGCCCAATTTCTTTCCTTCTGTCAACTCTGTATTTTTTATCTCATTTGTTTTATCTCTGTTTTTTAAAAAGTAGCAAAAATAAGTGAAATGCAAAAGTGAAAACATGACAGATATCCTTTACCTCCTTGGTCTCATCCGGGTCAGTGTGGTCCACCGTCAGGGACAGGTCGTTCTGCAGGTACTTAAGTGCACTCAGTGGCTCTGACTGCGCTTTCTCTTCAAACCTTATTGATCAAAAACAAGGATAGTCAACATCACTGGGACACTGTGGTGCTACACTTACTACAACCTCCCACTAGATGGTGACAGAAGCAAAGAAAAAACAAACCACTTGGTCGGTATCTTATCCTCTATTGCAATAGCTGGAAAACTTCCGTAACTAATCTAATTTTGTTACAAGAGACAACGATCAATCTCCTGATCTCCTTTTTTTACCTACATCAAACTGCAGATGTTTTCTTGGAGTAATACTGATTTTTGTTTTGTTTTTGAAAAAGCCACATCGGCAAAAGGGGGGAAAAAAACATGCAGACAAAGAGGGAGGGAAAAACAGACATGCATCACATTGTGCTCCATGAAGTTCATGGTAAATCTCAAGCACATGAAGCCTGTTCAAATAGTTGAAAAACATATAAATAAATTAAAAAATTCTTATATTTTCACACCAACTGCACCATTTTTTAATGCTTTAATTTCATTCACTATGCTTTTAATCTTTTGTACAGCACTTTAGTCCACTGTGGTTGTTTTAAAGTGCTTTACAAACAAAGTTGGATTGGATTTAATAAAATATTGTAAGTACTGAATGACACATTAAAATTAATGTGATATATAAGAATAAAATAAATCACAAGGAAGTGTTCGGTCTGTAGCAATCAATGATCAAACAGGCTCCCAATCATGCACATGATGTTCTTTGATAAAATCTTTAACAGCAAAATAACTAAAATAGTGGGCAGACACTCAACAAATACACACTCCTTCCTCCTGATAACATTGTGAACTGTGCTCCTTCTTCCTCTCATCTGAACAGTCAGATCATGTATGAGCAGCATGAACTGAAACATTTAGATAAATGTTGTCTCAAGTCTGAATGAAATCATGAGCATTTCTCATAAAAGTGACATGTTTGACAAGCAGAAAAGTGTCACATTAACAACTAGAATGAGCAGCAATGCATCCTATTTCTGAAATTAGTTCAATTATGTAGCCATTTCATGAGAACTAAATATTTAATGGAAATGGTGACTAGTGGATGATACTACTGCTTAATAAGCACAGAGCTGGCATCAGTACAGAGGTATCTCTGAGACACAGCAGCAGTTTTCTGTAACAAAGCAGTGGTGGAGCTGCAGACCTGTATTTCCTGATGAGGTATCTGCAGTGGCGGAGCAGGTACTCCTTAGAGGGCCGACACAGTTTAAGGGACCAGAAGTCGTCCAGGCGCATCTTTGGAGAGCACGACTTCCCCGGATTTCCACCAAACAAGTAATGCACCTGCAAACATAAGTACAAGTAACATATCAGTGTTCAATACTCTGTTGACACACACACAAAACAAAACTTAGCCAGAAATATATACAATGATTTTATATAAGAAATATAAGAGATAGAAAAATAAACAGCAACCAATTGCCAATATTAATGTTTAGGTTGGATTATATACAACAGGTATTGGTAGTCCGGACAGGTCAAGCATTAATTCAAACTGATCCTCCTTTAAAACACTGCAGTATTTATCCAGAGTAAAACCTCCATAGTGATAAAATAAATACATTCACTAATAAATAGCACACTGCCATGTCTTTACTCAGGGGTAAATTAGGTGGCACATTTTTTTGTCAGGGATTTATTATGATGATATTTGACATCATCATATGCCATCAGTCAAAAGGAACTTATGTCCTTCATCTAAACTAGTTCTCCAATAATAAAAGTAACTTAAATCCAGCAGCGGCAAGTGCAACAGTAAGCAGCACTTAATACCCCCACCCAGTCACTCAACCCTTTAACCCTTTACCCCCAAAAATACATAATCAATGCAAAAGGTAAAAACTACAAAACCACTGATTCAGACATTTTGGTGGGAAAATGCCCTGAAACACCCACCAGTACTTTAATGTATAGCTTTGCAAAATTGGTATTCTGGGACTTTTGTGCATTTCTAAAGTTTACTATTCATCTGTTTTATTAGATGGTGGACATAATGTTTCCCTACGTACCATTACTTCAGACTAAAATCTTGGCACATTGCTGAAAACGCTTTCAAACTCTAAAAATTCTGGAGAAAAAATTGAGTCTGAACTTTCAATCTTCCCAAAAACCTTTCAAAACTTTGTAAAAAATGCAAATATTGAGAGAAAGGCACATTTTAATAAAGTGTGTGAAATTTGAAAAAAATCGAGTGAACAGTGTCCGAGGAATTGACCTATAAACCCCTAGAGCGGGGGTTTAATGAAAGCCTAATAAAACTGGACAGCAGCTCACATTCAAAAAAGTGTGCAAGTATCAGGATTTGCTGTGAAAACTGTGTTAACAGTGTACTAAATATGTGAGTGTGGGTAAACGTTACTTTGTGCATCTCATCGTAGACCAACTGATGTGCAAAGCGTGGACATGGCTCCTCCTCCTGCAGAGCCTTGCTCGGGTTTTCCTTCACTGCCTGATCGTTCTTATAAACACATGACCTAAGCAGAAGCACAAAGAGAAAACGTGACATTTAAATCAGCCAAAACTGGACCCCTTCCTGACCCCCCTCCCCCCAAGGACCAAAGGACTTAGTTGTACAACAACTTTGTTATGCTCAAACAGAGACACTCAGACTTTGTAGAAAGGAACAAGCACACGTCCACATAATGGTTGAAGTGTCTCGCTGACTGATTTCACTGGACATTTAGTACAAGAACAGCAGCTGAAATCAATGTACTGGAACAGTAAGAGCTACAGACTGACAGGCTCTCCTTTCACAAGCGCTGATCCAAACAGAGGAAGATGCCCATACATGCATGTACACACACAACCACATATACAAATTCACAGTGGGAACAGGTAGATCTCTGATGGAATACTGAGGGGTTACCAGATCCATCTACAGAGGCCAGGAGCCGGCTCTAATTGTGTTGCCCTGCTTTTTTAAAAATATTTGTATCAAAAGTGTTGGGCTTGTTTGCGTGTACGCTCTCTGCTATCTGTTGTGGTGACTAGAAAGAGCTGGTGTGTGTGAAAGTGTTTCCTGCCCGCCGTCACGCTGCTGACTGTGTGTAGCTGCAGTGATCATAGAAACATCTTTGCTGCAGAGAAATTGTTTATACTTTATGTCGCTTCCTACCAGTTGTTCCGGGCGATGTCGTAGATCCAGAAGGAGTTGCGAACGTTCTCCTCGCGTTTGTCCTTGTCTTTACTGAGGCCTGACAAGACGTGGATCTCATTGAGTTCTGGGTCAATAGTGGCCCTTTGGGTGAAGCCCGTCATTGGCACTGCAGAGGCAGATAAATCAACAGTGTCAAACACAGGGAGGTCAACTCAGAAATAATAGTATTCGCTATTCCAGCTAACCTGACTAAGCTGAGATATGAAAATGACAACGTTAGAAGTTATTCAGGTCAGCAGTTGACAAGATCCATTAATAACAGAACTTTTTTCACTGAAATAAATAGAAAAATATACCAGCGAGCAGCAGTATTCGAGGCTATCAAAGAAAACTACTTGATAACATAGCAACACGCCGCCATGGCAACAAGGCCCAGCAGAGGCAGAGTGAACTGCATGCAAATTGAGTTGGTGTGGTGAAAAAATACTGACACAAACTTGTTTTACTGTGATTGTGGCAAGTCTGTGATCTACTGTGGGCATCAGATACAAACTGTATTTGCAATAGTGGTGCATTACAGCAGCTGTAAACTTCAAAACAGGATTTATTATTCATGCAGGTTTGGTGAAGTCTAAACCGTTTCCAGCCATGACGTGCTGCTGCTGTTTAATATTTATTTAGTGTGAATAAAGTTGAAGATCACCAGAGCAGACAACTGAACTGAGCCCAGCAATCTGTTTGCTAAAAGACAAATCAAATATATAATCTGTGATAGATACTGTAGCTCGGCACAGAACCAACAGGCTTATGGGTCCAAGTGCAGCACTTCATAAAGCATTTCTCCCCATGAATACAAACAGAGGAAGCGGCACAAGAAGCATGAAATTCATGATAAGCTGCATGGCACTCAACCGAGTCAGCATTAGAGCTGTTGTGGTAAACTGCATCTGTACAGTTAGGTTTTACAGACTAGGACTAGCATCTAGTTTGTGTTGACTGTAAATGTTTTATCTTTTTTACTTAACTACCACTTTTTGACTGTGTATTTTTACTGTGCAGTTTAAAGCATTTAACAGAACTTCAGTGACAGTTCGCAGATCTTTCAGCCTCCAGACTAAAGAATATTCACCTGTAAGAGCATTTGATATATTATCGGAAAATTATATAAAAATTGTTCTTTTCTACACGAGCATAAAAACACAATGGGACAGCAAACACTGATCAGAAATATTACAGCATTAACCAGACAAAAATAACATATTACATTGACATATAGTTGGATAGTTTATAGATTTATTTTACTTCATCAATTATTATGGCCCTGACAAGAAATATACTTCAACAGGAAATTACTTATTGATTATGACAAAAAAATATTCATCTCAATTTAACTGCAGTTTAGTGTGTTAGAAAAGTTTTATAAAGTTGATTGCACACTTATTGGTATAAAAATGTAGAAAGTTGTCTTTTGTTCTACATTTGTAAGTTTTGTTTGATTTGCATGTTGGGTACTGCCTGTTCAGGTGTGATGTTAAACTGTTTCTCCATAAGGACAAAACCCAGTTTAAGGAATAGTTCAAGAAAGCTTTAAACTGTGATTCATCATCAGTCAGTCAATCCCTGGGCAACACTGACATCTGCTCAGCTGAGGTGTAATATAAATTAAGTTGGACTAAACTCCGGCTCTGGCTGCTCATGAACAGCAGTCTGAATGGTGTTGCTGCTGCAGAGCTGAGCCTGACCGGAGCCAGAACACACACCAGCATGTGAGACCGATTATGAGAAAGAGAGAACTGTTTGGGCTTGCTGCTTCCTTCCTGCCAGAACACATTCTGTTCTTTCTTACTCTGTTTCACTTGCACACCCATTTGAATATTTCAGTCTCTCTTCATCACGTTATCGCTGTGTCCACATTCTCTCTCTCTGGCTCTGACTGGATGAGCAGTTGCCACACAGAACCATTTATACAGTATTTAAGGTGGAGCTCAATCAGTCAGTGTGCACAAGTTCAGTCAGAGCTTTAAAAACTCTCAATCTGTCAGTTGACCTCAGAAACCTACAGTGCCATTATGATGAGGCCAGAGGGCAAAAACCCCAGTTCAAAGCCTGTTTACCCATTGAGACAGGCTTTAGAAGAAAACCTATGTCCCCTAGTGACTTGAATTGTGTCAGCAGTGGGTTAGAAAATTAACAAAAGGATATGAAAAAATGAGCTATAACAGTAAAGATGTATATCACTGTATGATTAAATACCTCCACAATAAACTAAGGGGGGACTTAAAACTTCAACTATTGTTACTAGTTTTATATTTTGAACAATTTTAAAACTAAAACCATAATGTTAAAAGTCAGTAACAACTTTTAACTCTGATGTATACAAGTTTAGCTTGGATTTGTAATTTTGTTTTGTTTCTTAAATCAAGCTTGGTATATGTCTAATGGTGAAAAGAGTATGAGACCCCTCCATGGTCTATGAGAAAAACTTTTCCAAAGCTCACTACAGCAATGATCATTTAGCTGTTATGTATTGAAAAGCTTCATCTGATTTTTCTATAAATATGAACAAGGAAAAACAAAACAAGGAAATACTGCATCGAAATGCAGACGGAATTAAAGTTTTACTAACCAACTTCCCTGTGCATCAAAATTTCCCCGTTTATTTTGTATGGACTGATTTAAACCAGTTTTTTGTGCTGGTGTTGATACAAGTTTGCCATAATAAATAACTTTCTACTGCATCAAAAACAACTCCATGCCAGATCTTACCCATGCCCGAATCCTTCTTGGTGCCATCAGATATAATCTCTACATGATCTCCGTCGACATCATAGCTGAAGAAATCATTGAGGTATGTCTTTGACCTCTGACCCCCAAACACGTACAGACAGCGGTTCCTCTGTGGACGCAAAAAAAAAGATAGTTAAAAAAAAATGGACATGAAGAAATAAGGTAAAAGGCTTTAACCCAATAGCCACATCCAGACTCACAGTGTGGAACAGCATGCAGTGTCCGATGCGGGACTGGACGTCCTCTGGCCCAGCGTTACACGAGTCTTCCCGCAGGAGGCTCCACGTCCCAGCCTGACAGTGGTAGGCGTAGAGTCCACTGAACTGGGGCTCTGAGGTCCGACTGTCCTCCACGCTGCCATTACATGTCAGGATGCGACCGCCAAATGTGTAGATCATGTGCTTCTCTGAGTCCATGCACATCTGCACGATAAGCAGGGAGAAAGCAGAAAAAAAGGACACGGGGAAACAGGAAGTTCAGACAGAGGTTAGAGGCAAAAGCAGGCATGATGACTTCTGGTTTCCACTATTTATGTAGAACAGTATGCCATTATTAGGGACATTTGTGCTTTACATTACATTCAACGTATTGCAAAACATTCAACCTAAATAAATAAAGTTAAATCCTAACATTTCAGCACTGTAGTAATCAATGCAACACTTTTCCGAATGTCAATAATCTTACATTCACAGAAAATCCTCATAGAGCAGTTACCTGATTTTCTGAATAAAGAAGGATAAATGACTTTAGCAAACAATCACAAATGTATAGTGAAAATTCAAATGTAATTCTCAGTGTAATGGTCTCTCTCTACTTAAACATCAGTGTGTTTTCATATCTGTACTTCAGACTCTGTATACAGAGCCTTGGGTTCTTGTTGTGTCAAATCTGAGTTTATGACATGCTCATATAACCAGACTATGCCTCTTTTCTAAGAGCATTGTGAACACCTGAACCTAACAATGCTCTGAAAATGGACTATGGAATAGCAGGAATCATCTCATAGGCATCAGTTAACCTTGAAATTAGCCTTATTTGCATAATAACAGATCCTGAAGCTGTTTTAACAGCTTTTAATGAGGTCATTGAACTTTTGGTTTGTCGTCATCAGAATCAAATTATCATTCAAAATAGTGTTTGCAAAACTCTATTCATACAGATGTAATATGATCTTAAGACCTCTTGTAATTTGTTATATAATTGTGGGTGTTGTTTAGGATCATAATCCTAAGTGAAACTCCAGTCTTTTTAAATGCAAAGTAAAAAATCCATCCCAAATTAACATCAATTTAAAATACCACACTTCCCCAAACAAGGGCCTATAATATTAGTCCAGTAGGAATCAACAACTCTATGATTCGAACATTTTTGTTTTCTATGCATCTTCATTCTGATTTTCTAACTCAAGAAAGAGCAAGTTCAAATCTATCAAAGAAATCTTGTCAGATGATAAAATGAAAGACAGTTGGCAGTATGCTGTAGTGACCATTTTCTGTCTTTCAACAGCCTTTACAGTTATACTGTGGAAGACTATTAATAGTGAACTTTGACATCAAATCCGGGAGATGATGTCAGTAAATCTGAGACTGTGTGACGGTGTACACTTTGTGGCTGGTGGAACTATGCTGTGTCATTCTATTACTTTCTGCACCCAATTCAATAAAAATGACCTAAACCTTGGTTTCAAGCGCAAAAAAATTGTAAGAATTGCTTTGTGATGACTGATCACCTGCAAAGGAAGATGCTATGTCAGAGATGCCAACTCTGGAAAGACAGCTGCTGTGTTAGCATGAAAGACAAAGTGAGGGGCATCCCACTTACCTGGTGGTCAAACACCAACTTCGGCCCTCCGTCAGCTGACGTGTCCTCACTGAGTAGTGTCCAGGTGTTTGCATCTATGTCATAACGGTAGAAGTCGCTCTTCAGAGATTTGCTGTTCCTGACGCTGGAGTCGAGATAACGCCCCAGTGTGTAGATCTGACGCCGCTGGGAGTCGATGCACATCTTGTGACAAGAACGAGCACTTGGACCGCTCTGATGTTACATACGGAGACAGACATGCAGGTTTGAATCTATTTAGTGTCTTAATAAAAAAAATAATAATAATAAATAAATTTTTCTGCTGTAATAATGCTCAAGTGTATAGAATATAAAGGATCTAAAGTATATAGACCATGAATCATAGAACAACACACTCATCATGACTAAAAGCTGTCGTTAAATGAAAACAGACTGTAATTGTGAATGAAAGTCAATTATGTTTTCCTGGTTTCGTTAACACAATATTCAAAAAATGCATATTTATTAACAGTGCTCAACAGTGAAAAGATCCTCCTTGAACAAACAAACACTTTTACACCTCTTTCCATTGACACAAAATGTAAATTATGTTTTTTCACCTCTTTTTCAGTGTCTCTTGAGATACAGGCCCACTGGTTCTCCTGAACACTGTAAGCCCAAAAGTCTGCCAGGTCCTGTGTGCCATCCCAACCCCCGAACAGGTACACAGTTTCTGCAAGACAAAAGCAGTAGGAACACTTCATCTATATGATAGTAAAGCTCCTCTCTTCAGATGTTTTGAAAAACATTATAAGCAACACTTAAAACCTTTTGCTCTTCTTATTCACTCAGTGAATAAACTGATTAAGGTTATGTCGTTATAAACCCTTAAAGTCCCGAGTTAAGTGGATTTACAATGACACGCTTTTTATTATTATATCTTTAAAACACAAAGGGCTTGACACAGTAAGATCCAACATGCAGAACACACACAAACTTTAAGTACACAGATATGCACATCATGGTAAAGCTGAATGTAAACAGTTGATATTTTTACAAAGAGCTGTAGGTTGTTAGTAACAGAGTTAATGATGCCAGATTGCCTGCATGCACTTAGCTGACAGGGATTACTGGACTGGATTTCTGTGACATGTCCCAGTTCCTTTTCAGCCTCTGATCGGAAACCTTTCATACCATTCATGAGTAAACACATGATCCAATCTTTTTTGATTTATTTGATTCTGATCTCTTTTTTTTTTTTACATAATACAGCTACAAACTCTTCACTGGAAGTAGTAAGCGGTTTACAGATAAAATAGCTTTGCACTAAAGTCAAACACCTGACAGTGATATTTTCAATTATTACTTCCTGTGTCCAACAATGATCTGAAAAAGTCACTTTTAAAAAGATGTGCTGCACCTGTTGACACTTCGTAAAAAAAATCGTTTTAAAGTCTAAGTCCAATAAATCTCTCTCCGTGCTATTAATTTCAATTTACATGCTTTAACAAAGGGCAAAAGAGAAGCTTCTTTACAGCACAAGCTCACTCTTCTCTGCTGTGGAAACATCACTGTTTGGGTCAGACACAGACCACTGTGGCTCAAGCAGATGGGAGTTGTGGGAAGTTGCGACTGTATCAGAGACTTGTGTGGGAGGAAATAATTTGTGCAATTACAGCTAAAATACCAAAACAGCAAGTGAGTTGGAAAGTATTCAAGGAATCAAATAATTCCTAATACACTTACTTGGGCAAAATAATATGTAAAAATGTATTTAGTGCATTTTGAAAATCAGATTAGAGACGACTGTACTGAGAGGCTGGGATGGGACGGGAAACATCTTGAGAAGGCACAGTAAAAAAAAATCTAACTTATTTATATAGCGTCACATCATAACAAAAGTTATTTCATGATACTTTACATTTAAAGCTGGTTTAAACCAGGCTTTTTTTATTATTTCTGGATGGGGTCAAGGCAAATAATTACTGTCTCCATATGAAAATCAGCTCCTCAAACATCTATTTTTACAAGTTAAAGCCAGATTAACTGAAGGGATCTAGATTCTTAGAAACTTAAAACCCCCCTCTTTAAAAAAAAAACTCAGCACGTGAAAAAACTAACCAGTGTAAACAGATAATCCAATATACAGTGTCTTTCAGAAGTCTGTCTAAATTCCTCTGAATCCTGTAGTGTGAAATGTTTATATAAGGAGGGCTTATTTCTGGGGTCAATGAAAATACAGCATTTTCTTTCTGGTCCAAAAACAACATGTCCAGAGAACTGAGGTAGAACTGTTATACGCATTAACAGTTTGTATTCCAGTATTATAAGGTCATTTAGAACTTTAATTTAGTTGTGCAGTGTCAGACCTGGGCAACAGCCATTCTACGTGGGTAACTACAGGAAAGTTTTAATCGAATCAGTTTTTACATTATACAAAATATATTGCAGAACCTTAGACATTTTAACATAAGGCATTCGTACCTCATATCTAACCCTGAGTCCAAAAAGAAATGAAATACTGACAGTTCAAATGGGATCAGGAGCAAAAGTAAAAGCATCAACAAGAGACGGGCAGTTACAACTAAATGAGGTAAAACAGAAGAAGGTCTAATTTTTGTATCTACTTCTACTACAGTTTTCCAAAAACACTGGCGCCAGTGTGTACGGCCTGAGACACAGACCATAGGGATGCAATACCTTCTCTCAGCTCCAACACAAGCTGCAGACACTGCATCACTCTCACACTCATACAATACAGGCTTTTGTCTTTCGGATGGCCGACGGGAAAGTACACTGCCAACCTCACCAGATACAGAAAATAAAAAAACAATAGTTGTGTGTCTCTGTCAAAACAAAAGCTCTGATTTATGTGCTACAGAAGAGAAAGACCCTCAGGACAGTTTTGTTTTGGAGGAAAAAGGCTGAAGGCGGAGAGGACGTGGGCGGGGAGGGTTAATTTGATTAAACGGCAATAGAGCGTCGTGTTCCGAGTCTGTGTAGGAGGATGTGAGTCATTGTGTCAGTAAAACAGCAGAGTCATAACACTGGTTGCATGGGTCTCACCAGTCTGGACGTCAATGACCATTTGATGTCCTCCCCTCATCCCTGGCCTGTTGTCGTCACCGTCACCTGCAAAAAGGAGAGGGAGGACAAAAGAGGGGATGAGTGTGGAGATGGAGGATGATGCAGAGAAACGTGGCAAGAGAGAGAGGACAACATGGAATGGGTGAAATGGAGGGAAAAGGGAAGCGACAAACAAGAAGGGAGGTGGCTTCATTTTAGCTACAAGGCCACAGAGCTTTTACACTGTAGGAAAACGTATGAGTGAGAAGGAGGGAGGGTTTCCCCCATAAATAGTTGGTCTCACTGTTCATGTCGTCTCGGTTGATTTCTTGGGCGCTTGTACCTTTGTTGCATTTCGGGATGATCTGACTCCACCTGGGCTTGTACTCTTGCTGGCTGATATACTGGTTAAACAAGCCGTCTAACCAGGAAAGAAAGTGGATGGGACATGGTAAAACTACCATTAGAACAAGGAAGAAAAGCTCACACCTTAAATAAACCTCCCATTTTATCAGGACGAGATTGTGCTTTGCTTAGTACGATACCTCTCACAGCTTTATCTATGAGTTCCTCACAGGCATCAAAATCTCCTTGGAGCACCAGCCGGTCGTGCAGGTGGGTGAGCATGGGGTGCTCCAGCGCTATCCGAGTCTTCTTCTGCAGTGACTCGAAGGCCTCTGTGTAGTTATGTTGCCGAAAATGTTTGAGGCAAAGGCGAATGGCTTCCTGTTCTCTATACTGCAGAGACACAACGGTGAGGAAATAGACAAAAGGCTCAAATCAGCACAAAACATGAAACCACAGCCAAACACAACAGGCCTGATGTAATGATGAAGCCGAAAAACATATCAGCATACGTTATAATTTTGCTCGCTCCACACTCTGTTCAGGTTAATTGCTTTTTCAGCTGTTTTTGTCAAAGTATACATCTTATTTATTACTTCTCAGGTAAACATGAATCCAGATGGACAAACTTAAAACACATTGAGAACAATTATATAATTATTGACTAAAATCCTCAAAAACTGGATTTGTACTTCGAAGAAATACTGATAAAACTTAATAAAATATTATGGTTGTTTTTTTGTTGGGTTTTTTTTTTCAAGACCAACCTTAATATTCAGAGGATTACAACTGAAAAAAGGTCCTGTTGGGCAATCTGCTGACACTAATTAACACCACGAGACTCTTTGTTACATGTATTATTTGCACTTATTTTGATAATCAATTACTCTTATCTTTTTCCAGTACAATTCCCTACATTCTGAACAATTCTCAAATATGACAATTTGATGTTGTTCTTTATCAAATTTAGGCTGAATATCTTTGGGTTCTGGGTTGCTGCTAAATCAAAAAAGGAATTTATATACATCATTGTGGGTGGATTAATTATTCATCACAGTAATTGCAGATTAATCTGGAATCAAAATAATGATTAGTTACTGCCATAACAAGCTTTGATGTTTACTTTTCTTGCTATGGAAAGTGTAGCCTAATGATCAGCTGAGAATACAGGAGGAGTTCATATTAAGTTCACCATGAACAAAAAAGTGAAAATGTATTAAAATATATAAAAAAAAACAAAACAAAAAAAAAAAAATCAAGAACTGCATGACAAGTTAATGAAACCATCTGTAATGTGAGATACGGGGTTCATTTTACATTGTGTGAATATAAGCTACCAATGTGAAGCTAATAAATTCCATATTTACATTGTGCAAAGACCAGCACAAACTGGAGCTGGGATTAAATCCTTGCCTCAGTCTTTATCACATTTGTCTGAGTGGACACATCAGAGGTATTTGTTGTAGAAGTGGAGTTCTCCTCCCACCTGATTAATCCAATTAATGACACATTCAGTGAACTCTTCAGGCGGCCAGTGTTTACCTTGCTGTACCAGTTAAGGCAGGGCTGAACCACATCAGGGTCTTCAATACCATGCAGCTCAATGTACCAGATGCTGAAGTTAAAACTAGGACCCCAAGACATCAGAGGCACTGGGGAAAAAGGGACAAATAGAACAAATTCAAAAACAGACGTACATGCCACGAATCAAACATTTGTCACTGTAAACAAGTTCTCACCTATTTTGACAAATCTGCAGGGAAACATCTGCTCGTCAATCTTGTGCTTTAAGGTGAACGTTTCCTTGTTGTAGTCATTCTTAAGGCCACTAGAAAAGGGGAGAAAAGAAAATATAGAACATTAAAGTGTCTTACATAGTGCATTACCAAGCCGAGGTGCCAACTGCAGCCATATGCTGATAAAATTTTTTGCAATTAAGCTAATTTAATTTGTCACTGTGGTGGCTGCTATTTGTCCTCATCTTTAACAAACAGGATGTCTAGTTACATAGAGAAAGTGGATAAGTGAAATTGGGTCCTACACTGATTGCTTGTATGCTGATCATGTTTTTTTGTTTTTTTTATTAACAGTTGAAAGTACACTTGGTATACATATTTTTTTCTTACATTTCAAACATTAAATATTCTAAGGAAATACTTGAATACATAGATTTATTGTGATTTAATTTACTAATGAAAAACTTTTTCAATCCAACAATATTTTAGTGAACAAAATGTCAGAATGTTACCAAAAAAAAACAGTGATGCAAATATATTCTTAGTCCTAAATCTACAACTGTTCATTAATAATGCTTTAGGTTTTGTCTTTTCTAAAGCAGAAAAGACACAACATAGGTCTCTAGTGTGTCATTTCCTATATTTTAACAGATTCGAGAAAAACTAATAAGTTCCTTGTATTCACTCTGTATTCAGTCTGTGCTGCAGGATTTATTAAACTGCAGTGTCAGTCTCTGTAATTACGTACATGACACAAAAGGCTGTGATTTAATGAAAACACATGAGTTAATTAAATAAAGATGTGCATGTCTGTTTATCATCCTGTGTAGGTCACATAACTTTACAGTGTTTGAACCTGATGAAATGGTTGTCAATGACTAGACAAAACACAACCTCTATTCATAGATATTTTTGGATTCTGTGACACTGGGAAGAGAGAAAAGGTACTGTATAAAACATGAAAAATAGAAGTTGCTCTTTTGCTTCTTGTCTTACATTAAGTTTTTAATGTTCAAGAAGGAAAATAATCAGTAATTACTTTTTCCATGATAATCAAGGAAGGAAACTCATGAAAACATATTTATTGCAATCACAATATTCTCCCCAATAATAAATATTTTATTTTATTTATTTATTTGGGACATTGCAAATTGATGAACATCTTCAATAATTGCCAGATAGCAGCAACAGTGCTAATTTCCATTACCTGCCCCCCCCCCCCCCCCAAATCATGTAGTGCTACTACAATCACAAACTGTCAGCAGCTACATCTCACCTGGACAAAAGCTCTGTCATGTTCTCTTCACTCATCCCACCGAACACTTTAAATTTCTTCAGGTTGCAGACGTGAGTCTTCTCATACTTCCCGAAGGTAATACTCTGGACAATTGCTGGCCTTTCCAATTTCAAGATTAAGAACTAAAGGAAGAGAGTAGCAGAAGGACAGTGGAAACATGAGACAGACTGAGAGTAGAGGAGAAAAATGATGCTATTAGTATGTCTGTGTGTGGAGGACTGTAGAGAAATTGCCTGCTTGTAGCAGGTCATCCACTGTAAAAAGATTTGCTCATTATCTAAATGTCTGCAGCAGGGTCAATCCACTACTTCAGGTAAGTGTCTTCAATACAATTTATGAGCCACATCCACATGTCGCTGCTGCTCCGACAAGCCGAGACATCTAATGACAAATCTGCAGTGGTCAACAGGCCAGGGTGAGAGGAAACCACAGAACAAAGCTGATTAAAGGTGTCAAAGTAAATGAGGTGCACTGTTTAAACAGCAGGACTTTTGACACCCACTAATAAAATCTGGTCCTGCTCTATCAATATTCAATACATCTGATCAATTCACATGCTCAACATCTTTGTCAATGTAGCTCTAATGACTTCTGGGTCCACCGTCTAGATGAGAGCTTGTTCACAATGAATCATTATGCAAAAATACTGTCTGATCCTCTAATCAAGCTCTTGCAGTGACTTGTACTTTAAGCTCAAGGACAGCCTTTACTGACACTTGCCTGTAATCGAGCACTGACTCCTCATTAATCCACTGGTGACAACAAGCCATCTGATTTTCATGTCTGGGCAGTGACATGATGTGAAGAAGGCTACAAAGCTATTGTATTACTGTACCATTTGATATAAATAAGACACACACTGGGGATTTCCATTTGAGATGTGAGCTGTTTTCATGCATTCTTTCATTGTGAAAGACACTGATTTTACAATGCAAATACCTTCCCTTAGTAAGCTCTACTTCTGGCAACCAGTAAGTGAAAAGTAGTTACACATCCATACAGTTGCATTCACAAAGTCAGCATTTATGTTGTTTATGCAACCAAAAAAATGCTGTTATTTGATTGCATGAATAAGTGTGCTACATGCAGGAATGAGCTAATGTCTACATGTACATAACAAAACTACAGACTGTGGCAGGACAGTTAGTTTGCATCAGAAGTAGTCATCTGTACAGTTTCACTACTAAACAAGAAAACAGACTATGCAGCCCGAACTCAGATTCAGTTGAGGGCTATTAGATTCCTTCAGAGAATTATGTTTGACACTTTCAAAGACATCTCTTCAATAAGAACAAAACTGAATTACTACCTAAACAGTAGCCTAAGCCACTTGTGATTTACATAATAACCTCCTGAGACCCAGGAAAGGGAAAGTTTTAGTATTTTTACATTAAACAATTGTCTTGATTGGTAACTGCATAATGCAACAGTTTTTTCAGACACATTTTTAAAATTATTTATTTATTTTAATGGAATGTCCTTTGCAATTGACAGTATTTTTAAAGTAAAATTATCAACTTTGTCCCCTACAGAGGACAAAAATGCATTGCTTGGTCTCAGGACCATAATGTTTGACTGATGCTGTTCCCATGTAGCCCTACTATGCCTCACTACTGTTTGATTTGATGTGTGTGTTATTTGTTGTGAAGATTTTGTGACTTGTGTGTTCAAGTCAACTGGTGAGCGGTTAACCATTGTTTTGAAGGGTTTCATTTCCTTCTGCCATACAACACTAACTTTCAGATTCAACCTCCGCTGCCACGATGTTACTACAGTCGGTCACTGAGTTCAGTAGACACAATGAGACACAACATATTGGCTTCAGATAGCCACCTGACAGTGCCAATCACAGACATCTAGTTGCAGGATCTAGTTGTAAAACCAAACACCACAGTGCTGGTGTGGTGACATTTTGGCTTTAAAGCAAATGGAAAAGTTTTCAAAGCCTAAAAGAAAAGAGAAATCATTTTCATTCAGGTTCCAATCAGATTTTTTGCAAGACACAAGCAAAAAATTGCATGAAAACATATTGTCTGAATAGAACTGCTTTAAAACATTTTAATTCTGACAGAGGAAAAAATAAACAAATAAAATATGGCTTTCATATGCACTTCAAATAAGTCAGTAAAAACTATACTTCTCTTCATGGGGTACATCAAAAACAAAATAAGTGGGCCATTTGTTTACATTCTTGAAGTAAAAAATTTCAATTAAAGAAAGTACACCAAGGAATAAAGTAGTAGCCATATAATCATCAATAAAACATGCAATCAATTGTAAATCAATAAGCATCCCAGAGGATCACTCCCTCACCGGAGCATGTGTCCTGTCATGTCTGAATAATACACATAAAATAAACTCAAAATATTACATACTGTTGTGTCTGAAGAACCACAAGATACAATGATGTTCCATAAACCACATTTTACGATGCTACAATACAGATATACAACTTTGAGTAAGAATGCACAAACAGATCCTCCTTGGAATCTGGTTCCAATCAGTGCTGTATTCATCCTGAACTCTATTTTGATTGATGATTTCAAATACAAATGTGTGGTGCAAACTTCATCATCATTATCTTCAGCCTATTTGTGAGGATCTGCATACATGAGATGTAGAGGACTGTGCGATCAAAGTCATGCATATGGATACTTGCATAGAGGATTGTTAAACTGTACAATTATTGTTTAAACGAATAATGACACTATGTCTAAATGCTCTAGCCTCCAGATATATTTTTTTTGTTCAAACCAAGGCACAGCCAGCAATTATGGCAGACCCCTCACTGTGATCCCAAGCTGGTGCAGTGATAACAGGTTGTCTGAACAGCAGTGGACTTACCTGTGGAGGGTAGTTGCTCTCAGAGGACCACCTGGAAGACTGATCATTGGGTTTGTCCACCAAGATGTTCCTAGCAAACACACAAAAATAATGAATACCTGTGTAGTGCGATCCTGTACAAACATACCGCTTTGTTTATTAAATGGGAATCACAAACAAAATATGAGGATGTAAATATTCTAAAAATAAATGATTAAAACAATATGATGGCCAGACTGTCTCCGCTGGTACAATGACACTAGTAATTTACTGACGCTGTAGCATAGCTAATGTTTTTAGCTAGGTATCGTTAGCTTCAGCTAAACAGTATGTGGACTGCTCATACAGCAACAGGCGAATGCTCTCACACAGTTTTACTTATAAATGTATTAATTTCACATACGAACACTAAGGGTAACGGAATTTAGACATTGGGCGTGACCGTTCGTTTCATAGCATGTGTTTTAAGCTGTCAGTAAACAAGCTGATAAGCCATTGTAGCTAAAGCAGAGCTCTTTGGTTAGATAACAGTAGCTAGTACCCTCTTTAGATTTGAGTTAGCCACTGTGGACGTTCGTTTTCAACACATCACTCTACCGGAATGAACACTAATGAGTCATTTTGAGGAGGTTAAGTTAACTTAAATGGAATTTCACGAATTCATCTAGTTATTGGTATTTAAAAACAAATGCTCTAAATCTCCTTAACTATTTGGAGAAGAAACAGCGATAAGCTATTGTGTCATTGAGTTCAACAGGTAAGACACTACATTACAACAGATCGAATGCCACTTATTCCACTGTCAATTAGTTAGATGTTTCGACTACATATACATTTGGTGAACTGTTGCATCTCTCCCCAATTCCAACGATGCTATTTTTAAAAATTGCTTGACTCAAATGACAGCATCCTGACAACCGAGCAGCCCTGGCTGAAAAATCAAGCGCTCCTCTCGCTATTGCCAAAGCTAACACTAGCTGGCTCGGGTCGCAGACGAGCTAGGCCAACCAGGCCAGAATGAAGAAACACAGCTGCACCGGGGCCATAAAAGACCACCTGTTACTACAAAACCAAGTGCAATTGCTCAAGCGGATACTGCGTGCAATACTCACTCAGGTAAATAAGTAGAGGAGTAAGAGCTCCATTTAAAAACGCTGAAAGTAAGGACTCTGCTTTCGGGAACGACAGCCATCTTGTTGCAGAAAATAACAAGCAGCGGGAGGCTAGCAGAATGTAGCGGAGCGCTGACAGCACTTAAAGAGACAGGACACCTATTAGGGTTTGTCTGTAGGAAGTTGTAATTCTGTATAATACAACTTTAATTTACAATGTCGAGTCTATAGAGATGTTTGAATTAAAAAAGCGCTTAATTAAAAAATGGGTTGAAATTTACCTTTGAAAACAGAGCATTTGTTTGTTTGTTGTTGTTTTTTTTAATAGAAACTCAGGATTTCTGTATTGATGAACTACAGTAGATACAACTAACACTTTATCCTACAAATGAATCTATTATATGTATAAATTAACCAGTCTCCTCTAGAGTCACACCATCCATAGACATCTGGAGACAGTGAGGTTTGATGAGAAGAAAAATGATAAATAATAATCAAATGCTGCGGCCTTCACAATCATCACATCCATCTGAACTGATGAGCAGCAGTGGGGGGGGGGGGGGGGTGGCTTTTTTTTTCATGTGTGACTTATATCTGAATTTATATGACAGTCTGAACAGCACAAATCCTTTTCTTCACATCAGAACCAGGTCACTTTCATATGTGGTCCTAACTCAGATACATATATGATGTTTTGCAATGCAGCTTCAGGCTGACTGGTCATGTCACATTTCATCTGACTTTTACATCACTGAATTGTGACAGATGTGACGGTACAATTCCATATTTACTTCCATAAACACAGTATGCTGTGTGTGATGTGTTCTCCTCTACATATGGGTCAGTTCAGGGCTGTAAACTGTTATGCATTAGCTGATGGCAGTTGCATTTAAATTTTAATGTGAAATGGGAAAAAAAATCCAATCGCAGCAAAAAAAAAAAAAAAAAAATCTGAATTGAGAATTAAGACCTGCAATGTGAATGTAACCTTGACTTTAAGTGTCACTGCACCATCAACACTGAAACACCAACTCAGAGACTATCCAGTAGAGGTTATCATCAATATTTATTCATACTCCAGAAATCACTGAAGGGTAGCCCTCATTTGCAATCATAGTGAGCTAAAAACAAAACAAGCAACAATAACTCTCACAAACAAGAAATACTTCAAATTAACAACTGTATAAAATCAAGTTATAATACATTAATAAATAAAACATCAAAATAAAATAAAACACAAGACACAGAGGTTTAAGACCAGACTTTTTAAATGGCTAAAAGGTACAAATATATTTATTTTAAGACAATGCTGTTCAGTTTTCCATGAAGCAGGTATGCTAAAAAAATAAAAGCAGATTCACCAAGTTCAGACTGAACCTGTAGAACGTCAACCAAGAGCAGATCATTTGAGCAGGTCGGACAAAATCCACAAGCATAATGAAGCAGATCTGATAAGTAATGAGGCACTTTTCCAATAAGAGCCTTATATAGAAAGATGTCAGTGCCTATCACATCTGTCTTGGAGACACACCATCCTACCTTATCATATAAAATAGAATGATACATACCATGGGCAGCACTGGTGATAAATCTCCAAACCAAATGGTATTCAGGGTCCAGACAGTTTGATTGCCATTGAGGATACATGCATGTAAACTACAACTCTATAGTTCAGAATTGACTAAGAACCTGCCTCTACTGTATACAGATCATTGGAAATTTTGATTAATTTCACAGTCTTGACAATGCCAGGGCCTATGGAAGCTCTTCCAATGGTACATTATGGTTAAAATGTTACCAAGGCACTTTTTTTCCCCTTTGAATTGTCACCTCACACCTGAGTAACAGAATTTTATGTATAGAATTATTTTCATCTCACATTTTACCTACTTAAAATGCAATAATTGTTCCTGTCTAGCACAAATAGGACCCTAATCTTTTAAAGTAAGCAACTGTCTGTGTGATGTCACTGTTTTATGATATGACAAATCCTTGGTAGTTTACAGAGTGACTGAGTCATCTAGTGATGAGTAATATGGACATGGCTATATTCCAGGAAACAGTGCTTCCTTTTGTGTAACTTATTTTAATGCTCTTCCTTGTCCTCCATCTCTCATACATCTATCAATTTTTATGAATGTTGAAATAGCATAATCAAACCTCATTTTTAATAACTGATTAATATAATTTAAACTTGACATGTAATTGTTAGTTTCCTTTTATAAAATCTTTCCGAGCAGGTGGTCACTGTCTGTTTTATACCTTTCAATTGGCTGTCAGAACAAAAAGAGCCACTATTATTTGTCACTTGTTCATCCATTTGGCTCTGATGGGGGGAATGAGAGGAGCAAATAGCACAAAAAAGGTGGCGGGGAGTGGAGATGTGTCTTTTGTTGGTGAGAATTGTAATCCGCTCTAATTCAAACCACAGGGGGTCTGCAAGCCTCAGAAACCCCCGGACCTCTGGTATGTTCACACGGTCCTGGCTGCCAGACCCTCCGTTATTCTGACTGAGGAGGATGGATTCAAGTCCAAATCTTCCGAGGGTATAGGGTGGGTTATTGGGGTGTCCATCTTCAGTTTGCATCAACATCATATCATTATTTAAAAATATACCTATGAGATAAGCAGCCGTGTAAGACCATGAGGAAAATCATAGAATAAAAGAAACTGATGACTATGATTTTAATAAAAATATAAAATATCATGGTTTTAGTAAGTTGAATGACTAGTAAAGAGAAAGACTTCCCGGCACAATAAGCTTTAGTTTGGATATAGTTCATCTATTTTTATAAACTCCCCGAGAAAGTGTTTTGATGAATCATCTGCAAGTGGACCTTTTCCAGGCCTGATGATGTGAAGTGCATGATAATGGTGTTTCTTCTAAGTGCACGTCCAGCACTTCGCAGAGCCTGGCTTCCACTTACTGCAAATAGGAGGACACTGGTCAAGTTTCATTTCTATGAATGTAAACCCAGACAGTGGGACGATAAGTGAGAATGGTTGTGTTATTGAGCAACATTGACCAGAGTGACTATGGTCAGTACAATACAAATCTGTTCTTCTTCCCAAAGTGTACCCTGTAAGCTATTAGGTTTTGAATCGGTACAGCATGGATCCATATTGGATCCTTTGTTTTTACCCACAATAGCCTCAAGTATTGCTGTTGTAGTTAATCGGTAGAGCATCCCTGAGAATAAACTACTGTATTTTAACCTATAACACAGTAAAATGACAATAGACCTAAAGTGGATCATTATCAGAGTACAATATCAGAACAAACCTGTCAATGCTCCTAACGATGTCCACACTTATTGATTTTTATGCACTTCAGCGACATCTGTGATTAAAATACTGATAATTTCCTCTATTTAAAGTTAATATAACTCAACAAGCAAACAATGATGTTTTTAACACTCAGGAAGAACCAAATATTTTGGGTTTTGTTTCTGTCCTGATTTATGTAAATCCTGCATTCACCTCTCAGTTGGTTTTCCTTCTGTGCACCGAGCCTTTTGCTTCTACTATGATTTAAGAATTACTTAGTTTAGCAACACACTGATGTGTTTTTGTGAAGGCGGAAAAAGTATCTTGAGTTCTACCAGGTCTCACAGACATATGGTGTGAATGTAAACAAGATAAAGTTGACAGCAAGGACAAATGCAGAAAGTGCACTATCACCTTGGATTTCATTTCTTTTTTTTTTTTTAATTTAACTAAGTGTGATATTACTCACATATTTTGGGAGGATATAAACCTGTGAAGTGAGGGGAAGGCTTTGTTTTTCTTTGTCTCTGATATGAGATCAGGTTTCCCAAACACAGTGTTACTCACCATCTGATGATATCACATAGACTACTGCATGATCTCACTGTGATAGAAAGAACTGGCATCATCATCATCATCATCACTGTCAACTTCATCTGCACCAGAACATCGTCTTCATTGTCCTTGACCCTTGAATGATCAGTTACAGTATATTTTATGTTCAAAGTAATTATCATCATAACTACTTTCATCAGCAGCAACACTACATATTCATTATCCTCACACCATCATCCCACAGCCATCAGTGTAATTAACATCCCAGTTATCTTTGTCACCACTACTTGAATAATCCTCATCATCAGACTGAATCTTCATGATTACAACCATCAGCAGTTAACGTGACGGTCATCACTCCGGTAAGAAATCATTAAAACCACCCGGAGTGATTTTAGGACTGAGAGCGCAGCATCTTATTTCCCGGACGCGCACTTCCAGACGAGAGCGCGCACGGAGCGCCATCACGTGGGAGGTCCCTTTAAGTTTCCATTGACAGAGGCCTGAGCGTGTCACATGGACATGATATAATGAAAAGGCAGGAACATAGACCCAGAGTGCGCTGAGCTCTTGCCTGATGGAGAGGAGACTAAAGATCTACGCAGTCGTCCGCCGACAGCCAGCAGCCCTGCAGGGACAGGGACAGCGGCGACGGGCCGAGCCGATCCTGGCCGGGGCGGGCCGAGCCGGACTCACTGCGCCTCATCGGACAGGACCTCTGTATTTGCAGTTGCACCTGCCAGCTATGACACGCACTTTTAAAGAGGAGGAAAATGTCGCCTGTGAGTGCGCGTCTTTGGTCCCGAGGCAGAGGAGGAGGAGGAAGAGGAGGAGGAGGAAGAGCGGATTCAGCGTGAGTGAAGTTATTTGTAAATGCTCTGATGGCTGATGTGGGATCTGCGCTGCGTTGTGCTGCCGCAGGTGCGTTTGCGCGCTTGTGTTGTGCCTGTGTTGGCTCTGTTCTGGTGAGGAGCCGCATCTTTCAGCTTTTCTTCTTCAAAGTGTGTTCTTGAAGTTAACGCAGTGTGTTGTTGAAGGAGAAATTCTTGGTCATGTGCCATGTGTGTTTTCTTGCACTCTGTGTTCGCCAGTGTCCGCATTCCAGGTGGTGTTGCGCACATAGAAATCGAAGTTGAAGTAAACAAGTGGGAATAAGGCCTCGCTCTGGAGCTTGAAAACAGTGTTTTGATCTTCTGCACGGCGCTCCAGGCTTCACAAGGAACATCCCGCCCCTCTTTCACAAGCCCATCCTGAAGCTGCGTAGCTTCATGTTCCAAGAACAAGTGAAGTTGTTGATGCATTTGTGTGACAACAACTTAACCCGGCAGCAGCAAATACAATCAAATATAATCAGGCTAATAGTTTTAATACCATTTTAATATTGTGTCTTGAAATGTTAATGCAGTTTCTTAATTTAAAGGTGATGCCGTAAAGTAAGGATACAGGTAAAAAAAAAAAAAAAAAAAAGCTAAACAAACAAAAAACTACTGCGTTGAATGGAATGGGGAAGTTTTTTGTTTTTAAGCTTGAAGTTGAGCCTTCTCATTTTCCTGTGGGATGTTTAGATAGATGCCTTTAAGGTGCCGTCAGCGATTCAACATCTCAATACAAGTCAGTGAGGAAAACAAGAAAACCACCTGCCTGCTGCTCCAACTATTGCGCAAACACACACACACACACACACACACACACACACACACACACACACACACACACACACACACACACACACAC
>JAPTYQ010000005.1:38481993-38492527 GCA_029814465.1 Ostorhinchus cyanosoma
ACACACACACACCCACACACACACACACACACACACACACACACACACACACACACACACACACACACACACACACAAGACAATCATCATTTTGCTGATTCATTACAGGTCAGTCACATCTGTGCCTAATTTTGGCCACAGTTTCAGTATTAAGCATGAGGGGAAATAATTCAACCTGTTAATATAAGTAGTTCTTCCGCACTGGTTTCCCAGCAGCCACTGGGAGGAAACACTGAAGTCTGTCCACATGTCTTAGAACCTGATCCACATGTGGAGGGAAAAAAAATTATTTATGGCTTGGGTAATTCCACAGCATGTTGATAGAAATA
The DNA here is from genome assembly GCA_029814465.1 of Ostorhinchus cyanosoma. Taxonomy (NCBI): domain Eukaryota; kingdom Metazoa; phylum Chordata; class Actinopteri; order Kurtiformes; family Apogonidae; genus Ostorhinchus; species Ostorhinchus cyanosoma. The sequence continues at coordinate 38,482,323 of JAPTYQ010000005.1, forward strand.
TTGTCTGATATTTTAGATATTGGTGTCATCATTTGTAAAACATAATGAAGAACCACTCAGATCTTAAATCATTATTTAATTAACTATTTCAGTGGCACAAAATCAACTCTCTGAGTATCTAACTATTTTAGTTGTTTATTAAGCAGTTGCTAGCAGCTGTTTAAAATCTCATAAAACTAATAATAGGTTTGCTGTTTTTTTCTTCTTCCCCCTGAATAACAGGTTACATTTGTTTCTATATTTTTGAAACAATTCACCAAATCTTTGATCTGTTAGTCATTAAATTGCTGACAGTTTAATCAATATTCAATTCACTTTCAGTACAGCCCTCACTTTTAGAAAGGTGGATTGTTTTAACTGACCACATTTTTTATCCATTCATCATAAAATTATTGACTGATTAATCAATCATGAAATATGCCACAGTAGCAGGAGCAGAGGAAGTTAACCTCTTAATCTGTAGTAGCTCATGTTAAAGCCAAAGAGCTGTCGAAGGGCCATTCAACATCCACGTTATTGGCATATTAAAGATTTAGCTTTCTATGAAAGGTGAACAGTTTCTGTCATTCTTGTGCTCTGTATGGTAGTTATGGATACGAATGCATATAAACCGTTTCTGTTCTGTACCATATGAGGTATGAGATTAAGAATCCAGGACAAATATTACGTAAGAAACTGTCTGTGGAATGTATAATGAGCCAATAACAAGCCTCTGAATATCATGGCTTCTCGGAATGAATTACATGAAGAAACATGAATATGTGTATCTGTGAGTGTGTCATGTTAGTGCTGGTTCCTTGTTCTGTAGAAACTTACAGGTTTGAAATCACACTTCCGCCTCTGCAACCACTCTTTAATCCGACCAAAGATTTTGCTTTGAATTGCTGAAAAATCTTTCATTTCCCAGTAAACAAATCAACAAATGTGCCTGACAGCTATGGTCAAGGCAGAACATGAGCTCTGCTGTCCTCCAGCACTTGCATGATAATGAAATTTGTAATAATCCTGCAGCATTAACCATTAACCAGCATTAATCCTGCTGTGTTTGGCCTTATTAGCTGTGAACAAATCCATCACCCCTTTGAAGCGAACTTTCTGAGCTGTAAGCTGTTATTTCCGCCCTTGAGAGCATTACTTGGCAGACCTACCGTATATGCACAGAATTCCATCAGTGAGCCGAGGCTCATATTAGTGGCATTTTTTAAACAGCTACACTGTGTCTTAGGAGTCCAGTGATGACAACACGGCCTGTGCAGCCTGTTTATGTGTGTTCCTGTTTATCTGTATCTGTTTTTGTGGCTGCATGCTTATGCTTAGTGAGGACAGACTTTCCCATCTGCGTCACAGACTGTGCATGACGTCTGTCAGATGTTTATTCTTGCTTTGTTACAACAAATAGATCCGTTTCATTCGGATATAAATGAACATGTGTGGTTTTCATCCCTCAATTCCTCCACTACCTTGTGCAAATAGCCAGAGTTGAAACCAATTTTACTTGTTCTTTCTCTGTCCCAAATTATGCAGCTAAACCTTCCTCCATCTGTTCTTTTTCACAAAATCTCTGGCACTGGCTCTCACTCCTTTCTCGTCACTTGCAGTGCAAGAGAAGAATTCTTGCTATTTGTAGCCTGTGCATCGGAGGCTAATCTGAGAAATGAGCCTATTACTTTTTTTTCCTCTGGTGAGCCTTTGCTGAATAATTGAAGTAAATGGTGCATTTTTTGGTCGGTGAATTATGTGCCTCAGTGTGAGTGTAGCTGAAACAGCCAGCTGTGAAAGTTGTATTTCCGCTGGGTTTATGTGGTCATAATTAGCAGCTCCCATGTGACTGGGTGTATGTTTTTGTGTGTGTGTATGTATGTGTTTGCGTCTGCATGTGAGAACACGCCTGTGAGCAGGGGTGTGCTTGTGTTTACATGACAGCCGACCATGAGGGGAAGTGACGCAGGAGGCAGCGGAGGGACGAGAGCTGCAGACATTACACTGCTGCAGAGGGGGAGAGAGAAGGCAAGGGAAGGGGCAGGAAAACCACAGACAGATAAAAGAAAGAGACAGGAACAAAGAAACTAATGAGCGATCACTTTTTTCATCACTGCCGTCGACTGCAGGATCACCACCACGCCTCTGTTGCCAGATCCACAAACAAATGCAAACATGCAGTAAAAATGAGTCAGTGTCCGCATAGGTTGGGCAAGTACACATCTGATTATGAAATGTGTTTACCCTCCACGCACTATAAAAGTAGTGACACAGGCGTTTGTTTGTCCAGAGCGTTGCCTGTTCTAGCTCTGAGCCAACTTCCCCTGTTGCTGTTCACCTCATCATCTCTATGGCTGACCGCCCTCCCAGACCAGAGCAGACTCGAACTTTCTTGGGCGTTAGAAGACTTTTGTAATAGCTTCAGTAATGGACACTCTTCAAATATTTCTTTAGCAAATGCAGGGGTTTGTAAGAGATGGGAAGTGGACATGGGAAGAAGGTTCAGTAAACAGATCATGAAAGGCTAAATGAGCCCCCGACACAATATATTATCCAAAAAAGAAGTGACAGGAAATCAGCTGAAAATCAGTTTACCCAATGATTAGGTTTAGACAGTGCTCACCTTCTCAGGCTGACAGCAACAATGAAAGTGGGAGCTGCTTAGCATAACACTGTAAAGTCCTTCTAGTATTTCCAGGAAGGTGTAATATTCATTACACCCCAACGTGCCACAAATACAAAAGAATCCCTGCTATGCTTTCCAAAGAGTCTTAACTAGTAAAAATGCCAAACTGTGACTCGTGAGCAAAAGCCTTAGGATCATTATAGGACGAAGTCAAGGGAAGATTAACATCTGGTCAAAAAATGTACATTTTAATAATCTACACTAAACTTCTATTTTTGCATAGATAATTGCTTTTATATTTTCAGGAAAATGTATTTTGAAATGAGAAAAAATGTTTGAAGAAAATTTGAGGAGTTTTCTGAGTGTGAATATTTGGAATGTGATAAAGTTCTCTGCCGTCATTCTGGGTTCATGTTACAAACACTCATAAATAAACTAAATTTATTTCATATACATTGAAGAGCTAGAGAAGGTGTCTGGGGAGAGGGAAGTCTGAGCATCCCTGCTTAGACTGTTGCCTCCGCAGCCGGGCCCTGGATAAGCAGAAAATCGATGGACATTGATATTTGACTATTATATTATTTATGTTATAGTCTAAACACAGTATTTAAAATTAATAAATACATATTTCTATGCAAAATACATTTGAATAAAGTTAATATTATTTGTATTTGTAAATATTGTAAAAAAAAAAAAAAAAAAAAAGATATGATATTGATAATTGAAATAAAAATTGTTTAATTTGATATGTACTTTTATTGTCCATCTGTGACACTGCCATTTTTCAAAACCCTTGCTATTTAGGTATGATAAAAGAACTACTGCAAAGAAAATTCCAATATGTGCACATAATGACAATAAGCATTCTTGAATCTTGAATATTTAGTCAAAAGTTAATATCTGGTACTACAAGGCCAATGATAGACAACTCATAGGAATGTAAATATGCACAACTCGTTTCAAAGTACAGAATTTTTAGCTTGATAGATGATGTTTTAGAACCTTGTTTTTCTAACCCTTTGGTTGTGGTGAAAAAGCTGAATTTGGTTTTTCTCTTGAATATGAAAACACTCACTTAAGTTAATGAAATCATGTCCGTGAGATATTTTTTGGCCATTGTTAACATAGTTGATGTTTGCCTGTGGGTGTGGGCCAAGCCAGGATTGGAGCTGGGCTGCACAGCAAAATGGGCCAAACCGCAGTACTGCAATTTACAGTTTCATCACATAATGCCCACAGTTCCAAAAGACCCTCTGACTGAGAAACAGACACCTGTAAAATGGTGGATACATCTTAAAAAGTCTTAAAAATCCTGCAGAAGTACCATTTATTTTCAGAACTGAATATATGTGGGCAGTAACATAGCATCGTAGTAGCCAGAAAGAGTATTTTATTTTGACCCAGTGATTCATGTGTGTGTAAGGCTGACCAGAATTCCATCAACACAAACAGCAGATGTCTGTAGTGTGCCTGCTTTATGGGCTCAAAACTTACAACACTGAGGAACATAAGCACTTTTATATAGAAATCATCATTTTTTCCTATTTATTTCATCCAGTTATAATATGGCACTGACAGAAGACAGCTTGTGTCCAAATTTAGAAAAGTTCCTTATACCCTATTCTCCCATTACTTTGGGAGAATATATGTGCTCAATAACTTTCAAGGAAGTTAACTTATATACTCTGTCTAAAGGTAATTTTCTGATGCTTCGATACTTAAGCAAAATGTATTGAGAGGATGAAATGGAAAGTTACGGTAAATGGAAAGCATTAATAATAACAAACTATCCACTACAATAAAATATCAGTTATATAAATCAGCAGAATTAACCCCAAGGGAACCATATTCAGACATCTACATTATGATAAAATATGCATCTTGACATTATAGTTTGTCACGGACTAAAATGTCAGTAATGTTTTTGTCTTGGTGACAGTAATATCAGGAAAGTACAGAAATGACCATGAATATCAATAATATAATAATTGGAGTTTCAGTTCACATTTGTATCTAAAACCTTATGCACAATTTTTCATTCTCTCAACTGGTACATCACTACATAAAGTGACCAAAAAGTCCTATTTTCAAGAAATGATGAACTTATTAAAAAAAAAAAAAAAGTTTCATGCCTTTTTCAAGATGTTGTGTTAAAACTGTGAATGGGCTTTGGTCAGGGGTGAGGCAGATTGCATTGTTAAGCGCCTGCAGGATGGAGGGTGACTTGGCAGAGGGAGTCTGGCCTGGCACAGAACTGCTTGGCACACAACTGGCCTGGGGAGGACGTGAAATGAAACCTCAGCAGGGCACGGGGTAATGGAGGAGAAAACTGCCCACATCTTTATTAGAGAGGAGAGGAGGAGGGAAAGGCAGAGGCAGACATACATAATGGGATTAAGGGAAAAAAATGAGTTAACACTGCAGTATTTCCCCAAGTTTATTTTGCATTTCTGCTACTGCTTACTCTACATTGTAATTTAGCAAAGCTGTTATTCCACAGGGACCTGACGACTGGCTTAAATAAAGATGTAATATTTTCTGGCTGCAGCCCACTGTCCATATGTCTGCTGGTCACGGCAATTAAACTTTAAGAAGGGGAAAGAGAATGGCCTGTGGGGGTGAGATATCAACATGGAAATGTTACAAGGGAAAGAAGAAAAAGTGATAGTTGGGTCGTATCCATGGTTTAGTTAGAAGATACACCAAGATCTTGATAGCTGTGTGTTTTTCCCTCGCTGCTCTCCCCTTCCTTTCTTCATGTACACATAAAAAAAAACACACATGCACGCGCTCCTTGTTTGCTTTGACTCACATCCAGAACAAGCCGTTCACATTGCAGAGCATGACCAAGAGTGGTTCGCCACCAGGAAGTAGTCACAGGAGAAGAATGGAAGGAGTCAGAGAGAAGAGGAGATACTTGAACACGAGAGTCAGTTTACACGATATAATCTGAAAGGATGCAGTTTCAGAAGAGGTAGTGGAAAAGGATTTAGTGGGAGTATAGAGATTTGGTTTAGACTAATGGAGATGTTTACATTAATAAGTTGACAAGAGTCTGACAGTGACTGTGGAGACGGTTTCTGAGAGATATTGGGTGGACGAGATAGAGAACACAGAGAACTGCAAGAGGAGGGAGTAATAAATGACATTGGTACGAAAAAACAAGATGAGGGAGTTAATACTAAACAGAAAAAAGTGAAAGAATGGTGGAAACCACATGAGAGAGAGGAGTTAGTCATAAAAACAAATTACAGGGAAAAAGAAGAAAGTTGGTGAAACTGCATTGAATTATTTAGACAAAATTACTGCTCCTGTGAGTATTGAGATAAAGTATTAGATTGAAGAACAAACTTTTTTTTTCCCAGGGAAATATATTAAAGAGATGGATGGAGGAAATATAGTATTAACCAGTACTGTTAGTTTAGCATCCAAAAAGCCTTTGTAAATTTTTGCTTGTAATTTTTAATATTTCATTTTGCTAAACATGCAACAAGAGACAGATAATAAATCGGATTTATTATGAATATGGTTCTGCATTTTATTTTGATGATCAAAATAATTACTAAAAAAAAAAAACCCCAAACAAACCATAAATTAAAAGATTCCTTAAAGAATCATATAGTTTACATATTGTAATATTTTTGCTTGGGGTAAAATAAATAGCACAGCATATTTTATTATTAAAAGAATACTTCTTCCGCTCAGATTTTTTTTATTTGCTATTCTTGAAATCAGAAGTGAAAATATTCAAAGACAGAATATTTTTATTCATAAGCAATAAAACACACCCTTACTTGATTTTATGCATTTAAAGATCTCTATGGGTCTGATACTAAGGTTTGCTAATGCTAGCATGATTAGCCTTTTTAAGCTAGATATTGCTGTGTGTGGCTAACTGAGGATATTTACTGACTACTTAAACATTTTTCAATTATTTCTTCAGTCATTTTATTATGTAAAATAACACATACAACGTGACTGGCTTTTTGACTGTGATGGGGAAATAAAGTTGAAAGGTGTTATTTAGGACATAGTTTTAGCAGTTTTTCAGATTAATGTTAGCACATATTAGCTAGATATGAGGGTATAGGATAGAATTACTGAGCTAATCTGCTAACACACTGACATAGACATGTTCTGCTGTTGAGCTGTGAAGTAGGTATTTTAATATGGAGTGATAAAGTTCACATTTATGCCATTTTCGTCAGTGGAAAGGAGTTCAACAGGAGATGGTGCTACGGGAGGTGCAAACTGCTTCAGCTCTGTTAAGTAGGCCAAAGGCACAGGGGAGTGTCACATGAACCAGCGCTGCTATGTTAGCCATTCTCTAGTGTCTTGTTCAGCCACAGATGGGAAGAGAGATGCAGGGAGGGAGAGACAGCGCTTAGCATGCGTCATGTATCCCATGCTACTTGACGTCTGAGCATGACACCCAAAACCACATTGCTGAAAAGGGGAAGTGCTCGTTTCCATCGGCCCGGAGACCGCACTGACCTTTTCCTTAACCGGTGTAACCAGCTCTGAAGGTCAGCAAACCCAGGGAATTTCTTGAGCCAAACTTGTGTCCAGCTCGTATCTGGGGTCATGGGAGCCACAGGAAGTCTGGCCTCCTCCTCTGTGTCACACAAGTCCATGGCAACACAACTCTGACCAGCCTATCATCTTCTGTTTACAGCTTGGCATGCTCGGCCAGCTCTCGCCACCACCACCACCACCACCACCCTCTCCTCTTCCTCCTCCTCCTCTTCCCTTGACACACTCTCACACCCATCACCCTCCAAGTCCACCAAAGTGAGATACATCCCCAAGGCAACAGAAGCGATGGCGACACTGGCCCTGAAGGGAGAGAGAGAGATGAGTGAAAAAATGTGAAGAGGCGGGGCGGGTTATAGAAACAGTTACGAGGTCAGAGTGATGAATAAAGAAGAAGGAACCAGGAACGAAAACAGACAAACCAATCGATGCCACCCATTTTCAGGCCCCTGCTATTGACATGGTTGTATTTGCTTGTGGATTTATCCAGTGTGTTTGTACATCCTTTTCTGGGTCCTGGCTGGGAGAGTTTCTTTGGTCTGTAGTCTGCCTTTGTCCAGCAGACGGAGGAGGGAACACTTTTTCCACAGAACCAGTTACCCCAGTGACCACCAACACACTCTGCAGGAAGAAATGACAGGGTTATGTGGAGATTTTATAATGTCTCATGTTCTAGTGAATTCACAAAACAGCACAAACAAGCCTCTTGATTTCTCAGAAAGCCTCTTGATGTGGGCCGGACCCGGTGACGCTGCTGACTTTGTTGTGTTTTTATATACATGCGTTTTTTTCTCATCCATCAACCACAGCCACCTCTACACATTGATAAGCAGTGCAACAGCTCCCCTCTTTTTTGCTGGCTTTTACGTCAGTGTGACTGGCCTAGATTGTTGAAAATGGCCCTGGAACACTTGCCGTTTATAGCCTTTCCTCTACCTCTCCCTGATGTAACAGCAGAGCACGACTTTCCCAGAAAAAAAAAAAAAACTTCTGCTGCTCTTTCCTAAATGCTGAACAATGGAATCAGAAACAGGGATGATACTCACAGAATGGACCAGTTCTTTGCCGTCACCAAAAGCAAAAGTTACTTCTGACTGTCGCAGTCATATGTGGGCCAGTGTAGAATAACAAACCCTTTTACAGTGAAACAAAAAAAGCTTGACTCTACAGACGGACACACTCACACACACCAACTCAATGCATCCAGCGTCCTTGTTGTGCCAGAAAGCAGACATGAACAGAGACTTTGTTCACTGTGAACTGTTATAAAATACACACAAAAGGATTAAAATTACTGAAATGTTTTATTTTGGTAGAAGACAACACAGACAATGGTATTTTCAATGTTATTAGTAATCTTAAACTAACACATTCTCTTGGCAACACTTTTCATACCATGAATTAATATGGGTTGTCTTAACCAGTATTAATATTGTATCTGTGGTGCAGCATCATTTTGTGTTTTAGTGATCAGAGTTTTAAATACATTTAGATAAATTAGTATTTCTTGGTCTTTAATTGTTAGTGGAGCCACGACAACATCATTTTTTTGAGATGATTAAAAAAGAAAATTAAATGTTACCTGTTGGAATCTACAAATGTTACTGTACATTTTCCATTTTTTAATCCAAAACAACATCTAAGATTCATGGTGAGTCAGGTTCAGATCTCTGTCTTTCTACCGTTAGCCTCTATAAACCATCTCAAACAAATAATCATATTTAATGCTGTTAGATGGGGGTAGACAGACGGTGTGGGTTCATTTCACAAAATGTTGCAGTGTCATATTATTGATCTGATACTGTCTCGCTTAGCCTGTCTGTCTCTGTCTGATCTCTGTCGTTCCACTATGCTCTTTTCCCGTTCCCACGGCAACACGTGGTTATTGGTTACATAACAGTACCGCTTACAGCGTGCGTGCATGCATATCTGTGAGTGTGTGTGTGTCTGTGGCTGCCCCTGGGCTTGGGAAATCAAACACAAAACATGTAGTTTAGAGATCTTGTTAGCCTTCAGGCTCCTGCAAGTGCATTAATGATAGTGTTAACACTGCCTGCACCCAGAGCATACACACATCCTGTCCTGTGTGTTTTCAGTTTACCTGTTTGTGCAGTCTGCCCGACCTCCACTAGATGGGAACAATGTGCATGTAACGGTTTGACTGAATTTGTGCCTGTCGCTGGGGCTCATTATGGCTCACATCAGTTCAATGAGGTGTTAGATGAGTGATGGATTATGGGTAGAGCGTCTGTCCAAGGTGCTGGGAGCACACGTCTCACTCCTTTTGTTCCCTTTAAATATTTTATACAGTTCCTCCTACACAGTATGTACTGAATGTGCAGCTTCATTCAGTGAGTGTCCTTGCTGTTGTTGTAGGTGTGAATAAGTATTAGTGTGTGATTAAATATTGCGATGGATGTGTGTGGGAGGGTCTGAAGAACCACACACGCACAGAACCGTACTCTCAGATCCTTTCTAATGACATTAGGCAGGCCTCGGCAGGGGAGGCCAAGCTGCTGTTCATTTCAATTAGGGCCATGTCAAGGAGCGATCCCACGCAGCATGTTCACCCTAATTAAGCTCATTTCATATTTATGAGGAAGAAACGCAAGTAATACATAAACACTCCTCTCTGCTACTCCCCGAGGGGCACTTTCACTGAGCACTGTTAAAATATATGATTTTAATGGATGCAGTGGGCTTATGTTGGGATATATTGGTTTGTGTGTGCCTTATGCACGTGCTTACTCATGCTTGGAAAAATGAGGAAGAAGATGACATATTTGCTTGCTCCTTCGCTTAAGTGTTTTCCCCGGAAACTGTGGGAGTTTATTTACATTAGCGACTGATGCTTGTGTGTGCCTGTACACCTGCAGTAACTGAGCTCAGTTCTGCCGAGCCCTCGGGGCCTCAGAGGAGGAGCTACATATACAGTATGGGACTATGCAGCGAGGCAGTAAAAGCCATTATTTGAAGCAGGCTTATCTTTATGACCTGTGCTGCATCTGTCACGTTGGCAGGATCTCCTTGTGCTGCCAAATGCTTGATATGCTTACACTTGATAAAT
>JAPTYQ010000005.1:38492627-38506547 GCA_029814465.1 Ostorhinchus cyanosoma
TTGGTCAGACAATATTAACAAGTATATCTGTTTGGAAAAAAGTTATTATGACAGTTTAAAGATGCAGAGATGGACTGCAGTCCATATGCACCGCTGTCTTGCCCTTAAGCAATTGTGTAACTGTGCAATATGGCAGGAGACTCTGTCTGCCCTAAATTATTGCTCTACATTGACTATAAAGCAAAGCCTCTCCCACTCATGGAATATATCAAACATTTTAAAGGTTAGACTGCTGAAGCCAAATTTGATGTGCATCAGTCAAACAGCATCAGACCCTATTGTGAAAACGTTGCTGCATGTAGCTTTGAACGGTCATTCTCAACCTTTAAACGTCACCTTTTTCAGAGGCTGCTCCCTCTTCCTCTTTCTCTGGTCTGGGTTGACATGGACAGATATGTCCACATAGATATGGGCAGGAAATGCAACTTGCAAGTTGAAAGAATGTAAGTAATATTTTGCAGAATGCTCAGTCTTATATAAACTTCTACTAAATGTTGATAACTGAATTTCCTCCATATTTCTCAAATGTATGTTAAACAAGGTATCTCTTCACAGCATGCGTGGACATTAAGGAATAATTACAAACAATTGCCAGGAAGTATTCTGATATGTTGTTAGTGAGATTCTGTTGGTGAATCACCTGTTTATCACCTGTTTACTACAGTAGTATCACTGATATGTGTAGTAAGAGGTGTTCAAGACAATAAATCATTAAATGTTAAAGCAGCCACCAATGAAAAGTTTAACTGAAAAGAAAAAAACATTAACCTCTGTTACCGTTATAATGATTATAATAATATCAGCATTATTTTGCTTGTTTTTACACTGATATTGTTATTTGTTCAAGAGGTAGCTGCTAGATCTCTGCCAGTACATCATGAGAACATATTTTGACAAATAGGAGAATATTGATAGCACAAATAATACAAGCTGCAAATGGCTTCCTGTGATCGATGGATCTGCAGCAAGAAATGAACTGCAGTAGCTGGCTGCAAAATATGTGATAAATCTAAAAATACAACATACGTATTTAAAGGGATAACACAAAAACACCATATTGGACTTGAGACTCTGCCATTCTTATTACAACATTTCAAAGGAGCCTGAGAGTTAAGTTGAACATCCTGTTGTAAATAAATCAAATAGTTGTCTTGTGTGTCCCAGTGTGACAGTTCATGTGTCACAGGCAGTGTGTGTCTAGGAGCTGTGTATTTTTGTATCACTTCCTCATTGCACTTAGTTATAGGTGGCAATGACCTGTGTGCTGTAATAACCTTCTGTCAGGACTATTTAACCTGAGTCATGGTGACACAGCATGAGGTGGCGTGAGCAGAGCGGTAATCAAAGAAAAACAAAGGCTAAACAAAGAGAAAAAAGGTGAAGTTGATAGATGAATATATCCCGGAAACGCTTAGTCAATAGGAAAAGCAAAATGTATGAGATGTTGATGTCTTATCTCTCAGATTGTGTGAAATCTGACTGGCTCTAAACTGGCCTTCAGTCCCCCTGGCAGCCTGTGATTGGCCTGGATCCACAGGTTTTTGCAGTGACTCAGTCCACTCAGAGACTTAGAAGCACTGGCTCTTATGGTGTGTTTCCATAGCAACCAACCAGGGGGATGGGGTGGGGTCAGGCGCCCGTGAAGCACACAGAAACCATTTCCTAATAAACTGCGCTTTATTGTCTGTCTGACTGTTTTCTCCTGTGAAATGTAAACACGACTTAAACTAAAGCAGAAGCAGAAGAGACTGAACACGACACTAGAGGCTGAAGTTTGACAGTTTAAAGTGGCTTTACTTTCTCCTTCACACGTGTTACATTCACTGTCCTTGAGTTTATGAGTGGGCCGCTATCCTTGACCCCACTTTCCACAGACCTTCTATGCAAGTGAAATATCATTAAAGTGAACACTGGAGATGGGACTGTATCCATGCTGCTCTGCTAAGAACTAACCGACTGGAAAGAATGTTTTATGACAACAAGAAGTTAAAGAATCTGAAATCAGGGAGCTTGAGAGTGACAGCTTTTCCGCAGTAATAGATTAAAGTATTAAATAAAAGCAAAGAAGGCTCTGTCATCTTGGCCAGTGAGTGAGATGAGACACAATGTAAACAAATGTGCGCTTCTACATTTGGCTTACAATCCAAGAAGATTGAACGTATTGTTGGATGGTATTAAAGAAAATGAGCCAAACAAATATGACCATCTGTGTGTATTATAGCTGTTCAGTCAGGCAGTTTTTTCAGGAACCCATGCAAAATCCATCCAAGCATGGACGTACTTCAAGGTAATGCCTCATTTATTGCAAAAAATGTTACTCACTGATCACATAGCAAAGTTTTTTTAAGGCTTTCTGGGACTTCTGTATATTATCCAGTCCCAGTCCAGAAAAATGTGATTAGCTGATCGCAAAAAGGGCACATATTCATTACAATAATAGCATATTTGTGCGCAACATACCCAAAATATAGCTAATATGGTTGCCAATATTTAATAATATTTTTCCACATAAAGTTTAAGAAAATATTGTTTTGTAACTTGACATGGGTGATAACATCATCAGCTCAGGTGTACACACAGGATAAACTAACCCCGAACCTCAGAAACAATCCCACAAGATGATGAAAAATACAGCTCATTTGCCGATAAAAATATCTGCAAGACAGAACAAACTAGTACCCTGATGTCCTACAGGAAATTGGGGTCATACTATTTTTCACCCCATGCAACTGTACGTTGGAACATAAGAGAAAATTGCAGCTGGAGCCACTTTTCCAGGGCAAAAGATTTGAAAATGGTTTCTACTGCAGCGATGATAATGTTATATGAACATAAAGGCTCTAATAGCCTTGAAACAGATGATCTGTTCTACCTCACTTTTGTGAAGCAAGAAGCAACTATTTTATTTTTGACACTTGTGACTCAGGGATGTTAAAGCCCTGTTTGAGCCATGCTTAGAAAATAAAGAACTAGAACATGACCAGCTCTTTCTGGGATGTAGTTATGCTTGCTTCTTGGATGTTTGCTTATCATAGGATAGAATTAGACATTTTTCATTGAGTAGTAGCCTAATTAGAACAGGGTGTGGGAAAATGATCAGTTTTTTCTTTGAAACATATTTTTCCAGGTCCTGCATATTTATGCACCATTTTTTGCAAATTCCTGTAATTTCACCGTGTAAAAGCACATAAAACCTGTAAATTCTATTGCATAATCATGTATTTTTATCCGCACTTTTCTGGAGGGACTGATTATCTGTAGACTTTTTTGAATTTCCACATTTTGGAATGAATGTCATATTATGCAAAACACATTAAACAGTCCAGGTGTGCTGCTTTACAAACATTGTACAGTATTCATTGTACATATTCTGTATTCAGATGTGAAAATGCAGTGTTAGTGAAATATTTTAACACAAGTCCAGAATCCCAGGTCTGAACTATAGTTATGTGGCCCAGGGCCCTACAGGACCATTACCCAATGACCCAAAATAAGTAGTCATATTATGAATGAAAAATAAAGTAAAATGTAATCTCTCCTTTTCTGTTTAAGTGTTATTTTGCGAGACGCCACTGAGGCAAACTGCTAATTTAATTCTGTCTGCCTTAAAGCAGTGTTTTATACTTGTTCAAATGTTGTCGAGTCCTAAATTGTTTTTGCTATTTAAGTGCAAATATCCAATTTTCTTGTTTCCCTCATGTTTTAAAGGATTACATCCCACAAAAATCTTCCATTTCATGCTGTAGATATCAGGCGATTGACAGGAAGCAGAGCGTAACATAACTCATCTCTGATATGAAAACAGTCAACAGCAGGCAGGGTGAAATAATGAGAAAACAGAAATTTGACGGATGGACCATCTCGCTCTGGTGATTTTCAGGTCTACTGGAAATTGACATTGTCATGATCTGTGAGCCTCTTATTCATTTGTAAAAATTCCACCAAAGCTGGAGCCTGACTGGATGGTTCAAGAGGTTACAGAGATAGTGCTGTGATATGTTTATACTTCCATTCATCTACTCAAAGTACATGTTCTTTGAACCTGATTTTAAAAAAAAAAAAACCCTCAAAAATGATGAAGACCACTTTTACTGCTTTGCTTGTAGCATGAGCAGCATCTGATTCAGTCCTTTACATGTTTCTACACTGAACCTGGTTACATGACCATGAAAGTCCGATAGCTGGAAATAATCGGATAATTGTAATAATCAGATCTAATGCATTTACACGCACTAAAGAAATACAATAATCAATAAACCCTGGTTTAGACGCTCCAGTCCATTACCGCATTTCTTTCAGAGTACATAAACACATACTATATAGTGATGGTAAACTTAAACTTCCTGCTCTTGTCTTCTGCATATGTTTGATGCATCACTTCCATACTCTACAATTTAAATTATTTTTACATGTGTGCAGACGTAAAAGAACGATTAACCTGTATACATGCAGGAAGATATCGGAGTATTGGGGAGAAATCCAGGTGTGTTAATCTGATTTGTCATAATCTGATTATTTCTGTTATCTGATCAAACATATCGGATTATCCTGTTTACATGATCACTTAAACTCCAGAAATCGATTCAGATCGGGGTATTGGTGTGCATGTAAACAGGGTCAATGATGGGATTCAGGCAGTGTTGGTCAATGTTGCAACACTAAACTTCATAAAACTGAGACTAAAATCTTTGTCAAGGCAACAGTTTCTGTGTGTTTGTCCAAATTGAAAGCATGTGTGTGTGTTTATGTGTTTGTATAGGAGTCCGTTAGGCCGCTGTCCAAACCTGCTCATACTTTCCTCATGAACATAACACTACCAACCTTGAACCCTGTCACAGATTTGTCAGTGCACTAGACATTTGAGTTGTTGAGTTGACCGGGTAACTTTATCTGACTGGTTATCTTCCTAATTGACCTGCCCTTGCTTTGCTCTCAGCCTATCTTGACCATCCATCAGGCTCGCTATTAAATGGCATGTGTTGTCTGTTACGCTCTATCTACATCCGTTTTCAATTTCTTTAAATATTAATGTGTCTTGCAGTTTCAGATTAAGTAAAAAAAAAAAAAAAAAGGATCTGTTGGAGCTGGGAAGGAGGCTTGTTAATGTAGTTGTTCCAGGGAAATAGGCTTCATTAGAATTTTCAGTAATCAGTACGTGAACATATTGCAACCCGCACTGACTCATAACCGGCCTTGCCACCGGTGATCATAACAAGCTTCAGGAAAAGACGACCAAGCTTTTAATGCAAGTGTATGTGAAGTTTCATGTATCAGCTGTTGAATGAATTGTTTTGTCGTTCATTTTCCACCACGGCCTCATTTCCTTCTTGCTATGCTTCCCTGTAACGTAATGGGCAACTTAAGGCACACCTATGTTAAACGCTGAAGGAAGTTTCTTGTGAACTCTACAGAGAACGACTTGAAGGAAGTATTCAGAGTCAGGATATTTAGAATGTTACTGGCACAATTTACAGATACAGATGAACTTTATTAATCCCCAAGGGGAACGTCTACAACTGCATGTTTGTTTATTCACAAGTTCCTCTAGCATTTAAAATAAGTTCATAAAATACGCTACGTGACAACTGTAAAATCACATGCATTCGCTGATTTATTGCACATGAGTCAGTCTTTGCTAAACTTGTGGTCTGGTATGTTGTCTTTGGCCTGACGTAAAACCAACTTGACAGTTCAGATCACTTCACACTGATGTAGCCGTTTAACAGGAAATAACCTGAATGCCCCCTCTCCATCCTTTTGTCTTTCCTGTGTAACTCTACTGTAGCTGTCAAACTAATGTGCTAAAAACATAAAGACAAAAAAAAACATTAAAAAAAAACATTAGCACTTTTGATGGTGTGTTAGATTGGCAGTACTAGCATGCTACCTGATAAATATAGTGGTTGTCTTTCCAGCTGTACACGGACTAGGAAAAAAGAGGCTCTTTGTTAATAAAGATTATTTATATGTACATTTTTTATTGAGTGCGCTGTTATACTTGGAAGATATATTCAACAGAGTATGAATTTTGTGGTTAATGCATATTTGATTCAGTGCATCCTACATATTGTGGAAGCAAAACCTTGTCTTGATTAAATTTTGGGCTATTATGGGTGATTCTAGCCTTGAACTTTACAGCCTTAGGCCCCTTTGAACTGGCCTCTCTATAGATAATTGCAGCAGTATTTTGATGTCAGGAAGACCTTTATTATATCAACATTTTAGATTTGTTTCTAGTGTAAGATATAATAAATACTAATAGGCAGTGGAGAAGTAGGAGGATGAGAGTATGGGTAAAAATTCTGCAAAAATCTTTGCAATATAACTGTTGAGCTCCGGTAGAATGTGGCGATGAACAGAAATATCTGTTGTTTTGAATCCAGAATGCTTGTTAACTCCTCTATCCCGTACTAAATTTAAAAATTGTTCCCTTTTGTGGGTTTACACGTTCGTTTTAAAAGTCTCCTTCTTTACTCCATCAACATCAACATTGAGGTTTTATTTGTTCATGTGACTCTAGTTGTGCAAAAATGTATTTCCATTGCAGTTTTGCGCAATGTACCAATTTGGATACGCTTGAAAAACCACCTCCTGCAAGCACAAAAACATATCATCGAAAAACAAAAGTTTGGGCAAAAAATGTCATTTTCTCCATTAGGCAAAATTTTATGTGCATTTTTATATTTGCACAATTTGAGTGACTGCTGTTGCAAATCTCTGTAAACATGTTTCATGCTCATCAGGGGAAAAGCTCTGATCCTCAAATCACCGTTGCTTCATGTGGTTAACTTTTTGCTGGAGTTGCAATCTTTGCAAATGTAATCACAACGCATAGAGAGTGTAGACTTTCAAAAACTGCCAAGAAGCGTTGGAGAACTGACAGTTGTAAACGGGCCAAATATAGAGCCTTTTATTGATCTGATCAATTAGTTGAGTAGCATAATCAATCTTAATTTTGAAATTCCTGATTAATTCACTGAGGTTTTATGTGAGAATCACACAAGATCCATTAAAGTATTTTCTTTATCACTGTAATGTGCCTGTGTAAAATATCAGTGGTTTTATTGAAATAGTACTAATATTTTTGTAGGATATTGAAGCCTATAAGGAACTGAGTGACATGACTGACAGAACAGGCATTTGTGATAACAGTGCACAGTGTTTTAATATGAAAGTGTGTCTCTCATTGCAGTCAGAAACCTGTCCTCAGAGTATTTCTAACGGCTGACCGGGCTCACCCCTCCTCGCTGAGCTGGTAATTACTGGTTAAACCACACCAACGGAGCAGACATCTGGCTGTTCACTGGTGCTGCTGAGAAAGAAAAGTACCTGAGCGATTGATGTGTCAAAAATAACCCCTCATTATTAACCTCTCTCTCTCTTTTTCCACTAATGTGTCATCCACAGGCCTTTATTTCCTGTAGTGTCTCTTTTAATACGTAAATTGGTTCTGGTTTTGATTCGTGGGACAGTGGTTGCAGATGATGTTTCACTCAGTGAGAATTGAGACTGAAACATCACATGGGGTGTTTCAGTCTCAGTCAGTATTGAAGTGACACGCACAAAGACACACGCAGACAAAGACACTCGGACTGTCATTGAATCAAATCATCCGCATTAATCAAATCACCTCAGGCCTCTATGACATGAAATACACAAGTCTGTCGGTGAAAATACACTGCATGTGCAAAAGTATACTTACAGTTTGAAGGACTTCCCTCTCATTGATTTGAAAGATTATCATAATAAAAATGTCGTTAATAACTATCAAGATAAAGGTCAGCGAAAACTCTTTTTTTTTCCAGAGTGAAAGTTGAAGGAACCAGATGGTTATTTATGATTGAAAGTGATTATTTATGGTCAGACTGTGATAAATATCTCAGAAGTCTAGATAGAAGTAGAACATTCAAAACAGCTAGAAAAAAATCAACAGTGAAGTGGAGGGTCTGCAATATAAAGAAAATTCATCTTACAGCCAAAATAAAAACGCAATGACATTTTATTAATTGCATTTTGACATTATTAATAATCAATTTATAGTGCAGACTTACAATTCAGAAATGAAACAACTGAATTCAATGTGCCCCAATACTTTTGCCCACAGAGTGTATGTTGGACAAGTTAAACCAAAATTAGATGAAAGAGCTGTATAAAAATGATTTACATGAAAATTGAAAACAGAATTGTACTTTCCAAGTTAATTGCCAGTTCAATAATTACAATGAAGACCCGAGGCATGAATGTAAAACCTCTTTTCCGTACTTATGTAACAATTTGACACATAATCATCATTATATTGATAGTTTAATTAGTTAATAAAATATCAACATTTTTCTTAAACAAGAGAATAGAGCAAAAAACAACAACCACATAATATCATAGGCGATCATCTTTAGATCGTTTTTTGCTGCGAAATACAATATAATTAAAAGTTTACGAGCTTATCCCCTGAATGGTCTGTTCCAAACATTGAAATTCTCCAAATGCAGAGATGATGAAGCTCTGCAGGGGTTGAAAGAAATCATACTGAGGGTGATTTATAGGAATTAAGGTACAAATGGACATAGGAAGACAACAGAGGGTGGAAAGTTCAGTTTGATTCTCGTTTCAGGTCAAGTCGTCTTACGTGAAAGATAAGACCAGACTTTTATCAGTCATAAAGTGATTGTGATATGACCCCTGCTTTGGCGTGGACTGTTAGATCAGTTATAATGTGGTATTTAGGTGTTGTTTGGTTATGATGCTGGACACACCCACAGAAACTACATAGTAATGGTGTTTTCTGAACACTACATGATGGGAGGAGTCCACCAGGAACAGTAAGAGGAGTATGATGACTGACAGGTTATTGGCTCTTAGTTTAAACCAATAGAATATGACTGCAGTTCTACTACTACTATATAGATTTCTAGTTACATATGACAGTGTGTAGGACTTTCCAACATACACTTTTGTTTTTTTCAGAATTCACAAACTATCTATTATTGATGATAAGGGGTGGAGGGGGCATCAATCACACAGAGCAGGTAATTATATTTTCCCTTCCTTTCCTTCCCTCCATTTACTGTTTTTTTGAAATGTAAAAGTGTGTGTGTTTCATTAAGCATGGGTCTGACGGATAGTGTATTTGGAGGACCCAAAAGCAATACACTCAGGTAAAAGGACAGGCAGGAACATGGACTGGACACACAGACGTTGACAGAACTTGATGAAGCCGGGGTTAGAAACTGCCACGTCGTCACAGGCAGACGAAAAACAGAATTCACAAACGCAGATCTCATGGTCAAAGACAAAAGGCCGGTCGGTTTACTGGGGCAGAGGCAGGGTCAGAACTGAGCAGTCAGGTCAGGAAACAGTGCTGGAAAGTCTGGCATACTCTGAGAACAGTCTGGCAAAGAGGAGCTGAACCAGAGCTAGTGATGTGCTGTCCAGATGATTAGGGAGCAACAGGTGAAACTGATGCTGCTGAGGAAGAGTGGCAAGGTGAGGGAGAGGACAGCAGCGAAGCAAACTGACCTCCCATCCCATCCCTTTCCTCAGCATCCTTGTTATGAAAAGCTGGGTTTCCATTACAATTTTCCGCAAAATAAAAGCCATATTTCTACAATGTCGCCAAAGTACAACTGCTACTTGTAGGTGTTTCCATTGAAGAGTATTAGGCTCCTGATGCATGATTCTAGTAAAGTCCCATCCTGTGACATATCGTAATTCTCTAAATACTGTATAGTTCTCGCAACACGCTTGTTTAAGGAAGATGGACGCACTGAGTTTGATGCCAAACCTCTATTGCGCTGGCACCGTGATGTCGGGTCGTCTACTGCTATTGCAATGACTGTTTTAAACTAAAGAAGAAGGGAACGTAGAATCGCTCCAAGGCAAAATCCTTCTTTAAACTAGTGGCCACGCAGAATGGATTTCTGGGACAGAATTATGCATCAGGAATTCACCAATGAGTTGTGGACCCAGAATTTTCGAACATTTAATGACCTGTGTGATGTTTTTGACCCTCTGGTGGCACCAGACTTGTCCTGCCCTCTGGAAGCAGTTCCTCCACTAAAGCCAGTGTCTATTGGACAAAACAAACTAGCACATGTTCTGAGTCCAGGGTCAACGGTGAGATATTTGGTCTGAGCAAAACCACCGTGCACAGATGGGTGAAAATGCACAAAATGTGTCTCCATTACAGTTTTGCGCTATACTTCTATATGAAAAGGTCTCAAAAACCACCAGAGTGTCAAAACTTTTTGGTAATCTTTGACAGTTTTTAGGACATTTCAGTGTTTCTATTACCAGTTTTCTATTGTGCAACTTACATTTTGTGCATTTCTGAGGGTAATGGAAACCCAGATACTCATTCAGTCATGCAGGTGAATGCAGCACTTCAATGCAGCAACACACACATACAGTAGGCATGTATACGTAAGCACTGTGGATTACTAAGAACTCCTTTTGTGTGTATTTGCAGTCTGTGAGTGGGATTGACATCTGTGAGTCATGTTCCTCTTTTCATTCATGATCATATGAGACAGAGTGAGCAGTGTGATGTGAAAAGTGGTGAGAAAAGCAGATTGATGGAAGACGGGGCTGAAGAAAACAAGGAGAACATCACAGGCTGACGGAGTAGTTATTCCTGTTGCTTGTGCTCTGTCTGCGGCATGCTGGGTAAAAACATAGCAGTAAGTACACTGAGATTACAAAGTCTGCTTAGTGGCTGTTTGTGAGCCTGTTATTTTAAGATCAAAGTGTCTTGTCCTGCACTGGGGCGTGTCTTTCTGTTCCTGTTGCCTCTTAGGCTGGTGGAACTGGGAGTGATGGGAGCAGGAGTTCGAGGTCAAAGTGCATGTGTGAGTTTGGAAGACACGTTCAAACTTTGATGTGATATATTTTCATGTACCACAAATAAGGAGGTAAATAAATGTTCTGCAGAGTGAGTCATACATATTTGCAATCTGCTGTCACCTCTTGGTGAGGTGCAAGAAGCAGGAAGTTGCAACATTATGAAGACTTTCTTTTTTTCATATGATTGTGGTTATCGAGTGTTTTCACGGTAGAGAGAAATTCTACATTAATGTCTTTATTGTAACCTTTCTGGTGTTTTACATTTGTTCATTCAGATAAATAAAGTAAATAAAACAGCACAGTTTCATATCTCTACCTTCACATGATTTTTTCGTGCTTAATCAAGACAGGATGTGTGGGTGTGTAGCACCCCCTAAACTGTTGGACAATTAAAAGACAGCATCTATAGGTGATAATAGATCTTGTCATTATGAGACTAGTGATGTTTTTTTTTATTAAAAGTAAAAGAAAAACATCAAGGGCAGACATTTTCCATCTCAGTTTGCTCTGAGGTTTTTCCTGGTTGTGTGATGAAGCTTCACAGTTACAGTTTTGTACGTCATCGCTCCTCATTCCTTGCTCCTTCGTCTTGGTGTGACCTAAAACCGCTCTGGTCAACCATCTTAAAGTCCATTCCAAGGTCCTTTTTTGTGAGAGTTGAGGTTACACAGAGCATCTTATGCAGATTTTTTTTCACATGCCCTTTTACTGGAAATCTGTTTGAAATCAGTGATTGGAAGCCACAGCTGATTAGACTGATCTGAAACCGCATCACAGCATCCATGAAGTTTAATATAGAAGTGGACAGGGACAACAACATCTGTGCTCTGATTCATCATCCAGTTAAAAGTAGTGGATCTGAAAAAAGAACCACATAAAACCTTCCACTGTGGTAAATACAATATGGGAAAGAAATCTGAAAAAAAAAATTATATACATATATTTATTTATTTAAATATTCAGAAGGTTCCACATCTCTGACTTCTCTTTTTCTGATTTCTAAACAAATACGTTGCAGCATGTCAGTACCTGGCCTTTTTTTGTCTTTAATTAAGCTTTCCAGATAGAACTATGTAAGAGTACAGCCAACAGCAGGCCACAGTAATTATTGTTTTTGCCAAAGTGGTTGTGTTTTTGTTATAGTTTCTCTGCCTAGTGGTCCTTCTGTTGGCAGGATTATGTTAAAAATAATGTGGCAATTTTCTTGAAACTTGGTAGAGGGGTAAGGCATGAGCCAAGGAGGAACAGCTGAAATCTTGGAGCCATTTTGTTTCTTTCTAAGGGGGAGCTGAGATGTGCATTCTCTGAATTCCCCTCTTTTAAAAAGTAAATCAGATATCACTATTATACAGAAATCTGCTATCTCATCAGACTGTTTGACATCTATAAATGATTTCAAAGCAGTCATTTCTAGTATTTAGCACCTATCAGTAGGGGGAACATTCACCAGCAGTCAAACAGCTCTACAGGAATATCTCTGATGACATTTAAGATAGAGTTTATCTGTTGTGTTATGAGTCAACCCTCTGTGTGCAGTGGGTTATATACTTTGCCTGCTCTGAGGCTTTTGCCCCAGAGGAAGTAATCCAATGATCTAGAACTGCACACGCATTCAAATTCATATTCATTTCACAGGAATCATCTATCTACCTACGAAGTACACATGAAACTGTACTTGTAACCACAGTGTTGAAACTGTGTAAATATGTGCGGCAGCAGCACTGGTGTCCTCATGCTGACGTCAATATGGAAGATGTTCACGTCTAGATATAAAAACTAGTGAAGACTGCTCATATTTGTCCTTTTCATTGTACTTTTAACAGAACAAAAAGAAAAAGACTTTTAATGAGACTGGTAATTATACTATATATTGTTCTGTGAGACTTCATCCAATTAAAAGCTGTGTCAGTTTATGACATCACTGGACTTCTTTATGGTGGATGTGCTGTGTAGACATGCTGCCATACTGGCTTAAATGTGATTGTTGGTCCTATTTCAAGAAATCTTACCAGGACAATTTTCACTTGTTCAATTGGAAGATTTTCCAGATCTATTGTCTAAAAATAAGTTCTTATATCTCGCTAGAAAGTTACTCTTTAGGTGATTATGTCTTATTTTAAGTGTGATGAGATATTTTGACAGTAAGATTTGGATTTTTGCCAGGGTTTCAGTTGTACTTATTGAAATGCACTGAAGGGTTGAAGCAGGAAATGAAAAATATGAATAAAGGAAAGTCCAGTATCAAATGACGGATGGAAAACAGCACATGAGCATCTGAAGAGGGACTGATGCAGGTGTTTGTATGTATGAAATACTGAGATGTCCTGATTCGCCTGCCAACACTAGTTACAATACCACAAAGGTGAAGAGGCAGGGACTTCAGAATGAGACCAGTGTGTGTGTGTGTGTGTGTGTGTGTGTGTGTGTGTGTGCGTGTATATGTGTATATGTGTACACAGCAGTTGAAAGTTCAAGCTGATGCCAAAAAGCACATTCTTTGGCTGAATGCAGTGTCCCCTCTTAGACGCCACTCTGGAACAAAACGTACAGTATTCTGCATGCAGCAAAACCAGAGATCTAACCACACACACAGTCATGCTGCTGAGGTGACTGGCAGTAACGCAGTATTGTCGGTTACATCATTAAGGACGCAGTAGTGTCTTATTTGGCACTGGCTGTGATTGGCATTTCCCTCCAGCCAGTGGGAGCCTCGCTGACTTTGCCCTCCTGGCTGCGGTCATGTTAACACTGCAGTTGTTATATTACATTAATACTCCAGCGTCGGTGGAGCAGTGACAGTTCCCAAAGCCCGGCTGTTGTCGTCCTGTGTCAAATTCAGTGGATAATGTCTCTGTGCTCAGAGTCCAAGGGCAGCAGAAACAACGCCGCCCCTGTGCCACTCTGCATCCTGGCCCCACTTAGGCGGCTGTCTGTCAGTCACAGTCTGCAGACTCAGTGCTTCAGTGTGGGAACACAGCGATCAGCCGAGATGGGTGAATATATATATCTACAGCGGGGAAAATAAGTATTGAACACGTCAACATTTCTCTCAAAAAACATATTTCTAATCGAGCTATTGAC
>JAPTYQ010000005.1:38540152-38579834 GCA_029814465.1 Ostorhinchus cyanosoma
TAGAATAGAATAGAATAGAATAGAATAGAATAGAATAGAATAGAATAGATCTTTATTTTCACTGTAAAAATATTGTTAAGAACAGAATTAAATCAGTGAAACATAGTTTGGCATCCTATGTGGCTGCAATACACAAAATCCAATTAGAGAAGGTGAATAAAAAAATAAGGTAAATAGAAATAAATAGAAAAAAATAAATATGAAAATATATATCTGTAGGTTCTTATTGGCCCAGGACATCACTCTTCTTGGTAGTTTCCCTCAGTTCAACTGGGCTGGTTTAGCTCTTTTGAAAATGTTTCGTCTTTTATCAAAGAAACTTCTTTACTTCCTAAGGAGAACCACCAAGATGAAAATATAGAAAAACAAAAATATATAGACAGGCCTGTTAGTATTGGTACAAACCATAGTAAATTACTTTGTGACTGCAAATAAACGTATTCATGTCAAATGTATATGTTCTGTGTTATGCACTCCTAAAATTATTTCCTTGTATTATCATTATTATTGTTACTACTATTACACTATTATTACCACCAGTACTACATCCATGCCTCGAGCGGAATTACGCAGGCCCCGCCTACTTTACGTAACTTCCTACGTCGACGTCCTTTGTTGTCCTTTCATTGGTCGATATTTGGATTTCCGCCATATTCAAAAATAGTCACGAGCCCCTGCTATTGTGATAAGATTTATTGTTATTGTTTTGTTAAACTTTTCAATACCGCATTATACGAATAGCCCTGGTCTGTTAGTACTCAGATGGGTGAATCCGGCGAAGTTCAAGCTCCCGTTTCGACTATTAAAGAGAAACTGAAAAGACAACCGAGCAGCAGGAACCTGAAGAGGAAGTTTTCATCGGATGAAGACGAGTGTTCCCTGGAGAACAACAGAGGGAGTCTGAGACGGTGAGAGTGTCTGTCCGAAACACAGCCCATAACGATGTTAACTTCAGTAATAAGCACTGCGACAAACTAGTTTAAGTTAAAAATGGAGTTTGGGAAGATACGGGATGGCTCAAGGTGTGTAGCATGCGTTAGCAAAAAAAAACGACAAGAAACGTTACTCTTCATTGTTATAATATCAACATGCAAAGATAGTAACGTATACGTGTTGGATTCCCTTAAATTTACAAGTGACCGGTCATGATAAACAAAACACTGGACACCAAACACGCGTAATCGTTGTTTTAAAGAGCGCATAATATCTTCGGTTGCGCCCAAAAGCCACAAGATGTCAGCAAATGTCCAGAGACACAACACCAGAGCATGACCTGCCACCCACTGAGTAACAACTCCTCCTGCTGGGCTTCAATTCCTCATCCTTTTGGAGGAAGGATATTAATCTGAAGTATGACTACATTAGTTTATGATTCACAGACTTGATGATGTTAGTTCTGCAATTAAAGTCTGTGTACAAGCACAACTAATCTATGATATTGTATTTCTATGGCTAGGTTTAAAGCAATAAGAACAAACCTCCATTATAATGCACAAATTGAATACTGCTATAAATTAATTTAGCTATTTTACTGTTAGTTGGTTTTTTAATCCAGGACCATCAGCTGTGGGTTACACATTTTTCAGAAAGGTTCACACATATGCTTTCAAAAGTAAAGTTCCTCAGCTTTTCAGGGATATTACATAGCTTTTATTTGGGCGTATAGTGAATGTGTTTAGATTTTTAACATTGACACTGATTCAACATAATTTCCTACTATGAGCCAATGAATGGCTCTAATATTGTCCAGAAAGGTAGAAAATTAGAGCAGACAATAATTTATTTGGAAATCTAAAACATCTACATTCAATATTACTGAGTAAGTTGAAAAAATATTGGCTGTGGGTGACTTTAAATGAATTGGATGAATCAGATGATGTCTGACATCTTATTCTGACTGATACTTTTGAAAAACTAAATGAAGTACTACATGTCAGGTACCACAAAAACAGTTCTTGGTCTCTGATGGTTAATAAGGGTTTGGGTTCAATTAGTGGACAATGAGGCCATGCAGAAGAAATTTGTTTGAGCACCTGTCTTGTTTTCTGAATCATTCATCTATTTTTTCCTTAATCCAATTGCTTCTTTTTTGTTCATTGCAGATAAATGTTATATGTTACCTTCACCTTTGTTTTCTATAAAGCTTACTCAAACATATAATAGAAAAACCCATCAAATCCATACATAATATTAAGACCCAAACATTGCCCATTGTCCATCTTAGTTATCAACCACAACATTCTGAAAGTAGTTCTCAAATAAGTAGGTCTACCAGCCATTGTTCAGTGATTTTCCCATCCTGTTTTGTATGGCCTGAATAATCACAAATTTTGAAAGTTCATACCCATCTTTTTTTTTCTTGGATCCAGGGAACCCAAACACTGTTATGTCTCCCAGGGTAATCTTTATAATTTGTTGGCCATAAATGTGATCAGTCCATAGTGTCTCAGAGGTCAGTTATATCAGTTTATCTTTTAATTTATCTGGAAAACTCTTTAACTGGCAGATGATAATCTGCATGTTTTGGGAAAATAAACCCCTGGGAGTGTTTATATTGGACCCTTTTGAAAGGCTTTCCATGTTGTGTGCCAAAGTGGCCCAGCCCTGCTCAGTGCCCACTGACTCTGCAGACAAACATGGAAAAAACATCACCCGAAACTTGAACTCCATAACAAGGTTTATGGAAAAAATATAAATGTTTAGTGAGAGCTTGATTTCCCAAGTGAGATTGGCATTACATAGTAGACTGGCAGTGGGATTTTTTTTTTCTCTTTTTGACGTGGTCTCATTGCTGAGCATGTGTATGATACGACCAACAGAAACCAACAAGGCTGATTTGCAAACAATGAACTCACTGGTTCACTGTCCATGTAAAGCGATGGTGATAATATCACATTCAATGGGTGGAGCTTGCATTTTATGAAAGTTCAGAGGGTTGGGTTTTGTTTCATACAATAGGAATGTTTTCAATGTTTTACTACTAACTTCACTCTCTATAAGACTTCATATACTGGTTCCAAGGCACATGTATTGGAGAGAAGACTTCAGTTAGTACCGCTTTGCCAGCCAACATCATGAAAACCTCTATGTTCCTGGTGCGTGCCTTCCATAGTATTGGTCTAAAATAAAGACAGGGGAGCAGATCAGGGCTCAGGTATTTCAGTTTCAGAGTTAGCTTTAACAAACAAGGGCAGGGCATTCTGGGATGGTAAACCACTGACTCATGAACCACACTTAACTCAACACCTATGAACAGGTACATGACTAGAAAGGACCTTTGTCCCCTGGCCGGTGACAGTAACATACATGTGGGGATATCAATCACATATCCATGAAAATGTTACACACAGGGACTATCAACTTTCAAAATGGCTCATTATGGGAAACATTTTGGATCATGTGTCCATTAGGCTATAGAAGTATAGTAACCCCTGCACCACCAGAAAGACCTCTATTCTGTTGAGGACTTTATATTTCACTATTTGATGTTAATCATCTGTCCACAAGCAATTTACAAACAATGGGTTTCTCTTTTCAAAGCACTTTGAAAGGACTCATACCTATTGAGTCACACATCTGTTTAAAAGAGCTGAACTTACCACCTCACGATCTCGCCAATAACTAGGCCAGAGGTGGACTACAAGTCTTTTGCTGCGCAAGAGAAAGGAGGTATGAGAATCCTGAAATGTTGCAGCCCAAGGTATTGTGAGGTGTTTTTGATTTCACAAAAATCATGGACAAAAGAGAGCACATACAGCTGTTCTAACACACAAATGACACTTTCACATTTAGTGCAATGGGGCCATCTGACTGCAAAAAATAAAGAAAAGACAATCTTCCGTCAGTCAGTTATGAAGTGTTACATTGTAAAAAGCATATTTACATGCTAAAAAGTTGTTATGCCCAAAGGTATGCTGGAGATGACGCAATGGTCAGGGTCCCCACACCATTTCGCCAATTTGAATTTGCAGTCCCATAGCAGTGCATTCATTGTTTTTGTAAATTGTCTGTAAAAATCCGTCTGATCAAAGATTTCTGGGAGACACTGCTGTGTAAAAACAGTTCCAGTTACTCCCGTGATTGACACAGCAAACATAGAGACCCAGAGGTATGTTATTTGGGGTCTCTGACTAGTTTAATGCATTTACATTTCCCACACACTAACGAGGCCATCACTAAACTAGAATCGAACTCCAGTCACTTCACAGATACATGGAACAAGAATGTAGGGAGGAAACATTAAAAACACAAACTATGCGGTCTATTGACTATGAAACAATGTTGCGCGAACTTCACTATGACTACCGCTTTGATTACAACATGTAAACATTGCACTATCCATGGGCTTACCTTTGACAGCACCACAGTTTTTTCAGTCATCAGACTTGTATTTCGCCAAACCTTGAGCACAGCCACAGCAAAACTGTCCATAGCTGTCAAGGGACTTAAGACCTTTGAATTCTTTCACTGTGTAGTAACTTATGCCGAAAATGAGATAGTTAACGGACTGCATGTAGGTACAGGGTGGCAGAAGATGCCATGTTTCCACTACTTAGAACTGACTCGACTCGGGTACCAGGAACTGTTCCTGGAGACCATTTACATTACAGGATACTACCTACTTCAGAGTACCTGGTCGTCTTCCTTGTCGTCTGCTCAGAGAGTGGTAGATAAAGTTGTTCATTACATGTTGTCCTGTCAAGCTCACCCTGAATTTTTTCATCGGCCACCAAGGACAGAAATGTCTGAATCTCCTCAATCGACCACCATAGACATATGTCTATGTTGACCATGGTGTAGTTTTGTGGGCTGCCATCATGTAAATTAGCCTACCGGTATATTTACTGTGAACTTCTGCATCTGTTTTTTAATGATGGACCGTCACCACACATTGATGACGCAGAGACAACTCTCTGGCCGATCAGTGGTCTGCAGTGTTTACACGTCACATTTTAGTATCTCTTTGAACCTCCGCAGAGTAGATACCAAAAAACTAGTATCGAGTACCAGATTCCAGGTCCTTTTGCATAATGGAAACGTAAAACGTCCGAGTCGAGTCGAGCTGGTACCGGTCGTGGAAATGTGGCAAGAGTCCAGATCCCTGCACCAGTCGGACACCAGTGAACACTGGTAGTTCACAGGGGTCTATATCCTTAATATGTCTGATCTTCTTCAAATACCTTTGCTTAGCAGTCACGCTGAGCTTTTCTCGATAGCAAGCAAGGGGTAACCCCTTGCTTTCGCCGCCGCCTTATCCATTTTTTTCATTCAATCTTGATACAGCTCTTTCCTGCATGTCTGTGCAATGCTGTTGCGCATAGCAACCAATAGCTTGTAAGTTCAAAATGGCGCAGCCTTCCAGATGTGTCATGTGATATGACGCATGTCCTCATTCCTAATTTTAAAAAAGTACAATGTTAGTGTCTCTGATTAGTGTGCATTATTTGTTACAAATCTTATGTCTTGAGCCATATCAGTTATTCATTTGTGGTATTGTTTGGTCCTACTTAAAAGTAAATGCTGCACTATTAAAAGATGTATTCCAGTAAAAGTCCTGCCTTTAAACTAAAAGTAGAGAGGAAATATACTAGTTTTGGGAAATATACTAGTATTTTAGAATTTAACCACACTGTGGATTTTTACTGATATAATAAGTGGACAACATACGAATGTTACAGTAGGTGGAGATGGAGACAGTTCTAATTACTGCAGACTGCTCTATAGTTGAATCTAATAATACATAAGATTTTGCAAACTCATCCATTAAAATCTGATGTTGAAAATTGTCTTTTTGTGAACAGGCACAGTAATCTATGACTACTTCCTAATGTTTCTTCCAGAAACTTCTTTAATGGCAAGTGCACTAGTCCTCTCTGTTACCACTCATTCTGGAACATTTGTTTAGATTCAGAGGTGAGATGTGGAGCCACTGAGATCAGTTATGCTTAATTGCTGCTGGCCTGGATCACAAATGAAATTCCCAGCATGTTTCTCTCACCCCCATTGCGAGAAATGGTCTAACATCTCGGCCACCAGCCTGATGATGTAACACTAACTGCATAGCGTGTATGTGTTTGGGGGGGGTACAGTCTGGCTTCTGGGCTAATGCTTGTCATGTTTCACTGACCTGCAGTGACACTGAGAGCTCTGTGCATTTCACAGAGTATTATGCATTACCGTCAACCAACTCATAGCCACGTTTCTGTAAAATCATCATCATAGCTTCCTGTGAAGGTGTTCAAGCTGTAAACAAAATCCAGGCTCACTATCGCAGTATGCCAAATTTGGTCTTATCATAGCTTTACTGAAAACTGCATTTGTACCAAACCCGTGCAAACTTTCAAATGCAACTTAAACAGGGAGAAGTTATAGTTTCTGAAATAAAACAGTTTATTAATATTTTCTCAAACAAGAATATAGTTGTTTGACACAAATCTGTGGTTCATTTATCCAGAGTCTTGTTGAAAGTGTACTTCTGAGAGTTCCTGCTGGCCTGGCGTGGTGCTCCATGTCGTGGCATAGTGTAAAGTACTCAGTGATCCAGCAACTATTCTGGATCAACCAATCTGCGATATCAGTGACTTTATTTTGTGTAGTATCACTTTGGCTCACTTGGAACCTTGGTGAAGGTGATACTAGAAATAGTATCTGATGGTACCTGGTAGTCCCTGCTCTCACACGGTGGAAACCCCAACAAGCCATGTTGAGGCAAGTCCAAAAAACATCAATATTCTCAAACATCCAAACTTTTATTTACATTTCGTTAGGACTGTACCAGTACTTTCATAGCTCTGGTACCCTCTGTTATCGTTCAGGAATACAGGTTAATGTTATCTGGGTTGGATGTTGCGTTCCAATGATTGTGCAGTATCTCAATGGAATTCTTTTTTTTTTTTTGTATTATTTCTG
The DNA here is from genome assembly GCA_029814465.1 of Ostorhinchus cyanosoma. Classification (NCBI taxonomy): domain Eukaryota; kingdom Metazoa; phylum Chordata; class Actinopteri; order Kurtiformes; family Apogonidae; genus Ostorhinchus; species Ostorhinchus cyanosoma. The sequence continues at coordinate 38,547,062 of JAPTYQ010000005.1, forward strand.
TTGGGTGCCATCCATATGCATAATGTCACTGTCACTATGTGTGATTGTGCACTAGACTTAATATCCTGTTAACTAAGCCCTGATCAAACAAAACAAACATGGGCACAAATGAGGGTCTTTCATTTTAGATCGATGAGGGTAGGGAATCTATTCATCCTTTTATTACCACAGTAGTGATCACCAGATGTTTATCTTCTCATTCTGTTTTTCATTGTTTAAAGAAATTACATAGTGAGTAAAACAATCAGGAAAAAAAGACGTTTTATGTCTCACCTTCAAAGTAGCTGCTGTTTACCTTGACAGAAGCTTTGCACACATTTGTTCTTTTCTGATATGACGTGGTTAATGCTTTTGAATTTACAGGCTGTATCAAAGGTTATTTGATGGATTATCTATTTTTTCACACCATCAGTATGATGGAATATAATTAAGATTTTATGATAGGCCTGCAACTAGCCATTATTTTCATCATTGATCTTCTGATTATTTTCTTGTTTGATTGTTGAAACTACAAATCCTATTAATATTTCACTGACTCTTACATGTAAAAGTAATTATAGTAAACAATAATCAGATCAGGAAATGCTCATATTTATATAGTCATGTACACTTGAAAACTATTCAAGTTCAGGGTTATTAATGTTTTTGGGTGACTGGCAGGTGAACCATTTACACACCTCTAGGCTGTGAAAGAGTAAGTTGTCAAAGCAAAAGACCCTAGCCTGACAGAGATGGCAAGTGAGGAGTTGGACTACATTGTTAAAAAAAAAAAAAATTAAAGAGTCAACCACTATTCAACATACTGTATGTGGAAATCTTCAACTGTTGTAAAATTGCTCCTGGTGACTCATGAAACACAATGAGAGGGAGACAAAATTGTGCAAAGCTTTTCTCAGTGCAAATGAAACTAAAACTAAAAAGATAAAATTACACTATTACATTATATTCTTGAGCCAACGTCACAGTATACTTTAGAAACCAGCACATAGTTTCAGTAGAAATACTTGTCATACGCAGAAGAACCAAATTGTGGTGAAGCTGAAAGCCTCCCACATATTTTCCCAGGATACCTCTGTAAACTGAAAAACTGTGACCTAACTGTGGACAATAGGGAGGAGCAGCGGTCAAACTACAGTATGTCATTTAGAGGCATCAGCAATGAGGGTCAATCCCACAGAAGTTTGACTATGGGAATGTCCAGAGTTTATATCCTACTGCGTATGTCACCAAATGAACAGAAAACTCACTGGAAACATAGACTTCTCTAGAATATAAAGCAGTGACGTGTCATGGTCAGAGGAAATCCAAAATAACAAGTGGCAAGTTGATTCAGCTCTGACGGCGTCGACTGAGCAACACCTACTGTGACCTTTGGCCCTTGACTTGCTGCAGGACACCCATGGTGCTTCTCGTTTCCCTTCTCCCTTCAGCAATTGTTACTCCACAACACATGCAACATTCATACACTGTTTATCCAAAACACCTTACAGTACTGTTTCTACACATTACCAACATGGGTGGTCCTAACAGAGAGTCTGCCCTACAGTGTGTTGGTGTTAGTTTAACCAACTGTGGTCCACAGGACGTGCCTTCTCTTGTTGGCTCTTCATTGTATTGCTTTGTCAAACATGACAACATGGCTGTCTTATACTCAGTAGTGCAGGGTCAGCTTTGTGATTATCACTCTTATTAGTATTCACAGGCCTCCTAAAACCTAATTCGTTAACCAGATATGTTCTCTATCTTCAGCCTTTCTGAAACATTGCAATGAATGGTCTCTAATGAAAGCCTTGTCCTATTTCTTTAATCCTCCATAGCCAGCCTTATATTTTTATGACATGTTCTTTTATTACCATGAATAAAGTCCTTAATCCATCTGCTAAAAATGGCAAAAAAAAAAAAAAAAAGCTAATATGAATTAATTCAGTGCTGGAAATCAACCAAAACTGGAGTTGATGCCTGACTGGTGAGAAGCTGCCATGCCCAGATGTCTGAGAGATGCCTGAAAATGTAGCTTCATATTTTGGGCTAAAAGTTCTGTCTTTTTTTCCCCCAGTAAAATATGGATAGTCATGCCATTTAAGCTGGATGACATAATTTTTCAAACCAAACATCATTATCTAATTGGCATTCCAGTTCAGTGCAGGTATTTCTTGAAGATTAACATCATCACCCTTGTGTTTATTTTAATAATCTGTCAGGGTGAAATATTTTGCAGTCGTTAATCAGATGAATGCTTACATGACTTGGAAGTGTGACAGAGTGCTGCAGCTGCTTGCAGTGCTGGCTGTAGAAGGACAGTTGCTGTGTCACTGGATGAACGCCACCTGGAGCAACAGTAGTGGGCCGGCAGAATGACTGGAATGACCCAGCCTTACGAGCAGCACTCGTTGGACACACACGCAGAACAAGTGTTTCTGAGCAGCCCAGCATTCTCCAGATACTAATGTCTTTAGGTCCCCCCCATCTAAGACCTCAAGACATATTTTGTATCTGACAGCATTTATGATTGCATATAAACAAAGAGGCTGGTTTTTATTTACTCTGCTCTCATGTCTGCTGAGTATGATTAAGCTTTGTGGCATCACAGTGCTTTTAAATATACTTAAAAGTGTCTTAATATTTTATCTTGTGTTTGCATTTTTGTATGACTTAGTGGCTCTGATATTTGTTGTGAATATTCACATTTCTATTTATCAGTAATATACAGCGTGATGCCATGCAGGTTTTTTAAAAAGGTCAGGGTTTTGTTCTCTTTTAAAATAAGTGTACAAATAAATGCTATGTAACGGCAAATGGTCCCTGTTGCCTGCACTGCATCTCTTTTGTGATCTGTTTTTATAGTTTCATAAGCAGCCCAGTTACTTAGCCTTGTACGGCAGTTCAAGACACACTTCTCATTGAAAGTGCTCCTTCACTGTGAAATAAGGTCCTAATAAAAATCCAATTTATTATAGCTTAGCAGGCTGATCTTAAGCACTGCTTTGAAACGTCTTCTCGTTGTGTAACCATCCATTCACAGAGCATGGTTTGTTCTGTTATCGTCTTCTTTGTGGCCTTAGCTCGCTTGGCCTTATTTTAACACTTAAATAATTTTAATTTGAAGATACGTTGACATAAGAGACCGACAGTAGGCTTGGCCCATTTGGGGGAGTGTTATTCCTGATTATCCAACTGTAGAGCCCCAAAAAAGGCAAAGTTGCCCCCTCCCCCTTCCCTGTTAGAAAATCCCCACAATAAGGTATTTGGGTTTTGGTGAGATCTCTGTGTGGGGGGAAAAAAAAAGGTGTGGATAAAGAACCCCTCCTTCAAATGTCACAGGGGTCTAAGGACAGCTTTGAAACCTGATTGTGGATTCTTTGAGGAAGTGCATGGGGGTCATGATCCTCTCTCTGCTGTGACTGGGTGGATCAGTGTCTGTCAGTTGTGGTCAGGGCTGTGCTGTGTCTCCACCATGCTGAGGCTGTGGTAGGTGGAAAAGGAAAGAGGAGGTTAATGTTTTCTCAGGACACCAGTGTTCCCTGAGTCACGGCTCAACTCTTATCACCACTTTGAACTCACATACTCATCTACTTAATTCACTCTTTGGCTGGTGTTCTCAGTTCTCATGGTTTGCTTTTGAGTCACAGCATCGTGGTGGATTTCAAGGATGACCACTGAAATGCCAGTGAGGGCAAAAGAGGATGATTCACAAACAGGCCTTTAGGTTTTGGGTTTGGATGCTCATGTATTGTTGATGTAAAACTCATCTATTTCTTTGTTACACAGGTCACTGCGAAGAGGAAGTTCCTTCACCTTCCTCACCCCAGCACCACAATGGGACTTCACTCTGGTAAGTACCACCCTCATATTCTTCATTTTACATGTTGCATACCAGTCATGTGTAAGCCACAAACACACACTAGATAATCACTAATCAAAATGACCTACAACAAAGTTACTGGAACTATCATAACCAGGTGGTCCATTGCCAGCGTCTTTGTCTTTGTACATGATACTCAGTGTATGTGAGGTGTATACATTGTCTTGCACACTTGCCATCTGCACATCTTCCTTGAGTTGGCTTTTGGCTGACTTCTGTCCTTTCGTGCAAACTTGGAGCGCACTTAAGGGCCACTTCCCATCACAGTGTTGTGTTTTGGATTTAAACCTCGCCTCAGAGGTTTCAACAAAGTCTCGGAAACGGTAGCCCTGTTCATCGTCACCATGATGAAAGGTACCTCCTTTTGGCCCACCGCCACTTGTAACCCAGATAAAGCATCCACCCTGGAGGACAAATGCCTTATCATCTGGGGTAATTTCTGCGTAATGCCAGTCCTTGTGCTAACAGAGCCTCTTCCTTGTGTGCAGTTTTAGTCTGTTTATGTACATGAAAATTCACAGCTCAAAAGACAATGCACTTTACTTATCAGGGCAGGGAGGTGGAAGGCCATGTCAAAGTGACATTGCACTGTGGTTGCAGGCAATGAAAACAAAGACATCGCAATGTAAACAGCTGTAGTCTACTAGGAGAGTTTTTTTCAGACAGAAGTAAGTATTTATACCTGCTTTTTTTTTACCTGTTTAATGTGATGAGAACTCAGTTGCGACACACTGACCACAACAGCAACATCTGAATGAAAATGTGATGACAGTTGAGTGGCTGTTTGCTTATGTAAGTGCTGTCTGTAATTGTGTGCCAAATGTAAGGAAACTTCCCCAACAGTCTTCAGTCAGCAGATTGGCAGAATGTTTTAGTGTTACACTATTAATTAAAATTACAGAGTGCATTTTTATTAGTCGTGAACATTTATTGCAACAGAGAATTACAATAAGGAATGCATCTGCTCAACTGGCTGGGTATGCGTGTGTTTATATATAAATAATTTTATCTCTCAAAGGAGAAAAAGTCAGCTTTTTCCAGCCTAATTTTAATTGCACTGTTATTACAATGTACACAATGTTTACGTAATAAATTGAAATAAAAAAATACGGGTCAAGGCACTAACAGGGCAGAAAGGTCTATTAAACAGTGCCTGTTGGCATAAACGAGCTTGTAGCAACATGTGAGATTTACAGGCCTCTTTACACAGGAACTCCTGCACCTAAGACGTTGTAAAAAATGATTTCATTGTTACAAGTGCAAGACATGTTTGGAAGTTACTAGTAAGGCACACAACTTTGATCTGTTGTGAACATTACTTGTCCAAAACCTTGGCATAGTTTCACTTGGGGCTTCTGAAGGCCTGGCTCTGACCTTAATGCACAGCCTTCTCAGCAATCAAAGCCTTGATTCTCCTCCACTGGTACAGTAAGTGCTATCAGTGAAGACCGATCTATAAAATGCGTTTTATATTCGGAGCCAGCTTTCTCCTTGGCGGATTCCAGCACTGAGAGTCTATCTGCATCTAATTCCCCTCTCAGTGATGCTGATGGCCGTTGTTATGTGGCTCCCTCATGGCTGAACCCAGGTCTGTGCATGCAGCCAGAGAACAAACGCTGGATAAAGAAAATCCAGCCTGCTCCGATTTCTTATCCCCCCTGCCCAAGGAACATAATGGCATACAAACCGCTGCTGTTTCTTATAGACTGGCCCGCTTGTGGTTTACAGGCAACTTAAATGAGACAAGCTGATTAGAAACAGAATAGAGAGAAGAGATTAGAGTGTGTAGACATACCAGGGTTTACAGCTGCCCGAAACACAATCCATCGCTCATCTGAGGGCAGTGGAGGAGAAATCAAAGCACGGGTTGCAGAGAGAGAAGTGAACGGCTCTTAATCTTGTGCCAGCCTGGTGCCTTTGATTTGCAAACATGGCACGCTTAGCTCATCCACTAAAAACACATGGATCTCATTAGCTTCCCTTTCAATTTAGTCCCCCATCTGACATTTATAAATGTAAGAAATATCAAGCAATAACAGAAACCTGGAAGTTTCTCGGCCTCATCACCTGTCTCATCTTAACTCTACCATTTTATCTTGAAGGTTATGCCAAGGCTTTGAATAAAGTTTAGCCAACTTTTCAGGCCTTGAAGTGGTTATGGGGTTTTTTTTCGCTTCTGGCTGGGGCAGGTACAGGTGGGGGTGCACTGGCCCTGAGGCGAACCTTGGAAGCAGGCAAGGCATTCTCGGGAGCATTCTCTGGGCGCTTGACGCATTCCCTTAGACAGCATCGGGCACAAGGCCTCGAGGGCTTTTCTGTCATGGTGAGAATAGGGTGTGATGTTTGAGTCAGGTTTCCAGCCCAGTGCCAAGGTGGTGCAGATCAAACCAGACTGATGTTTGGTGGAATGCAAAGGTAATTAACAACAACGAGAGGCAGAGTCTAAGCTTTCTGACTCTTCAAGCAACAAGTTCAGGCGGCCAGAGATGTCAGCCTCAAGAGTGGCCTGTCTGATAAGCAGCATTCCAGCTTTAATCACATGATGTGATTTAATATGGCTGTCGCGTTGGGCTTTTTCACGTAAACGCTGATAATTATTGTGGGAAGGCCTCGCCCATATCAGCAGCAATTTATATTCAATCCAACCACTGTCTGAATATTCTTCAGTATTTCACTGAGAGCAGGATACTTATCTCCATACCTCTGATAACATGTAATGCATCCAAGGTGTTATCCTTTATGTCTGCAAGAGCACCCACTACAGCTGCACATACATTGCTTTTGATGTTGCTTTGCAGCTGTTCAGATTCTTGGATACACGCCTTTTAATAACTGATAACAAATGAAAATTTTTGCTTGCATTTACGAGCTCTCTGTGATGTTTTACAGGCAGAACATCATAAATGTATGTTGTAATGCTGCAGTTTGTGAACATATCTGATCCAAGTGTTTAAAGACAAACTGATCTTCTAACTTTACCTTTACTCAGAATCATGTGTGTAGGCCATTTATTTACATGAGACTGAGATACAGCAGGACAATGAAGGGTGGGGGATTGGGACCAAAGGCTCCCTGCCCAGCTTGTTGCAAAGCCCCTCACCCCTTCCCAAACATGCAGTTCATCATTCTGTGGCTATTTAACTCAATACATTTGGCAGAAATCATGCAGGCAACAGGTTTTGTAGTGTTTAAATTTGATTTGCGTCTTGTTATCGGACTGTCTCTCTCCACCCCTTCCCCTCTGTACAGTAAATATTTATCTTCCTTTTTACCAGACACTCAAACTGTATGTTATTTCTTGCTTCTTTGGTTAGTTTAGCGCCTATCTAATCCAAAGCTAGGTTGAAATGACTCGTTTGTCAGATCAAGTGATGGATGTTTCTTTGAAAGTTTGACCCATGATGTCATGGTAATATGAAACGGAGATATTGTCTGAATTCAGACAGGCAGCAGAGCAAACCTCTTTTTATTCACCAGGCTAGTATCTCAAGACATAAAAGCGGACACTCCTCATTGTCTCTCTGAAAGTGTTGAAACTTGTTTGGTAGTAGCGACTGAACATCATGGCTGATTCTTTATGTGTCTGTTGTCTACATTATGGCTGTTTTATGTAATGTACAAATCTGTCATGTGTCTCCTAGATGAGTAACAAAGAAACCCGGCCCAGGTCACGACAGTTTCTATAGCCTCAGTCTGTGTTTAGTGAGCAAAGGTGGGGGGGGGGGGTGTTGAGTCAGGGTATTTACGTTGAGCTCGGCCCACCACTTGAACAAGTCGCTGCATGGAGGGTGTTATTCTATCTGTGAGATGCTGACAGAGGGATTTCCAAAGGTGGCAGGAACAGGAGGGCTAATTTTCATCTCCTTTTCCTCACAGTCTGTTTTTGCGCAGAGATTACGCTCGTGTCGTTTTTATCTTATGTGTAAGACCCGAGCTTAAAGCAATATTTAACTTGGAAGGAGCATTCACACTTAGCACGCAAACTTTATGGGCAGTGAGCTACTAACAATGCTTCATATGTTGATCAGTGCATATATAACTTAGGTTAGGCCTGGATAATAATTTGCAGTATTTATTATTAATTCTCAAGCATGTCTTTAATTTTGAGATTGATTGTTCCAGCTCTCACAGGGCTTTTTTTTTTTTTTAATTTTTTTTTATTGGAGCATTCACTTGTTTTCTTCCAGGTCAGCACCAAATGGCAGACAAACACAGTGAGCAACGAGCTAATGAACATAAAGGAACCATTACCCGCTGAAATAATAAGAAATTTGTTTTTTATTCATTTAATGAAATGAATAACAGGTATAATTTTTTTCTTTTCATCTTCTAAATATAAACCTTAAACCTCAGCATTTTATGCAAATGACAAATTGTGTTACACTGATTAATAAAGACTAAGATGATAGCTGAACTAAATGTGGTGTGCTACCAAACCACCATCTTTCCAGACTGAAACAGTAGCAGTAAGTGATAAGATCCTCTCATTTAAACCTTGAATGCTTCAACAGTTTGATCTCAGGTCCTTTTGCCTTGTTATGGGTTCATCCTGGAGCTGTCTTTAAAATCTATAGTGGATCTGCTGCTGTGCTGAGGCTTTGAATAAATCAGCCTGAGTGAAAGTGAATTACACATTTTCTTTGACCATTCTGTTGAAATGTATGCTACCCATAATCTAGCATTGTACTTATGCTAACCAGCAAAGTGATGAACCAGATGAAATGCATAAGGGGACATGTTGGAAGGTGTCTAGTAGAAGTAGCTCTTTTATGGATGTGAGAAAACAAACAGGTTAGAGGGCAAATGCCCCGCACCCCCACCCTCTTTCAGCACAAATAAACACAGCTCAGTGATTTGTCGTCAGCCACCCTTGACCATTACGTATCCATTTAGCTACTCCTCACCTCACTGGTCAATCAGGTCTTGTTGTCCTGTGCCAGAGGCGGTCTGTCCTCACTGCTTAATGGACCACAGTGACAGAGTCCTGGGGTTCCCGGGGGTCACCAATGCTCCTCAGGAGTTTTACAACCCTCAGCCTCAACAGGCCAGACCGCTGTTCTCACCCACTAACAGGCTCTTTCTCAGGGGCTGGCTGACAGTCCGCATGCAGGTGTTAAAGTGTCCCATTGCCTAATTAACCCTTTCCTGTTCCTAGTTGGACCTCCAGCAGTGTCTATTGTAGCGTCACAATAGAGCAACAAGACCAATGAGTATAATTGTCTCGGAAGTACAAACACACTGGAGAGGCTGTAAATTTCTCTGCATGTTAATCTTGTCTTGGTATCCAGACAAAGATGTTTACTGCATCACAAAGACAAAGAAGAAAGACAAGAAGTTATGTGCTAAACTTGTATATATGTAGAGGCTGGGAGATTTACAAGGAAATGTAATTAAATGACAAACTCACAAAAGGTCTAAGGCCCAGAAGTGCGGAGCTCTGAGTTTTGCATTTAGGTTCAGTGTGTGTTTCTTTATTCTACACTCCGGATGGATTGATACAAACCCCTTTTACATAGCACTTCTGTTACGGGAATACTTTGCCTTTATTCCAGAATGACCTCTGTGTAAATGAAATGGTGGGATCATTTGGTTCCACCTTTATTGTGACTTTGTAATGCCTCTGGAGGTAGTAACAGAGCCGTGATAAAGGTTGAATAATGATTGTGTGACGTTTAATTCTGTAAAGCCTTGTGAGGCAACCTTGTTGTGATAGGACTCTACAAATAAAATTGAATTGAACTGATGATGGCGATCCTCACACCGGAGAGACAGCGGCACAAGCATGGATTTTGCAGCTTCGTGCCAGGGATACCATGGCTACATGCCATTTTTACCCATGGCACAAAGCCGTGGTACTGGCACCAGGGGCGCCTGCCACAGAATCTGTGCCAGTGTCTTCATATGCACACTATACACTGCACTGCGTCACCGCCCCCTTTGATTCTGGAATATAGGTCCACTGTGTAAAAGTCCAGCCTGTCTCACCTCTGTTACTCCTTTGGCTTGGCTGTGGAAATCAGTCAATGTTGGAAAAAAGGTGGGATCTCTGTGTAAAAGTGGCTCGTGACACCAGAACCTGGAAAAGAATACAATAAAGCTTTTTCACTACTTTTAATAATTCAGACTCGCACTTGTTGTTTGTTTCATCAAAATGTGCTGTATTATGTGATATGTGAGCATTTTACAGTGACACATGTTGAATATTCCTCTTTTTCCTCTTTCAACAGAAACGGAAACGAAGAGAGAAGGACGACAGCGATGCAGTCAGCCTCTGCAGCTTCGACTTTAAGGTAAAACACACTTGCACAGCACTGACACCAATACAATGCAGGGATGTAAACTGTTTCAGACCTCTGTAACTGTATTTTTATGACCTTACTGTACCATGTTAATTTGCCAGATAACAAGTTAATAAAACAGTTGTGCTACTAATGGGAAGGAAGGATGAACAGCACAAAGCATTTACAGTCACTCACAGCCTTTTGTGATGTTGTTCAGTTGCTTATATAAGAGAGATCTTGGTTATTTTAGAGATATTTAACTCACTATTATAAGCAAAATGTAACAGGTTATCTGTGTTTTGTTTTTTTTTTTTCAAAAATATCTTTGCTTTAGCACCAATCAATAGATTTTATAACATGATTTTCTTTTTCAGTTGAAAATAGCTTTTGACTAATCATTGCAGCTTAAGTTACAGTTAGAGTTGTTACAGGTTGAATATGAAACTATTGTTCAATATTTTAGTTTTGGACCATGGTTTAGTTTTAGTGGAGCAGAAAAAAACAAAACAAATTTAACATGAATTACTTTTACTGAAGTAATTAAAGTGCTTAATGTTGACATACTCTTGGTCATAATGTATGCTTAAACTTATTTTTTTACTCTACTTTTCCCATTGCTGGATATTTCACTGAAAGTCGAGAATTAAAAAGATAAAGTTTCAAATGTAAAAGGGCATTTATACAATAAATTCAATAAAATACGATTATTATTTTGATTGAACCTGTTGGGTCTTGACCACTTTAGTTATATGCAAAACTGACGTATTAATTATGATGTAGACTTCTCTGCTACTACTAAGTATTTTTTAATCAGGTAATGGCTCTTAAATTCTGAACTAATCACTGATTACTTATCACAAATGCTGTTTTAAGTTATTGACTGAACTGTGTTTTTGGTCAGATTAAAATATATTGTACAAATTACTTTGCATAAATGAGGTCAGACGATAGATGTAGGTCTTCTCCACTCTATATACTATCTACTATATTTACATTAATTATATTGTCCACATTCTTTACTCATGTGTCCAGTACTCAGCACAGCATCAAAAATTTAAGTTAAAAATGTTTTTGTCTATCCATATACATTTTACATATCACTTGATATTCCCTGTTTCCTTTAATCCTGTTCCTTTTCTGTTTCTCTTTTCTTTCTGCTAGTCAGTTACATTATGTTTAAATCTGATCTCAACTGGTCAGTTTCCTGAACAGTCACTCTCTGAACTGTATCCTGAGTTTCCACACTTTCCTATATGTGCTTTGTTGCCTAATGTCACTCACTGCCAAAAGAGCAGGACAATGAGCAGCTTGTTTATTCCTGTAGCGTTTTACTGTGGAGCACTTATTTTGGAAAAGGGCCTCAGGCATAATAATAGACGCAGGTTTTCTTATCCCTGTGTACATTGCGAAGGTGGGCACACAGCTATTATGAAGATTTCAACAGAAACATCACATTGCTAAAGTGGAAACTGGATGTGATATCTGGTGTTTTACTCCAACAGAGGTCGCCCCTTGTTTATTCAGAGCATATCTTCAACATGACGCAGCTTATCTCTGGGAGTCGTATAGATAAAGATCATGTTTATTTGTTGAAGAGCTCATTGAGGTTTGTGGTTCCTCCATTTAAGAGATCTGACAGGATGGACTGGCTAGGTTGGAAAATATGGTTCAGTGTGTGGGTGTTATTGTGCGCACCTTCCCTTCAACGCACAGATCTGGCCTCCTTTCCCACAGCATGATGATATCATAAGTGAACACCCTTCACCCTCAGGTATATTTCACAATTTAAACTTTTCTATTGTCTATTATTTAAGATCAACTGCAGCTTGTGTGTATGACAGCCCTTCTGCTGGGTACAAAACGATCCTTTCTTTTTCTCTCACAAGACAGATTAGCAGAGATGTAGGCTACAACTTAGATTCTGTAACCAGTCAGATCAGTCGCTGTGCTTTAACCAAACAAAGCTAATGCCTTGTTGTGAAGGTCCCAAAGGCCACTCCTTTACTCAGATCACAACAGAGCTCTGTGTTCTACTATGACTTTGTTTTCTTTTCTAATGGAGCTGCACGTACAGTCTGCTGTTGCATAAACACTTAAGTTAGTCGAGACCTGAAACTCATTTTCACCACCGACCTGGACTAGGGATCGACAATCGATTAATTGTCGATAAGAATTTGCTTGATTAAATTACATTAATTGTCAGTTAATTGCCCTTTTCCACATCAGTATTTGTGGGGTCGACAGTATGGGGCACCCCTGCCTAAACTAGGCTTCATTGCTGAGGTTGAATATTGGGGGAGTTGTCCACCTGTCCACACCTGTAAGCGCCTCGACTGCAGCGCCGTGGCTGGGGTAGTCATGGAGGGCTGAAATCTCACTCCATCGTGTAAGAAAAAAGTCCAAAATGGCCATTTCTTCTAAACTGCTCCTCTTCAGATCCATTTATTTTTATTTTATTTTATTCTATTTCTCTGAAGAATTTATTCAGTTCTACTACATAAATGTCATTGCCTGAACTGTATCCAATTGTTCAATAAATCAATCATTAAGGAATATGACATGCTTTTTTCATGCAGTATAAACAATATTTAGCTTTTATTCTCATAGACCCTATTGAAAGAGAAATTCAGGTTCTCAGGCAAATCGCTGCTTATCAATTAATCATCAATTGATTGATAAGGTCAATCAACTAATGATTAATGACTTAATCGATAATTTACATCCCTAACCTGGACATATAGAGATGACTAACCAATCATTCTCACACTCTATTGGCAATTGAGATGAACCTACTAATGCATGTCTTTGGATGGTGGGAGGAAGCCGGAGTACCTGGGAGAACCCACACATGCAAACTCCACACAGAAAGGTGCCTGATGTTGGAATCAAATACAGGACCACTAACTAACCACTGCTAAAACACCACCAAGCAAATACCAGAAATGATCTAAGAATGATGAAAAGTTAGTGCATTTTACCAAAGGGTGAAATTAGTGTCTCAGTTGCAATTTTTTTTTTGCCGTAAATGCGACAGTATACCAGGGGGGGAAAGTTTAATAAAATAGAAAAAAGGCAAAAATATGACTCTTTGTTTGGTTAGTTAATTCATTTAAAAAAAGTTATAACCTACTTATTACTGCACAAAATATGAAGGGCATTACAAGAAAACGAGCTGTTCCTTTATGCTATTTTATGAAGACGACATTCTTTTCCACTTTCCACCTTTTTTATAGTAGTTGTCAATTGAAAATAAAAAGAAAAGAATCAAGACAAGAATGTTCTTGTCTATAAGAAAAATTTTAAACTTAGCAGGTGACAGTAGCATATTGTGGCCCTGCCTGCAAACACACAGTCAGATATATTAAAGTAATACAGTGATTTATATTGTTTGAAATGCCTTTGTATGACATACTCATACAAAACTAGAGACAAAAACTGGATGGTAGACTTTCATATGATCAATAAGAGTTGGAATAAAATATTTTGGACTTCTTTCATGAAATGATTGTGACAATGTGATGTCACAATCAGAAGAATGTGTCTGAAAACAAAATTTTTCCAACTTCTGGGGCAATAGTGTACTACAGACAGCAGGGACCTTTTTGGCTTCTTCGACTGCTTGAAACTCTAGTACCTGTATTCACACTGTGGTCAAATATCTGCTCCTACACTGTGTTGCACAGTCTAAACCTGCAGGTGAAAGATGATGCACACAGTGGGTGAACCACTACTCAGAGCTGCTTTTGGACTGCCTTATTATGCTTAGTTCAGACAACTGGACATGCCACCTAGCATAAACTGATAACAGCCTAGCACGCTAACAAAGTGCTGACAGCTGGCTAAACTTGTACTTTAAAATGCATTATATGTAAGTTGTTACTCTATAACCTCATGTCAGCCAACTCTTCTGAGAGTGCTACCAGGATACCTGTCTGCTGACTACATGACTTCCTACCCCCATGTCCTGGCGTCAGTTCACACCCCACTTCAACAAGGCTGTTGCTGCAATATGAATTTCTCAGTAAATGACGCACGTATTGTTTTGAAGCACCTCAGTTGTAACTTGAGCTGGGATTCCATGAAATTCCCAGGCATGGAAAATGACACCTTTCTTCACTTTTGTTTCAGGGGAAACCACACATATTAATGCAAAAACATATACTATTAGAGTTAGGTGAAAATACAGGTAAGTACTTGTGTCGTCTCCCTCCTTCAGCGTTACAGTACTGTTTTGTCCCCCAGGCCATAGATACTGAATGTCCCGCTTTAACTTCCACTGTGTTGCTGTGCAAATACCGCTCTTACTAAAATATATATTTGCATTTCCAACTAGATGATTTTTTATCAACATTTCAGTTTCTTCAGTCAGCATAGTGCCAGTGTTTTGTCATTCTTGGTTACGTTGCTTTGTTTAGTAGCAACCAGCTCTACTGTGGGTGGAAGCAGTGATGAAACAAAACCAAAAAATTCATGGATGAGTAACGCAGGGATGTAAGTCTAGTTTGAGAACTGTGGTTTTCATTGTTTCTGCAGACTGTTGCGAGATTAGATCGTCTGTTTCATTCATCGTTATTTAACCGCAGCCACAGGGGAGTGTAGATATTTATAGTTTAGGTTCTTTAGAACAGAAACTTCGTAGATTAAGTTGGAGTTAAAAGTCTGTCATCACAGATTAATGGGGCCTTGAATTAGAAACATAGTGCTAGTCAAAATCTACTTAATCCCCAGGTATAGATACCAATTCCTCTGATAATCAAATCAAGAGTGATGAGGGAGAAACAATAAATAAATGAGGGAGTAAGTATCATTAACACAGTAGACCATAAAAGTGTCCTTACAGAAAGAGCTTAATTCACAGTATAATTAAACATCTTCAACAAACAAAGCAGTAATTCTTTAACCTATGTTTTGGTGCCACTGCTTATATTTTTTTTATTTAACTATTACAATTCCAGTTCCTGTCTCTTTTTAAGGGGTTTCTCTTTGGCCCATGTCCTATCCATTTACCAAATGTAATAGAAATCAATATAGTAATGATATCAATGTCTGACAAACAATCTGGAGCAATAATATGTTCTCATTGAGATTTCAGAGACCAGAATGCATCAAGACTAAGACAAGACAAAGACTCAGAAGAGCTAAGACCAAGTTAAGACCAAGACAGACCAGTTACAGAGCAAGGACAATATAGGGAACAAGTGTTTCAGTTGTGTTTTTCTTTTAGGTGTACAGTGTGTAAGCTGAGTCAAGTGTTGGCAACATGTTTTATCCATAAAATAAATGTTCAAAGATATATTTTTCTATAGTTAATGAATAAATCAGACAGTTAACAAGGAAGTTGAGTGATATCCCTGCAGTTGTACTATAAGACTAATAGAGCTGTATAATGCAAAAGTTCCAATATTATGCCTCATAAATAAACCTCATTGATTATTCACCTATACCAAAAATGTGATTAATGATTGGTAGTTGGAGTTGGAGGGGCCCATTTGCAGTAAGATCATACATCCCATGTTTATGTTGCTACTGACCTCAATCAGCAGAGGGCAGCACTGTCACCACCGGACACTCAGTCAGCACTTGTGCATGTGAGTGCCCAGAGCTGCTGCCTTCCCAGATCTGTAATTAGACTTTGCGCATCCAGTACTCACTGCTGCTGAGGCTGAGGTAAACTCACCGGAGCCCTCAAGCCTCGAGGCTCAGTCGCTCGTTGGCACGGCATAGGTTATACAACGGTGAAACCCCACAACTCACAGCATTAGTCATTATACTCCACCTCTCCTTGATCAGACGTGTGTGTATTTGGGAGTGTAAATCACAGCTATACTGCAGCTGCAACTCAGTGTGACTACAGGCAAACAGGACAGACAGGCCTAGCCATGTTGTGTTTAGTTTTTATAGAGGCCGGGCCAGACATACAGCTGATTCAGCCCAAGGTCTCCCCATAGAGTGAGTAACAGCAGGACTGCACACAGTGTCTTGTGAAGGAGGACACAGACTATACACAGACAGACAGATTCACTTTTTATTGGATCCTCTCTGACTCCTCAGTCTACTGTACATACTTTTTGCTCTGCTGTCTTATCTCTCACACGAAATCCATCATGACCAGTTTTTATCCTTAATCCTAAAGCGGTTTGATTCATGATCCCACTCCTGTGTGTCCTGAGAGCCTTTGGGTGATGTAACCCAGACTCTGTGTCCTGTTGGTGTGCAGCAGATGAGCTCTTCTGACCACTCAGTCAACAAGCCCAAAGAACAAGTTGTCAGCCACTTGGCACCTCGATTAGCATCTGTGCTTTGTCTCACACACGGCAACAGCATGGAGTCTGTGTCCTGTTTCACACTTCAGTGTTGACCCAGGAGGCTGAAGTGAAGAAAACGCAATAGACTCGTCCATTTGTCCAAAACACACACATTGTGACACCTCAGTTTTGCACTATATTAGCTGCTCCATCAGGCCTAACACCTCCATTACATCGCTGTGAATTTGTGCAGCAGCTGCTAGAGTGTGTCCAGTGTGTGGCCTCAGGTGAGGTTGTATCTCAGCCCTCATGTGGGTACACATTCTGAGTGGAAAAAAACCCACAGTTTTGATTTCCCCCTTCACATAGGTCTTTTGTCCTTCAGTGAAACTGGTAATCATGCTGTCTACTATAAGACCAATCAACATATGGGTGGCAGTTGTACCCCACCCCCAGCGGGGCTCAATACACAGGTTTCAGTTTAACATCTGGCTGAGTGTGTCAAAGACCCCCACTATTGATATTCTAATTGATCACTTCACCCCCACTTCATGCAACTGATAAAAGCTGTTACAGAAAGTATAAGAGGCAGTCGTCCACTGAGCAGAGACTACTGTGATTAACTATCAAAGAGAAATGAAATAACAGTTGTATTTTGTAGATTTACAGTGTGCTCATCACAATTTAGTTTAAATATTTCATTGCCTGAAATATTTCTCAGTGACATAGTTAAATGTGATCTTGCACACAATGTGAAAGAAGTTTGCTCAAAATGTCTGTATAAATTACTGCTCATAAAGTGTGAGATCATTGATCACAAGCTTTAAGAATTTCAACCCATTTCTTGGAGAAAATGTCACCCTCATGACAGTTGTTTGTGTGAAGTCTGTTTAGCCATAAGCTTTACCCGTGATCTTAAAAATTCTTACTACTGTTTTCACTCAGTGCATGGTTCAACAGAGCCTGCGGGCTCCTTCTCCTTACTCCCAAGTAAACCAATCCTGCTTCATTTACAGTCATGAGGGCTGAGCAGACTTGTCCCTCCCCTGTCTGCTCTGCTGATATAAAGCCCTCCCTCTCTCAGTGCACCTCAGACCAAAGTTTAGAAAGTGTGAGTGAGGGAGACCTTCACAAAACCCCGTCCCATTAGGGAAGGAGAAGAAGAAACGGGGGAAGGTGTATTTATTTATTTAAGTCTATTTTTTACTTTCAACCTTTAATTTTTTACTTTTTTCTCTGATGTGGATTACTTGGAGCTAACACGCCAGGATTAAAAGAGGATATTGTGTTTTTACTGAAAGCTATGGTGGCTTACGATGAACTGGGTAGCTTGGTGCCTATCAAACGGACTCTGCAAGTGATAGACTACCAGAACCAAGCCAACAAAGAGTCAGAGGTGAGATGCAAAAATACACAACAGTGGTGTTGGTACGTGATACTTGAGGTGTGTTTGGCAGCTGCCTGTGTCTTTTAGTAAATGTTTGACCAGAGCTCATTTAGATGAAGTCATATCTATGTCAGATTGTGAGTGAATCAGCACCTAACCCTGAATTTATCTTGCTTGGACACAGTGTTTGTATATGTCATCTTAATTGCTATGTGAGAGGAGACTTTGTACCTTATGTTAAGCAACTGAAGAACAAGGCTGGAGATATTGGCTAACCTGGAATAGTTAATGATTGGATTGCACTGAATTTTTGTTGTAGTAAACATTGCAGTGGCCCCCCTGGAGAGTTGTGTATTACCCATCTCCTCATCCTTTTAAATGTGCATCCCTGCTGTCTTGGTGGGATATTGAGACAGAGAAACACCACAAACAGTGACGCAGCAGGGAGTACGTGCTCAGCTAACATCCCTGCATCCCCTCAGCTCAGTCCCATCTGGGAATAATTTACATTTGACCTCTGACTTTTGATGCCAGCATAGAAAAGTTATACTCTCATGGCAATTTAATAGAACAGCCCAAAGCTGCAACACAACTAAACACACTCGAGCTGTGAAACTCAGGTGTGCTCTCCCTGTTAGTAAAAGTCAACTGCAGATTCTCTTCCTTCCCTCTTTCTGAGGTTTTGAGGTTCTTCTCCAAAATGTGGTTTTGCTGACCGTAAACTGTTTGATAAAGGAGAAGTGCAGGCACAATTCAAGAACTGAATGTTTTTCTCACAGAATTTCACAAGTGAGACACCCTTTGGTCTTAGTGGGTTCTCCTGTGACTTAGTGATGACCTCAGTCCTTTCATTTATGGTCTGGCTGTTCTGTTCTCAGCTCCTATCAGCTCAAGCTGTGCTGTAATCGCAGGGACACATCTGGGGTATTTACTCATGGACCACACGAGGTTACATCAAAGGCTAGTTGCAAGAAGGGCGTTTCTGGGATCCCTAACATTCACATGGTTGTAATCTAGGGGTTTCGAGGTTAGGGTTTTGGGGAGTGCAGCACACAAGCTGCTGCTGGAAATGTGAGCGGCTGTCCTTGTGGGTCACTGATGATGAAAGTTATTCACAGCAGCAGCACAAACCCCGGATCTGTCTGGTTTCCTGAAGTGAGCCAGACGCTCGCTTACTCTGCGGAGTTCCCGAGTCAAACTGCCAGGAATAGCAACTTTCCCTGTCTGCCTGCACAGTTTCACTTTACAGCAGATACACAAAGAGTAGGACTAGTGGCCTTTTGTTATTTTGGGGCCAGTCCCCAAAGGACAGGAAGAGCACAATGGCCCTCCAACCTTTCCAATATTGACTTTGGAAACCCCCACCCCTACAACTTTTGGTGTTTGTCTTTATTTCCTCTGCATCACATTTAACACTATTAAATGTGATATGGCTCTGCTTTTCCCTTCCAGCAGAGAACACATTCTCAAGGCTGTTGTTCTGGTCCTAAGTTGTGACCCTGACCGAAGCAGGCTGTGTCTCGACTACAACCACAGCAGCAGCTCACAGGCCACACCAGACTGAGCCAGGATCTGTTGCACAGCTGTGTCTGCAAGACCTGGAGCCTCAAAGGCTGCTCTGTTTCCCAGATTTGCTGAGCCAAAGCAAAATCCTATTTGGTCTGAGTCAGGAGAAAACATGAGCAGCTTCTAGCAGTGCGGTATTCATTTTCAGTGAGCAAGGCCTTATTAGTGTGATGTGCTTAAATGTGAAATGTTTTTCGAGGAGTGCATATTCCAGAAATGTGTGATTATGTCTATTTCATCTTGTCATGCTTTGTGGACTGAAGGCTCTGTGGGCTGAAATCATTACCTCTTTGATTTCTGCTGCCTGTTGTTCTTGGCGTACAGCCAAGCAGCTCTCTCCTTTCTCCCAGCCTCAAGGCTAAAGGAGGAGGGGAGTCACCTGGCCCAGGTGTAGTGCTACTCTCACGCAAGGCCTGCTGAAGAACCTGTCTCAACTCGCAGGCATAAAGATTGCTGTGAACCCCCTGCGACGCTACACTCTGTAAACACTCTGAGGGGATGGATTGACTGTCTGTTTATGGCCGCTCCTTTCCCCCAGTTCACTGCACAGGTGGTCTGTTTCACTGAACAGTCCTGACATACTGTCCCACACTGCTTTGTTACAGCAGGAAAAGCAGTTAAAGACCTGCAACAATCAAGATGCTTTTATCTCCACTGTTACTGTGATGGAACAAATTCACTCCGAGTGGAGCTGTAGCTGTTGCCAGGTCCAATAGGCAAGTAGCTTAGTGTTTGTGGGGAGGGGAGTCGAACAGCTGAGAATAAGGTCTCGTGCATTCCTGGCATTCCTCCAAGCCCCCTTCCCCTCCAGATCAGCAGTCAGAAAGGGTCTTTGTGCTCAGTGGGCTGGCCGACCCAAGTCTCTTCACATGATGGAGCCAACAGCTGCTTGGGCTGCTTCCTCCTCCTCATCGCTGCCGAGTCGGCACAGTATCTCAGTGTCCGCTGGTCCGCCAGTCTGTCTGTCTGTGGCTCGATCGCGGCTCCAACTACTCCTATTTCCTCGCCTCAAAGCAGGGAGTGGAGTCAATTATGAGGATTTATGACTTAACTTGACATTTTTTTATCACAAGGAAGTCACAAGGGAGTGTCTGGACTTACTGCTGAGGTCTCACAGTTGGCATAACCAATTGATTTGTTCTGTGCAAATGTACAGAGCATGTTCAGATTTTCTTTGAGATGAGCTATGGAAAAACTGCCTGACTAATCTCTCCTTCCTATTTTGCTTTGCTTCCTCAGGAACCCAGCAACAAGCGTGTCCGTCCTCTCGGCAGGGTGACGTCGTTAGCCAACCTCATCTCTCCGGTCAAGAATGGGGCCGTCCGGCGCTTCGGCCAAACCATCCAGGTGAGCAGCGTGACTCTCCACAAACAGGAGACACCTCAGGTTTAACTGTTTTACATGCTGCATTAAGAAGCTTTTAATTGCAACATGTCTGACAACTGGGGTTTCCTGTTTCATCTACAGGCCTCATTCCGGGGCGATGGAAAGTCGCCGGGCGTGCCCCAGAAGCCTTGCAATAAGGCAGCGGCTCCCACCCCGCCCAAAAGGAGGAACAGCACGTTGTGGTCAGAGACGCTAGATGTCCACCAAAAGGGAACCTTCTCCACCAAAGAAATTAAGAGGCAAGAGGTGAGGATCAGCACTGACAAGAAAGGAGGAAACAAGAAAAAAAAGTGCAGCTGTAGACAAATGAATGAGAAATCCAGACAGCAGTCTACCAGACTAGTTTCACATATCACTGTAGTATTTGTGTCAAACAGTATAGATGGGTCTAGAAAACTTCCAGGGCTCATTTCCCACTCCTTGTAGGCTCACATATACCTGATAAGCCAACAAACTGTCGCTCTCCCCGTCCTTACCACATACGTCATGCCTTTTAACCAACAGTCAGAAACTATAAACTTCTAAATACAGAACGTAAGAAGAAAGGGCAGACTGGGGGGAGAAAACAGGCAGATCTCATTGTTGACCTCAGTCATTTGGCAACAGTATAGTTGTAGGTGTAGTCTAATGGATACTGGTTGTAATGACACTTTGATTCATGTGTTTTGCTAAAAAAGTATCTCTCTGTTCCTCCTCCCCTTGTTCAGGCCATATTTGAGCTGTCTCGTGGAGAACAGGACCTGATTGAGGACCTCCAGCTTGCACGCAAGGTTTGTGCTTTTAAACCTTTGAGGTAGTGGGAGTACATATAAAGCAAACAGATTAAATCAAAGTCTGGCAGGCCTTCCACACAGTCAAGCCAGGAACTATAAAAAGAAAGGAATTATTCTGTTGTCTTTCTCTTGTTCCCCAATACCTCCTCACTGGGCTATTCTTAGTATCCACCTCCTTTTGGCTTGCATGATTAAAATAAGAGTGGGATTGTTATTTGACTGTTTTGGCTCTGTTCCTGTCCACAGGCGTACCATGACCCAATGCTGAAGCTCTCCATCATGTCTGAGGAGGAGCTGACTCACATCTTTGGCAATCTGGATGCCTACATCCCTCTACATGAGGACCTGCTGGCACAGCTCTCAAAAGCCACTGGTCCAGATGGGACAGTGGGGCAGATAGGACAGATTGTCATTAGCTGGGTAAGTGTCCGCTAATATTCAGTAGCTCCTATTTAAAGCTTTTTTAAACCCATCTCTGTGTCTACTAATGAAGACAGAACTCATTAAAGTACTCTATTCTCTTGCAGCTGCCCAGACTTAACGCCTATAAGGACTACTGCAGTAACCAGTTGGCAGCCAAAGCTCTGCTAGACCAGAAGAAGCAAGACCCACGGGTGCAGGACTTCCTGCAACGCTGCCTGGAGTCCCCTTTCAGCCGGAAGCTGGATCTGTGGAGTTTCCTGGACATCCCACGGTCCCGCCTGGTCAAGTACCCACTGCTGCTCAAAGAAATACTGAGACACACTCCATCAGAGCATCCGGACACTGCCAGCCTGGAACAAGCTGTAAGTCAAGGATGCATCACAAATACCCAAGAAACATGGATTTTATTCAAAGCTGTCATAAAACTGGGTTGATGCTAATCATTCACTTTTTGTTGACTTAGATCACCGTCATCCAGGGCGTTCTGTCCGACATCAACATGAAGAAGGGAGAGTCAGAGTGCCAGTACTACATCGATAAGCTGGAATATCTAGACGACAGGCAAAAGGACCCACACATCGAACAATGCAAGAGTCTGCTGTGTCATGGGGAGCTTCGTAATAAGAGCGGAACGGTGAGCAAAACACACACATTTCCTGTCATCTACACTTTGACTGTCTGAACACACATCAACAAAAGCCTCACACTCCATATAAGGCAATTACAGTCAACCTATGACTAAACCTTAACTTCTGGTAACTGCAAATAAAACTAAGGTTGTATTTAAGGAAGGTGTCAAGGCATCATATTTTATTAATAAGTAATGTTCTTGTTGTAAATGTTTGCATTTGTTGCTTCCTTCCAGAAGCTGCATGTGTTCCTGTTCACCGAGCTGCTGGTTCTGACCCGTCCCGTCACCAGGAACGAGCGTCAGTGCTTCCAGGTTTATCGACAGCCAATCCCAGTGCAGGACCTGGTGTTGGAGGACCTGCAGGATGGAGACGTCAGAATGGGCGGCTCCTTCCGAGGGGCGTTCAGCAACGCAGACAAAGGTGAGGCTCGTTTAAAACTTCAAAATATGTTGATATGTGGTTTATTTTTCATATTTGAATAAATATTTTGTGGAACTAACCTTATTTATTCTTCTTTTTCTATAGCCAAGAACATTTTCCGTGTTCGTTCCCAAGACCCGAGCCAGGCCCAGTCCCACACGCTGCAGGTAAACGATGTTTTCCACAAGCAGCAGTGGCTCAACTGCCTCCGCAGCGCCATTTCCGTCCACCAGCCGCTCTGCGAGCCCAGCACCCCCAGCCTGTCGGGGGCCGACGCCCGCTCCAAGCGTCGCCCTTCCTCAGTGTCCGCCATTGTCCACATGGAGGAGACCGATGAGAACTGCCCACAGCCGACCTCTCAGTCTGCTCCTAGCTCTCCATGCAGCAACCCCAACCCCAGCCCCAGTCCCACCACCACCTCCCCTTCATCCTGCTCGCCTTCCTCCTCCTCGTCATGTTCGTCAACGTCATCATCAACATCGTCATCACCGCTTTCCTTCCCCACATCACACAAATCCAAAAAGGACAAGAAGTCGCTGTGTTCTTTAGGGAAGAGGAAAGAGACGATGGTTTGAAATGAGGAGGCAGGAGAAAATGGACTCCTGGTTGGACATTGTTTTTTGTACATAAGAAACGGCGCAAAAAAAGCGTGGGACTTGTATTTATGTGTGTCTGCGTGCGTGCGTATTATTACAACAGTGTTCTGCATTACTGTCCTCTTCGGCAGCTATTTACATTACCCCTCCATTCAAGTGCATCCCACAGAGACACAGTATTCTGCAGAGACGTGCACGACTTCCACCGGCTCTAAAAGAAAGGGAAGAATGACAAAACACAAACACACTCTTCATATGTGCGTTTGTTGACTTCTTGAAGATAGAGGTGGTGCATCCAATCATGTTTACTCTTAAATTGATATTTAAGCATTATTTTAGACATTGTGGGGGTAATGAAAGTTTTACATTTTTATATTTTAAAATGTAGTATTTTTTTAGGTATCATAAAGCAGCACTGTTTTAGCTTTTAGGTGAAGTTATTTTAAATTCTGAGCATGTCAAATGGGCAAGAATGGAGATAAATCCCCTGAAAAAAAGTTGAGATGTATCATACAAAGCTACAAATTTTTCTGTAAAAGTTTTTCGATTTATCGTAGGTCTTATTTTTATACAGAATACATTCCTGCAATGACAGATGGTAGTATTCGGACACTATTTTATTTTATTTTTTGCATTTATTGCAGTCAGAGGCATTAATATAAATCCATTCACAGTGGAGCACGTATTACTCCCCGTTGAATATGACTAAGAAATCATCAGACGACAAAATCACATCAGAGAAGAGCTGAGGAATTTTGCTAAAAACTAAATTTTGAACTGAGCCATGTTGGTTTTTTAAAAAAGCTGACTCTTCAGAATGAAACCAATCACTTTTCAGTGTAGCATCTTGCATGGAGCTTTAGTTGTGGACACTTCTTGCACCAGTAGAGGCAGCAGGATGTATTTACCTGTCCAGAGAGATGGGACAGTTAAATGTGTACAAGACTGTTTGAGGAAAACAAAGATTGTCTGAAGGCTGAAGAGCAAAAGAGAAAGGATGGAAAAGCTGAGGTTTTGAATGGAAATGTATTGTCAGTGCAAGATGTTTAACTCCATCAACGCTGTGTTTAAGTTGATGTGATCTCTTGCTTAACGATGGATAAAATCAAGTGAGTGTTAATGAAGGACAAAGTACGTAGGGGAAGGGAGATGGAAAATGTGGTTTGTGTATGTGCATAAGAAACTTGTTGTTAAAGGAAAAACAAGAGAAGATAAAGGGCTGAACTGTATGTAACTAAAAGAACAATAAAGATCTGTGTAAGATTTGCATCTGAATTTTCAGTTTCATGTCTTCTTTTTTGACTTATCTGTCTGAAATATAGATATTGCACCTTTCTTTGCTGTGCCAGGTCATATGACTCACACCTCTCTGAAAGGAGGAGTGCTCCAAATGAAAAGACAAGGAGATACCCGCTGATTTATGGCCAAGCTTAGTTCTTAACTAAACAGTCAGTTCCATACAGGTGCCAAGGAAAATATTTCCAGTGTAGGAATTACTCTGGATTTGGTGTTTCAACCGGCGACATCTCCGCCTGGTCTCATTTTGAGAGAACGTATTTGTTGACAAAGAGTTTTTAAATAAGGTAACGCCTCACGATCTGAGTTTTCCATTTGGAAGACCTGACAAATGGTCTGCAAGAGCCTCTCGAAGGTTTTTACAAACACACTGAGCTTAAAGGATTTAAGACTGACAGGGCTGTTCCGTTCATCCTGCTGTATAGAGAAGATAAAATAAAGAGTTCCATTTCAGCCATCACGGCAAGATTTTTGTAGTGCGAGACATTAAGTCGTTGGAGCGAGGCACATTTTCTTCCTTTTAATTTGTCTACTTGGCAGAATATAGAGTCGCTTGTGATTTTATTGAGTACCGACCTCATGTCTGCCTCTAAGAAACATTCTCCAAACATTCACTCATGCTCTCCACACTTTAATGGACGTCTACCAGCAGTAGAGTAAGTGGTAGTGCGGATTGTGATGATGGTAAAGCAACACAGCCACAACTTTTGGACTTTTAGCAGGTGACTTCAAGTCCTCAGCACAGTGGTTTTCAAACTTTTTTGGCTTGTGACCCCATTTTAACATCACAAATTTCTGGCAACCTCACACATACTTTTTTTTTTGGGCAAAAAATGTGTTTTTGATCATGTAATAGTTTGCTATACTATGTTGCAAATAAATGTTAATTTTAGACACATTTAGGCTGTATAATGTATATTATAGGATGGAGGCAGAAAATCCAGGCGTAGAGGTTATTGCACAAAGGGAGAATTAGATTTTCCTCAGTCAGGATATGTACAGTCGGTCCAGCTTATATTTACAAGGCTGACAATTAATACTGAACAAACAATAACTCAAACTATATATTATGCTGCAGCATCTGAAACCGACAACAATGAACATTTGACAGATAAACAGAACCACTGTGCTTCAGTTTCAGCTCCACACTTTGTCATGTTTTGTATGTTATGATTATCTCTCAACTCACCATATATTTGTTATTAGTATGTTTTTTATTGTTATATGTATATCAATCACTAGAAATTTCAGCCGACCCCATTTGAATTCCAGGTGACCCCACTGCCTTAATGACAAGGCCTCAACAAAACTAAAGGTGTTAGTGCATCTGAAAGACCTACAACAGAAAATTCAGCCTTAATACTAAGTGCTTTGACCACAGTGAACACATATGAATGAATTATCATATAACACAGACTTTCAACAGATATTTTACCACAAGTAAAATGCCACATTTACCACAATTTTACCATAAATAGAGGAATTGCATACTTTCACTTTAAGACTTTATAGCAGCAACTACAAAGCAATGACTACACTAATAACACATGTGACTCTTCTTAAACTCTCTTTTTGTTCTTTTCTCTGTTCGGCTGGAGGGATCACTGTTCCCCATATGAGCTGAGGGACTCTACAAACTTGGGCAATAAGTCAGTTTACATTTGTCACTTCTAACAGCCCCTGTCACTCTCACATTTTCATCTGATCTATTGTTAATAGGAAAATACTAATTATTGCATCTTTGATGTTGCAATGTTTGTATTTAATGTCTTTACTGAAACAGTCCTGGAAGTCTTTGCCAGATTAGAGGAATTTCCAGCTGTTTGTGGCTTTTTTAAAATGTATTCAGTAAATGATGGTTTGAGACTAAATAATAGCTATCAAGCCTTTTTTTCAGCATCACAATGAAAGAACATGTGTTGCAGTTTAAGCCTTTTGCTAAATTAAACTACTGATGAGTATTCACATTAAGTAACTGAGATGGATTTGAAGGTACCACAAACTCCACGAGCTGCTGTTGCGTAACAATTCTGATTGAGGTTGTACACTTTATGTAACAAACACATGCTTTTAACCAGTGCCAAAATTCTGTTTTGAGCTTAAAAGGCAGAAGAGGACCGCAGACTTAAACTCTCCAGAAGTCTCTCTGCATCGTACCAGAAACGTTTCTGTCAGCAGCCGAGGTGTGCTATTGAAAGAGCAGCCGAGTGGATGATTGACAGATGCAAACAGCTGAGCCTGCTGTCAGTGACCCGTCACCGCCACATCCTTTGACACTCATCTCCCTCCTCCAAAAACATCCACAAACACTCCCTGTCCGCTCCAAACAGCCTTCAGCTCCATCATCTGTGGCCGCAGGTGTCAAGAAACACTCACCACGGACTGAATGAAATGGAGGAAGCAGAAAGTTCCCACACTGTTCCACTCACACAGCCAGTTTCCTTATTACTAAACATGACTTTATCTAGAATGTGGAAGTGACATCTAATACTGAACTCTTTGACAAATGTGACAATGAGCTCAGATGAGTTCATTCAAAGCTGTACTAGTTCTGGACATGAAATACTCATTTTCAGGAATTAAATCCATTTATAGCTTTTTCTCACTTTTGTTTCAAGCCATTTGGTCATTTCTGTGTGCTGCAATATAGAAACATACACATCTACAGTTCCTGGAACATGTGCCTTTACTATTGTACAGAACTGACTCATCGGAAAGTAGTGGATTTGCTTCTGTGAAATGGTTGAATTTTATAAACATAGAAAAGCTGCAATTTTTGGAAACTCACCAGCACTCAGTTTTCAGTAAATGAAATCTATAATTGTGTGAAAAATGACAGATATGACCAAATATGGTTTGGTAAACCCAAAAAATAGTTACAGGGTCTTTTGTAATAATACCCAAAATACTTTTTTATTGCTTTTTCTCAAGGAGCAGTTTGGCATGTAAGGAAATATTTCAATCTGCCTTCGAGTCATAAGATGCAAAGATTGATACAAATCTAATATCTGTGGGGAACTCTGGAGCCAGGGGCCAAAAAAGCTGAGCATGTAGCTGATCATGTAGCTATGATTATCACCTCCTAACTGTTTATGCACAGAAACAAGTGTTAAAACGTAACTGGTTACAATGCAAACATGAAAGGTAAAGAAAGAAGCGGTTGCACAGTGATAAGGGTCATACAAATCCAAACCAAGGTGAAAATGTTGACGCATGGTATTTAGCATTTAGTAGCAAAATTAGAACGCTAAAAGTTAACAGGAAATATAATTTTAGTATCAGTGTGAATGCATTTTAAAAACCACATTTTATCTCTGATTATTTTACTGTAATGTCTTTTACCCTTTTGTGATTTTTAATGTCTTTTCTTCTCTGATTTTCTTTTTTTGTGATTTTTTTAAATGTCTTTTCTCCTGTGATCTTTTTTTATGCCTTTGTAAAGCCCTTTGAGTCACCCTGGGTATGACTAGTGCTAGACAAATAAACTTGCCTTGCCTTTCCTTACCTTGGTAGTATGTGCATTAACATAAAAATGAAATCATTCATTCACTCATTTTCATTCATTTATTTGTTTTGAGCAGAAGAAAAAATAAGCATTTTTTTGTGTACAAGGAACTAATGGCAGAGCAAATACATTAATAAATAAAGGTAATCAAGACAAGGTAGCAATTGCCTTGTACACTAATATCAAATAAATTCAATATGTACAGCTCCAAAAGGGGTGGGAAGAAGAAAACCTATTAAATCCCACCCCCATAATAATCTAATATCCCATAAAAATCTATCAATGTAATTATCATGATGGTTTTGTCCAGTACAGGAATATCACTGCTCACTGGTTGGAGATGTACTTAATGGCTAAATTAGCTCAGACAGTATAAACTACCCTGCATCTGTAAGCTTTGGATGAAGCTGCGAACGTAAAGGTCAACAAGCAACGACTGCATGGATGAAAACAGCTGCAGAAACGTGATTTGAGCCAAATGAGCATATATACGGAAGCACACAGTGGTTCATGAAGAAAACAGGACAGTGGCAGTTGTTAAAGACCCTCTGTCAGTGCATTCACTGCCGACCATGTGGGCGATGAATGGCCCATGCATGATAAAAAGGCCACGCAGCCCCACACACAGGGGGATAATATAACAGAGTAACTGTCTGTGAGATTAACATGCAAACACGCGAGGGCCTTCAAACTGTGTGGTTTCTGTAGACAGTTTGATGCAGATGTATCACTTAAATCCAACAATATCTCTTTTATTACCAGTGGGTAAGATGCCTGAAGGCACTGGAAACTCCCTGGATATGAAGCTTTAAGATCAGTTTACCAAATCCACACCCACAACCAATAACACAATAAGCTCTACACAGAATATGACTATCGGGCTTCAGGCAACCTTAAAAGACTAGAGGTCAGATGGGTTCACGGCACCCCTCCATCACAACCTGGACTTTATGTTTATGTCAAAATACACTCAGTTGGACTCGTCCTGACAGACCAGGAGCACGTTCAGTCATCACTCACACTCCGCCAAAAGGAGCTGTCAGCTCATTGTGCTTTTCTCACTGACAAATCTCACCTTAGTCTCAGGGATTTCCTTTTGCCTCAGGAGATGACATGTGTGGGTGGGTAAGAAAAAACACACACACACAAAAAAAAAAACGACTAATGACTCAGTAAAATATACATCTATTTTTGAAAAGATGGTAGAAATGATTGATTCATCACAAGGACAAAAGCAGACCGTTTGTGTCTGAGTTGAACCTGTTACAACAGAGGCTTGTTTATTTAACCAAAGTGTACTTTTAACAGTCGGCGCTACACGGAACAGCGTCAGAACGCCAATAAAATCTCTTCTAATCACCGTATGCCATCAGACAGCCACTGTAAAGGTGCAAAGGCAAAAGTCCAATTAGATTCTCCAGGACATTCTGTTTACACTGACATTCATATTATTTAAACTTTTAGTTGAATGAAACTCTAGAGTATTTCTATTGTTTTCAGATGTTAGTCTGATAGAGTGAGGATATTTCATTGTCATTCTCCAGCTTTAAGTTTTGGTTTTACTTAAACGAACTTTAATTGCTGGTCAAAGCAGACGGCCACAGAGCCAAAGCCTGGTTCTCTCAAAGTTTTTTCCTTCTATAAAGGAAGTTTTTCTTCCTGCTGTCGCCCTGGGCTTGTACTTTGAGGTTTTGCTGAGTCTCTTCTCTGTATCATATTTTTCTGCAGTGCCTCGAGATAACCATGTATGTGTAACTGAACTCAGCTAAATTCCAAAAAATAAAAATAAAAAATCCTACTGTCACATCACTTTCCTCTTTTTTAGTGTTTCACATTGCCAGCCTAAACAATCAGAGGTATTAGTCACACATATTATGTCCACTTTACTGAATAATTCACTAATGCACTAAAGAAACATATAGGTGTTAAACATCAGTTCACTGATCCTTCAAACACAGATTTAAGTTTTCTATCACAAATTGTTACTTGATTTTACTTGTGGTGGATGTGATTTTAGTGTCAGTACTCCCAGCTCTAATACCAGACTGAGACTGAACTGTTACCGGAAAATACCAAATGTGAAGTTCAAAACTGGGGTCAAGAGTAACCATCAAACATGGCAGATTTACAAGTTTAATGCAAATATGCTTCCAATTCTGCCTCGTCCTCAGATCCGTACCATCTTTGAGGACTGAGACCTACCGTGTGTAAAGTTCTGTTCAAATATGCAGTAGATGTTGAAGCAGGTGTGGATAGATGCACTGTTTCTACACATGGACCTTATTTCAGGGTGAAGGTAATGAATAGTTCCAAAATCCATGCCCAGAAGACAATTAATACACTACTGTAATGACCCATAACTGAATTATACATATAACTTATTGCTCAAATATCACGCAAAAATACATTTTTACAGGTAAACACCATGTTGCTTCACATTATTTCCACTATCATGAACCAAAATGACCTCCAGCTGATACATACTGTTAGCAAAGTTGACTCTTCTGCTGTTGTGGTTTCTATTCATCAAAAGCTGGATTTTGTTTAGTCCCTTTCATCATTTCAGTTTAAGACGCTGAAATGATGCATGTGATTCTCCCATAGTCTCCAAAAACTCACAAATGCCCCCAAAAGATCCAGCTTTATGACAGACTGAAAAAGGTTATTCCTAGTGTGAGTTGTGAGTCTGAGTTAAACAATCCACAGGCTCAAAGGTAACAAGCCAGTCTTTGTGTAGGGTAGTCAAAAGAAAATGTGAAACAAATGTTTACAAGTGTGTGTGAGTTTCAATGAAATGGTATTTATCCTCCAACATATTGCTTTCTGTGTTGGAGGGAGCCTTGAGCTTTCTTTCATTTCCTCTCGAGGAGGCCCTGGGCTTTGCAGACGTGACACAGCGGCTCCTCACACTGAGCTAACTGAGGTTTTGCTTGGACGTCAGTAATACCAAACTTTTCTAGTGTCTTTTCATGTTGTAAGTCTGTGGGAGGGGGTAATCACTCCTTATATGCTGACATTGGCTGAGGCAAAGTGCGGCGGACAGCAGAAGTGCTTTAAGGGTAGATGACCTGCCAAGACTGGTATAATAACTTACAAACAAGATGGTTATCAAATACTTTCCTCCGAGCGCACACATAGGTTATATTTAGGAGAATGCTCCTGCTTTGATTTAGCTTCCTCAGTCACGAGAGCCTTCAAAAAGGAACCAGCCCCACATATCATGCATTCACCAACAGATTAGGAACAGGCTAAAATAGTGGTTTGGCAGCCTCCGAGCTTGCCTCATCAGATTGACTCAGTCTGTCAGGTATGAAAACTCCTCGGGTGAGTGCTTTGTTTTAAAATCTGTCACTGGATTGTTTACTGTTCCCTTCCCCATCCAGGCTTTCAAACGTTGGAAACGAGGTTATCTGACAAAGTGAAGTCAGAGGAAACCCGAGCATCTGAGATTATCTCCGATTGTGCTGAGAGTTCGATACTGTGAACCCCCTTTCTCACTGCACCGCAACCCATAAATGGTCCTGCAATTTTCCATGTCTGCATTAGGAGCCACAGTTAATTTTCCATGTGAGACGCTCCAGCTACTTCCTGGCTCAGGACCCGCTACAGTACGGTATGATTTCCATAAATATTCTCTCATGGACCCAGTGGGAATAAAAGCAACAGCATTCCCAGGTAATAGTTCTGGTTATGAAACATTTCTGGTGATAGCTCAAACAATCGCAACCACTGTCACTGAGAAAGTGGTGCGATAGTTTCTGAGAATAAGTCCTAGAATGCATTTTAGCAACATACAAGGGTCTATTTTTTATTTTTTGCAAAACCACCACCACTGAAATTGTGTGACAAATATAACTATGTATGAATTACTAAAACCAATAGTAGTTGTTAAGTCTTTTGTCATCATTCACAATTTTTTTTCTTTAAAGGATCACTGGCACGTGAGAAAATATTTGAATATTCTTCCTTCTAGACATTAGATGCAAGGATTGATATCCGTTATCTGCTGGGAAGTGAAGCCAGGGGCCAAAAAGCTGAGCATGTGGCTGTAATAATCACCTCCTGACTCTGGTGTCTCTGCACAGATACACAAGTGCTCCAAGAGTGACGAGCAACAATATTGAGGAAAAAAGTCAGTGTACATAAAAGACTCATAGGACAATTAGGGGGTCCTACAAACCCAACCACTTCAACAAAACCCAGTAAAGGTGAAGATGCACTGAACACTCTGCAGCTCTGCAACATTTTGAGCACTAACCTTAACCCATAAAGGCAGTTCCCAAATGAATTTTTCTCTATATCTAACCGGTCTTTAATTATTTATTACCATTTATTATAATATTATCCTGTGTATTTTGCATTTTTTGAGTGACAATCATTTATCATCACATATTTAATTTA
>JAPTYQ010000005.1:38680479-38704125 GCA_029814465.1 Ostorhinchus cyanosoma
TTGACATTTTTGTCAACTTGGTTACATTCACAGTAAAGTCACTAAAGATGGACATTTTATTTATTTACTTTCTGAAATTGATTCGACGTGACACCATCATTGACACATGCCCTCCCCCAAAACCAAAGTGATAATCATAAAAAAGTAGACCATTTGAATTCCAAAACACTTTTTTTAGACTTTGCTTGACACATGCAGCACTTGGGAAGACGCTGTGTCATAAACATTAGTCCTGCATCTCTACGATGGGAAATATAAATCCTCTCTCAACCCCAATAAATATTAGTCAGCTCTTAAAAAATATGTTGACTGTGCTTAACATTTTGACGAATAAACTACTTATGTAACTTACAGTTAAATTTAAGAGAAAGATTCAGAAAAGCTGAGGCATAGAGCGTCCGGGAACCAAAGTATCTCTCACACACTTGCTCATCAGTGACTAACATTTTTGACATCAGCCTAAACCTCATGGTTTAGTTTGT
The DNA here is from genome assembly GCA_029814465.1 of Ostorhinchus cyanosoma. Lineage (NCBI taxonomy): Eukaryota > Metazoa > Chordata > Actinopteri > Kurtiformes > Apogonidae > Ostorhinchus > Ostorhinchus cyanosoma. Next base: position 38,680,962 of record JAPTYQ010000005.1, read on the forward strand.
ATTAAGCAGTTTCCATCAGCAAAAAATAAAAATGTAGGACAAAAATGACTCATTCAGATCATCTTAGAAAGGAGAGAAAACACCTTTATGTTAATGAATACGTCTGGTTGAAGGAGATATTTGAAACCCCCTCGTGATGTGTTGTGCTTTGCCTTATTCTCTGGTGATCTGGGACCATCAGCACCAGATAAAGACTTCACAGATGGGGTATGACCCGAGTCAACCTTCATGGATGAATGAAAGTTATGAAACCTCTAAAACAGGTCAACTGAGAACACAAGTAATCCGATGCACATTGAGGAATTCATAAACAGCTTCCTGCACCTCTTGCTATAAATACAGACACCTCATTGAGCTCTCTGGGTCGTCTCTATAAGCAGATTTAGTGCAGCATCAGACACTAAGCTATAAATACTCTGCCAGCTTCACTGTCTCCTTCAAACTTCAGCCTCTGTTTAAAACACAGTCTGTCGTCAGGCGTGGAGAGGGAATCACAGGAATCTGACATCGAGTGAAGGTGCATCTGGATAGTGTCACTATGACAACAACACTGTTTGGGATTCCTGCGGATGTGACATCTCACCTTACATTTTAATGACTAATCTTCATTTACGGTAGTTCACAGCCTTGTACACATTTTCCCAGCAAATCCAGGATTTGATCCAGTAAAAATTAAACATCCATCTATGTTTGTTTCTTAACAGGAGCTCAGTGTTCCTAAGCAGCACTAGTAATGTTCTTATTATCTAAAGGGCAACTATTGTTAAATTCTATTTAAGACTTCACAGTTACAGTTTATTGTTACAATTACACACAGCAGGCTCCAACAGATAACTAAAAATAAAACTTTTACAAAGCTTCACAGTTATAAACTCCAGCAACTGACTGTGATAGTTTATAGCAAAGTAAATCACAGAAAACAGAGATGAGTGCAGGTTTTTCTGCAGCTGAGGGTGAGGCTCAGTGTCCATCTCTGACCAGGTTATTAACAAAAATATTATTTTAAAAAAAAACGTAGATTAAGGATTAGCATAACCTGATAGAATGGGTATTGACACAGTAAAATCTTGTCGATAAAAATCACAAAAATGTGAAGCTTTGATAAAGGACATTCATTGTCTGGTCACATTTGGTATCTTGTTTAGTTTTGTTCATTTGATATTTTCCTCATCTATTTAAAAAAGTTTAAGACTTAAAGAAGTTGTTCATAAGACAAAAAACACTTGGGGGGTGGCACAAAATTCACTTATATTAGTCTGACAAATTGGTTATATAAGCGCTTAATATATTAGTTGTAAAATTATTGAAAGTGTCCACTTACCCAGGTCTGACAACAATTTCACCAAGTGCATGATTTTTGTAAAAGTTGGACGTGTCAGACAAGAAATAGGTTACAGTAAAAAGTAAATAAGACTGAAGGTGTGCCTTAATTCATATTTTTATACTTTGTTATTGATGAAACATTGAAAATATTTTGTTAATCCAATATATTCATTATCAGTGACTTTCAGCCACGTTGTTCATTCATGAAATACTGTATTTCTTTTGGTTCACTCTGACATTTGTTGCATTCTTGTACTAGTTGTTTAAGGTGTGCATCAAACTAAACTGTCAGCATTTGTGTATTCTAATTTAATCAGCAGAGTTCAGAAAATGCTGCATCTCAAACAGAGTTGCTGGAAAGATGCTCTGTTGTGACCCCATGTTACTTTCACTTTGTGAAATGAAGTGCGAGTGCCGATTTAAGAACAGATGTGTAATAACAGTGTGTGTCGCTAAACTGTGTCTAATACCAGCACCACCTTCACTGTGTTTTGTTTGTCTCAGAATGGTGCACCAGCCAGGTCTTCAGATTTTCCCTGGTGTCACTCACTGATAGCAGAGGTAGCCGATGAGGAGTTTTGGTATCTCCAGTTGACCTATGACCTTGAGCGCTCTGGTGCCGAGCTGGTTCCTCACTGCCAACCGGCTGAGCTGCTGCAGACTCATAGGAGTGGCTACAGACAGAAAAAACAGATGAAAGAGATCAAGAGGTATTGTGGCAAGGTATTTATTAGTGAAGAAATAATATGAAAAAGATTATGGGCTGGAGAAAAACACACTGAATCTTTGAAGAAGCCAAAACATGGAACGAGGAGGTTCAAATGTTCATGTCTGTGATCTGTACGTGATGCTCTGAGTTTCATGCTAAACATCTTTATTAGACTTCAGTATTATTTTAGTAGTGAAATCTTGTCGAACACTACAATCACTACAAAGTGAAGATTTTATGGCGGCTGTCCAGTGAAAATGACAAAACAGGTCTTTGCTTGCCATCTCCTGGTGCGAAACGGACACTACACTGCGGTACAATTTTACAGAAAACAACACACATTTTAGCATCTTGAATACTTACTCTCATAAAACCGTAGGCAGACTGCAGACGGAGAGCCAGGTACGGTGTAGTCCACAGGCTTCCTGTCATGTTGGTCTCTAGCGTGGATGTTGGCCCCAAACTCCAACAGTATTTCGATCATGTCCACTTGCATGTTTTTAGCAGCGTGGTGCAGCGGGGTCTCATGTAGCCTGGCAGCGTTTACTTTAGCCCCTAATAAAGGACAATAATAGGGGTGTGAGCCTCCTGGACTTCACATATGTTGTACATTTCACTTTTCAAGAAGGCAATGATATCTACAGTATTGTATGATTAAGCATCCCTTCTGAACACACTACGCACATGCAATAATTATGTGTCTGTGGTAATTTTCCACTCAAAAAGTAAAAAAAAATTCATTATACCACAAGAACACACACTGCTATAAATTTCCCTAAATGCTATTGTCCATGAGGAAAATTATTATTATTATTACTATTATTATTAATGTACAAACTCTAACATGTACTCGCTGAAAGGTGATTTGTCCGTTCCAAATATACATGGTTAAATGGTCTGAAGATAAGAAATCATTGTGCTTTTTATTCTTTGTTTTTAATTGTACAGCTGTTATGTGTTATTAATCCATTTTGTTCTTTTTATTTTGCTTTTGGTTTGTTCTTGTGTATGGCACTTTGGTTCGCTGTGGTTGTTTTAAAGTGTTTTACAAAAGAATTAGAGAGAGAGAACTTAATTATTGACTTTCCCCTGTAAGTCACTTTGGAAAAAAGCATCTGCCAAAAGCATAAATAAAATAAATAAATAAAGACATAGTGACCAAATTAAAATATAACATATTTCCAAAGTGGTATTATATCTAAAAAACTAAAAGCATCTTGCAGTATCTTTCCTCACTTGTTTCATGCTGACACTTGCCTGCATTGAGCAACACTTTAACACACTCTATGTGTTCATTAACACATGCGACATGCAGCGGTGTCCCGTGGTAAAGGTCATACGCCTCCAGACCAGCACCCATGTCAACAAGGAGCTTCACACAATCTGATTTTCCTGAAAAATGAAAGCATAACATTACTGCACACAACTGACAGCAAAATAAAAATAAACATCAGGCTTAAAAAGGATCGTTACTCAATTTCCAGAAATGAAAACCAGTGAAACTTAAGTAGGGGTGCTCACCTCCCATGCAGGCCTCATGGAGGGGTGAAGCTGTGCGAGAAGTGAGGGCGGGGTTGGCCTTGGCACCGTGCGCCAGCAAAAGCCTCACGCACTCCAAACTACCAGCTGAGCAGGCGTCACACAGTGGAGTACTACCATCAACGTTCCTCGCATCCACCTGAGATGCATCACAGGTTAAACAATATTTAGAATTTTAACAAATGAAATGTGCAGAACCTGTGAAAAACAGTGAGTATCAACAAAAAAGCAACATCTTGCTACACACAAGCACCGAAAAATATCTTGAACCATAACACAATCACGGAAAAAATTATTAGACCACCCTTACTTTCATTAATTTCTTGTTCATTTTAATGCCTAGTACCACTAAAGGTTCATTTGTTTGGACAAATATAATGATAACAACAAAAATAGCTCATAAGAGTTTCATTTAAGACCTGATATCTTGCCACTTTCCATGGTTTTCTTGATAATAACCAAAATCACTTAAGTTCTTACATCAATAATTATGGCATTATATTGACAAAAGCAGTGCTTTTAGGCATTCCATGTTTTCTTTTCTGTCTGTTTAAGTCACATGATACACACAGGAGTTAGTACTTGACTGCATAACCATTGTTTTTGATGGCTTTTGATGGTCTAATAATTTTTGCCGCCACTGTACGTTATATCAGATGGTATGAGGTCTCTCTGCCTGACTCACCTGCGCTCCAGCGTCCAACAGCATGCGAACACACTGGACCTGTCCACGGAGACAGGCCTCATGAAGCGGTGTGATGGAGTCCACGGCCACGACATTGACAGATGCTCCGCTCTGGATGAGGTGCTGCAGCTGGGATACCTGGCCCTGGGAAGCTGCTTTATGCACCTCTGTTCTCTCAGACCAGCAGCCTGCACAGAAACAGTCAAACAGAAACCTCAGTTAGACACTGGCACTAGTATTGTTCTTGATGTTCATAGTAAACAAAGGATAATTACAAAAAAAAAGTACATAAAGCATCCAAATTGATGTTCATGTGTTTGTATTATAGAAAGCATTCAGTCAGTTAAGTTGCCTTTTTAACAATAAACCACATGGATCCATGGTTGAATATACGTCACAATTGTTTGTGGAAAGGGTAAATTTCACAATGCATTTACACAGAAAAAATAAAATAAAATGATGTACATTTTGGTGTGTTGTGTCCCAACAACCAAGTTTAGACTTCTAATATCTCTTTAGAACTAGTTAGTTAATTAGTAATGGTATATTTTGATGAATTTTACTTTCTATAAATACCTTTAGCACAGCTCCTGCCATTTGGAAATTGCACTTGGACACAATGTTATTACAATAATATTTTTGGTAGATGTACTTATTAATAATGTGGACAGAGAGTTTATTAGCTAAAATGAATAACTATGATTCAATCCCCTTATGACAGGTTAATCACTTTACATTTCACAAACTAAAACACATTTAGCCATGCATCCAATGGAGACTATGTACATTTAATGAACGCAAAACCTCTGCAAAAACACCTACTGCCCTCTACGTTACACCTTTTTCATCAACAAAAAGCTATTGCTACACACCTTCAGAAGACAAACAGGAGACTAGCAGTAAAATCTGCTTCCAAATTCTGCTACATATAAGACCTTGGATGTCATCAGCTAGCTAAAGTAAATATGGGCTCGAATAGTTAGCATACCAGTTGACGTATAGCCCGTCCATAACATTGCTACATGCCGATATCAAACTAGGTCAAGATCGGAAACAGCGCTTATCTATCTCACCGGCCATGTTGTCTTTACGTTATACTCACCTATGTCTCCAAAGAAGTACGGTTGAGGAGTTTCAATTTCCATCCTGTCTTCTTTTTCTCCCCACTGCGAAATGTCACCGGTTAGAAGAGAGCGCGAGACACGAAATGTTTGTAAACAGCCGCGTCCTCTCTGTTTACGTACAGCAGTAGTCACGTGGCACACCCGGAAGTCTTTTTTTTTTTTTTTTTTTAGCAGACTGGGATTTGCAGTTCACTCTGATACCATGAAGACTTCATCTTTGTTGAGAAATAATAGTGGTAGAGGTATTTAGGTTTTTACTGATTTAAGTACTAATGTCACGCTGTAAAAATACTGTCATAGAAGTAAGATAGGAGGTCTATATTCAACATATAAAAGTATATAAAAGTACTGATAACACTTGTACCTTTGGGTCTTTCCCTAGTGACTTTTCTTTTATATTTTACCTATCTAAAGTGTTTCATTACCATTTGTTGTAATATGAAACTCTTTATTTTAACATGTTTCAGTGTAAATCATGTATTCACTACAAAAATCAAAATCCTACCAAGTGTATTTTTTCTCCTTTCTAGTCAAAATATCTCATCAAACTTAAAATCACCTAAAGAGTAACTTTTCAGTGAGATATAAGAACTTATTTTTAAACAATAAATCTTGAAAATTTCATTTCGAGAAATCTTACCAGGACAATTTACCATTGCTGGTATTTAATTTATTATTATAATGTAAGTCAACCTGTGGTAACACCACCAGGAATGTACTTTGTTTCTATTTTACACACACATTTTAGTTATATAATGTAAATACTGTCAAATGAGTTTATTCTAATTTGGTTTAGGCTTATAATATTCATTGTTCTGGCTTGAAGAGGGAGGGCAGGAGTGAGTATTTAAATCATTGTTATTTGGTGATAAGAATTCGGGTGGGATTAAATATTTTTTTCTTCTTCCCACTCCTTTTTGAGTGTAAATGAATGATTTTGCAATTTTTTTTTTTTTAACTTGCATGTATTCTGTGAATGCTTGAAATAAACCAATAAATGAATGAATTTTCTCTTGTTTCATTTTGTGTCTTCATGTTTTTGTGTGTTTAATATGAAATTGTTTTGCTTAATTCAAGCAAATGCACAATAAAACAGTTCACGAGATGTTTGTACCATCATATACATTATTGCTGATAAAGTTGGAAGAATTTTATTTTCAGACACATTCCTCTTTCTATTCCTATTCATACTCATCAGTATCCGTCTTTGACCAGGGGCAATGATTACATACTGAGTCTCAGATACACTTTATCGATCAAGAATAAATCACATGGTCCATTTGTATGTTTTAATTGTCATTATTGTTTAGTTTTTTTTGTTGCCTGCCTAGGGATGGTGTATGGAAATGAGGATTCTGCTGGCATATTTACATTTGATATGCAATACAGATGTTCATTAATGTGCATTGTCCCTACCAAATAAACTGCCAGTTAAATAAAGTAGTAGAACACTTGCAGTTTTACGTAACAATCCAAAATAAACATGAGTCATATAACATGAATAAACCATTGTACTTTAATTCCAACAACATAAATCATCAGTAAAGTGTTCACTGTTCAACACTATAATTTTAGACCAACTCAGAAAACTGTTACGTTTCACTCAGCAGTGATGTGGGGTGATCGGAGTATTGGAGGTAGCTGTGGATGCGATGGGAGATGTCCAGCCGACTAATAATCTCTGAGGCTCTGGTACCGAGTGTCTTCCTCACAGTGACTCTACAAAGCTGCTGCAGACTGAGGGGATTACCTGTGAAAGAGAAGAAACCATCATTTAAAACTACATTATGATAAAATTCCAGCTTTCATCATTAGAAAGAATATCACAACATTTATTTCAAACTTACTCTCATAAAACCTGAGGCAGGAGTAAGAGGGAGAAGCAGGTGTTGTGTAGTCGACAGGTTTTCGTCCAAGGTTATCGCTGGTGTTAACGTTGGCTCCAAACTCAGCCAACAGTTCAATGAGGTCCACCATGGCTACTCGCGCTGCATGATGCAAAGCTGTCTCGTGGAATTTCACTGAATTAACATTGGCACCTGCAGGAATTTCAAATCAGTTTAAACAATTGAGGTGTGTTTATGAAATCAGAGCTAAAAATTATGAATATCTTTATGTGTAGAGCTCATCAGTGTTGTCTTAACCCTTTTTGTCAGTTCTTTAAGACACTTTTAATCTGGAGTCCTCTTGCAAACCTGCACGTAGCAGCTCCCTGACACAGTCCACATGTCCTTTAGCACATGCTGCATGGAGGGGCGGACCAAAGTGGACATCGTACGCCTCCAACTGGCCACCACTGGCTATCATCAACCTCACTATATCGACGTTACCTGAGAGGAATTAAAAGATTTACCCACAGAGAAGGTGTCAGATTGAAGTGATGATCTTAACCTTATAAAGCCTGAACCATTAAATCATTGACAGAAAATTCCAGTTCTTTTAAAATGGAGCCTTTATTGGTCCTTCTGAATAACCCAAAAATGTTTTTTTCTAAATCAATTTCCATGTATGAGTTTCAATTTTCTATCATATTTGATATATCAGGTCTCAAATATTTTTATTTTTTAACAAACAAAAACATAATATAACACAAACATTTGTAACAAATTGGTAATTCCTTTTCAAAATTGGGCAAAGTTCTACCTCCTTCCTCATTAAGGACAGTCTTATGTCACTAGAAAGGCTTCTGGTGAATGAATTCCTCCCCCTGGTGGATTATCTGTGTATTGCATGTATCTGATCATATACATCAGGTTTTTAATGTATCAAATATGATATGTTTGGCATTATAGGGTTAATACTCTCTTGGGTTGGACCTACGTACCTTGAATGCAGGCCTCATGGAGCGGTGAAGCAGTAAGGGCTGTGAGCGAAGGGTTAACTTTGGCTCCATACTCCAGCAGAAGTTCAACACACCCTAGGCTACCAGAAGCACAGGCGTTACAGAGAGGGGTGCTGCCATGGATGGTCCGGACATCCACCTGAAGAACAAAACATAAATGTGGACTCATAAACCTCAGAATTCAATTAACCAAAACAAATTAACAGTAGTAATAGTCATTATCAAGAGGCATAGGATCATGGGAGTCGTTTCAGTGATGGCAGTCTGAAATCATGTCTAACCATGGGGTGGATCTCTCCTACACTGTGGTTCTTCCTGAGGGTTCTCTTTTCCTACTGGGTTTTTGGAGTTTTTTCTTGCTGAGAAGGAGGGTCTAAGGATGGTGGATGCCCACGACATTTATCCATTTACTTCATCGACTGTTTATTTGACTGTTGTTTATTTTCATATTCAACAAATTCTGTAAAGCCCTGTGAGGTAACCTTGTTGTGATATCGGGCTCTACAAATAAAATTGAATTGAATTGTTTATACACAGTACATCATATTACACTTGATGCATACATACATGTATATATTGTCATTTCATTATAATGAAACAGCTGTAAATAATATTACATTTAATAAAGGCCATATGACCCCTCAAACAGGCTGATAAATTGAATGAACTAATTTGAACATTATTGGAATCTGACACAAGCCTGATGATCCTGATCAATCCTGGTATTGTCCAGTTTTTTTATATAAAAAACATAAGAGGACACTTACTGCATCAGTCAGAGTTAAATAACCTGTTCCAGATGAAACATAACCACTGCAGTACTTACCCATGGAAGGATCTGAACTATTTGCTTCGCTGAATCCAGGCAGTTACTGTTTTTATCCAGGCTGTTTATTTAATTCTAACTGATGCAGTGAGTGTCCTCTCATGTCTTTAATGTGAAACAGATTGGACGATGCTGGGATTGATCAGGATCATCAGGTTTGCGACAGAATGGTTCAGGGAGAATGGGACATCATTTTCACACATGGATTAGAGTCCAGACTCTAATTTAGGATGTGACGAAGACTTGATGCAGCGGTCCGATTCTCCATCATCAAAAATTAAAAATGAATGCAACTATGGATGGAACTAATATTATGAACCTTATCATGACACTACATAAGCATTATCTGGCAAAAATAGGTTACAGTAAATGTCTCCTGTAATCAGAACCAAAGGTGTGCTGTCAAATACTGCATGTGCGACTTTTTGTTTTGTTCTGGCATTGTATAGGATAGACACCTAGTTGCTTTTCAAGATTTTATGCAGAAACCTTAATGCAGACATGTTACAAGTTATAACGTTAAACTTCTTTTTTCCCATAAACCTTTTAATTATCTGGAACTTTTTAACACTTACCAGAACACATCAGGCTGCAAATGTCTGCAGATTCAGAATACCAGCCCAACATAGAACTCAGCTAAAGTTTTCTCGATAAGACTGAAACCTGTGGCTGTTTGAGATGGCATGTTATTTCACAAACCTCACCAAGATATCCTACTGCATATTCATAACTGGATTGCATGAGTTTTTGCCAGTGTTTGTGCTATTTATTGTATTTGCACAGTTTACACAAGTCAGACTGAGAGGACTGTGGTGGAGAGCTGACCTGAGCTCCTGCCTCCAGCAGCAGCCGGGCACAGTTTGGGTGAGCCTGTATGCAGGCTTCATGAAGAGGGGTGATGTTATCCACTGTCACCATGTTGACTGATGCTCCACTGTCGATCAGCTGTTTGAGCTGCAGGGCCCGGCCGTGGGACGCTGCCTCATGTAGGGCAGTCCGGTCTGCCCAGAAACCTGGTTCAAACAATCAGTGAAAAACAGTTGGAATAAATACAGAGGGTCCAGAAACTTACCTCATCTTTGCTGTACTGCTTTGAATGCCTCTGAAACAAATGCAACATACATACCACATCTAAAGTGTTATATTATTCATAACTTAAATATGAGTTTTACCCCTAAATATCAAAAAATGCTCAACTGAAGATACTAAAATCTGGATCTGGATGAAATATTGAGATATTGCTGATCTTTATAGTTATTCCAAATGATAATTGGGGTGCTGCTAACTACCAGATAATTAATGACATATCATATACATGGAGGATCTAGACTTGTTCATTAGTTGTGGTTGTAATGCATTACATACATTTGCATTGCATAGAGTTGATCATTTTGCAAGAACTGCAGTAGCCTATATAGTGTTGTGCATACTGTTTTCATTTTCCTAAACTACCATAAACTTTCCTTGTTAACTCCTGATCACTGGCCTTGTCTGTCAGTCAGCAGGACTGTGACAGACCTACTGAACCACTGGACTCTGTAGAAGGTAGGCCATGGGGGCTTAAAGTAGGGCAACTTGGACCCAAGACTACTGTTACCAAAGTAAAGGTCAGTTAAACTAGACAGTTTTGGAGATAATCAAAGGGATCAGCCCCAGTTAAATGAATGTCAACAAAGCCACAGGTTTTACACAGATAATCATTAGTATTCTGAAAATTAGGTGCAGTTAGTTATTTTCTAATCTGTAGATATTAGACATCATTTGTGGTTGGGTATACTGTGTAGATGAGTGCACTGTGTAAATGTCATTTAACCTACAGTAACATGTATAATTAATCTGTATTTTCTCTGGTTTTAACAGAACATTCCAGCCTATTGGTTCCCGTTCTCTGTGTCCTCTCCAAACCTTTAAAAAGGTTCTTTAACTACATTTGTTCTTCCGTGAATGGGCTCTTCACATTTGTCAGTCCCGTGGCCTATCCCATAGTTGACATTTCTGGGTCTAAACAGGTGTCTGACATGTATTCGCAGTGCTCACCTATGTCGCAGAGAAATGAGCGCCGGGCTGCCGTCACTTCCATGTTTACCGGTAAAACCCACAGCTCAGCAAAGGATTTACAGCACTCAGCCGCTAGATAGAGTTCCAATGCGGAATGGAGTCTGCAGAGACTTCTGGGAGTTGTAGTTTAAATGCAGTTCAAGCTTCAGATACGGTGCATATAGATGTTAGTGTAAATATCTCAGTTACTCATAATTGACACATAGTACACTGAACAAATAACTCAAACACAGTTTGGTTTTTGACAAGTTTTTTTTTTCTTTGCAGTACAGAAATCATTGAGCCCAAGATGTTTTTTTTTTGTTTTTTACAGTTGTTCAAAACAAAATATTCCAAGGCTCTCATCAAATCAATACTGCAGCAGTACACATTTGGTCCTTCTTAAGCAATTACAGTCAATCACATTTCCCTGCACACTGCTGTTAATGCTCGGGTCTCCCATCATTTTGTATAATACAGAAACTAATATATCTCTGCTGATGCGTGATAGTAATTCAAGCTGTTGAAAACAGGTTCAGGTCAGTTTATGCTGGTCTGCAGATGCTCCTGTGGCTTAGCATACAGTGCAGTTGTGCTTGGAAGAAGACAAGGTTACAAACACACTACGTCATCAACCCCAGACATGCCCCTCATCACCTAATTGCACAAAATGTGGGCTGTGGGGCCTAAGTGTGCTTGAGTTGCTACTTCCTGAGAGGAACACTCAGTTTCTCTCCAGATTTAATCCACACTGATGAAGCCAAGCCACTGTCTCACCTGACATGAAAAAATACCTGAAGACAAAATAACTGATGTAGATAATATACATCTTCCAAATACTTTTTATACAATGAAAACAAAACAAAAAAAATTAAATGCCACCCCTCCCACACACACAGTTATACTTTTAATCAAGGTCGATTTTTTGATTTGGCATCTTCTAGACATGAAGCAGAAGACTGTAGGGCATAAACAGTGTTTAGTGCAACATCCATCTGAACTGATTAGAAAAAAAAGCATATCTCCCTCCCTGAACCCTATCCAACAATACTATATCATATCATATCTCTCTATATCATGAACTTCCTCAATGGGCAAACCATGTACTTTTAGCTGGCCCACTGGTGTGTACATTTTTGTGTATGTTTTCTATGTTTTGTAGTTTCAGTTGTCGGCAGCGTTGTCTTTTGTCAACCTGGAGTGTTGTGGGTGCTTTGCCACTACTCTGCTGCGTCGCCATAGATGTCCTTCTTGCTGCGCTCCATCTCGTTAAAGTCAAATTCTGAGCCGGTCATCCTCGAGTAGATGTCCTTGATGTCGTCACAGGTCGTCTCAAAGTGAGTTGTGGCATCGTAAGAACGGGAGATGAAAATCTGCAACGGGGAGATGCAAAGTGATCCATCCAACTTCTATTTATATCAGTGCTGTTAACTCAATGTATTTATTTAGTAGGGTCAATTTAGTTAACATACACCTTGGGAAATGATCATCAGACCATGAGTGACTTTCAGTAGGGAGTGTTTTGACAAAGGTTCATTATGTCACTTGTGGTGAAAATTACATTTGTTGTCATTAATTTGAATTGTTCATTTCTTTACCATATGAATAATTCCAGTGTATTTTCTCAGGTTTTTCCCAAACCCAGATGGCTTTACAAGTTACAATTATGACAACTTTTAGGTGCTTTGACATAGTGGTTGAATGATCATTTTCATAACTGTAGTTCAAGACCAGTAGGCTGGCCAACAATGATGCTAATGGAGAACTATGTTTTCATTCAGCTCCTTTCTGCTACCAAAAAACCCTAAAAAAAACCCCAACAAACCCTTTGAGCTGCAACTACATGATCAAAATGTTCGATGTTAATACCTAATCTTTTCAGTCAGGAAGAGTGAGAATTTAGTTAGTTTTAGTAAAAGTTAGTTTAGTTAGTTTCCCTTAAATCTCCCTGATCATACCTGGCTGTCCTTTCCCAGGTCAGTTGGTTCAAACAGGTCGCTGAAGCTGACAAACTTCTGCTCGATAGGTGCCACTAGGTCCAGGGCTGGTTTGATTTCTTTCTCTGGGTCGTCCGTCTCCACTGTGGTGCTGACGATAGCGATGTATTTACCTTGTGCTGCCACATTGTGGGCAGAGGAGATCATACAAACGTAGATGTCTGGAAGAAAGAAAACAGAATTTAATGTGTAGTCAATTGACTGTGTTGAACTAAAGTACTAGAACGCACCAGGGTAAAGACCTCATAAATGCACTACTCTACTAGAGTGGACCTTGTCTACTGACAAACATTTCTCAAGCCCAGGCCAACATCTTAAGCTTAGATGTTTTTATATAACTACCACTACAACTATTTATTACAGGCTACATAAACCTAATATAAATTCTTATCAAATTGTAACGAATTGAGACAGAACAACAATTTGGGATTTCTGTTTGAAAAGGAAAAGAAATGACGCGCCAAGAACTACGAAGAACAAACAGAAGATGAGTTCACACTCAAAATTTACGAAAGGGATTCAAAAAAAATGCAGAAATGCTATTCATTGATACGACCACTAACAATTGACAGTTTTAGATGCAATTATCCATGATGCAGTGTAAGCAGCAATTCGTATCCTAGTTTCTTTTTCTTAAAACAATAATTTTGTTTTTGTCTGATAACTACAGGCACCTTTATAAGTTTTTTTTAGGATTATTTAGTTCAACGGGACATCATTCACAGTTAGCACAAATGAATAAAACCATTTTGTTCATGTGCTCACCATGCTTCCTGTTGACCTGATTCTGGGGGATGATGATCTGGCAAGAGTTCACATCACCAGTGCTGGCGATGGGGTGACTCAGGATGCAGATTGCTCTGATCACCTGACCCACTTTTTTGACACGGTCCATGGCGTAGCTGGGGTCGCAGATCAGCTGTTTGCACCTGGCAATCTGTGGTGGGGAAAGAGAAACATCTCAGAGGTGAGGAAAAGATCAAATGGGTGCATTTTACTTAAGAATGTAAAATCACAAAAGGTTTCTGTGATCAACTACGAAACCATGCAGATAAACAAAGTGCTCACCTCTCCCTCAGACTTGACTCCCACCACCTTCCCATTCTCTACAACGATCTCATCGATAGGCTTATTCAACATGTATGTCCCACCGTAGATAGCACTCAGCCTGGAATGGAAATAAATACCACATCCATGATGAGGTTATTTTGACTATTCCCCACTTTCTATCAGTAAAACATACATGTAATACAACTTTTCAGGGATGCAGACTTCTCACTTTTCAACGAATATCAGAATTTTATGCAAACAATAATGGGTTTTGAGAATGTCAGGATTTTCCACAAATTTTAACATTAAATATCCAATTTGCATAAATAAGGATGAATTAAATGAATAGTGTAGGTCCACTTCAGTTATTTTCAATTTTACACATTGTCAAGTAACAACAATATGGCTGGTGGATTATTGAATCTAGCAGCAACCGTGGCAGGTAGACAAAACTATATAATGTACAACCCTAGTACAGACACGGACATCTCCAGTACAACAGACTGAAGAGGTGCAGCTTTAATGTGTGACAGTGAAAACTCAGTCAATTTCAGAGCTGCTTTGTTAGGAATGTGTTGTGTGTTACATTGAAGTTCAATATTTCAAATTTTATTTGGTCTCAGTTTGGGTAATCTGTTTCAGTGATAAACATGAGTGATCCTGGATAGCTTGTATCATGAAGCTGATTTATGATCTCTGTTCATACCAGATTCAACCCCTACGAGCCAATGAGGCAGTTGGTTTCACTGCTACTCTTAAGTTGAAAGATGAGTTCAAATGGTCAAAGTAACAGCACAGGAAAAATCTGTTATAGTGATACAAAACCATGTGAAACAATAAGAATAATAAGGAGCTTTGGAAACAAAGTATTTTAATATTTTGGTTTTTCCATTTGATATTAAGGCTCAAACTAAATGGACATGTGCACTACAGCTTTGTGAAGCTTTTAGAAGTCAAGGCCAATGTGCTGTTTTAATGGAGATAACAGTTATGTAAATGTTTACATATTTAATAACCCACTGCAAACCCACCCAGTCTCTCTTGGCAAGAGAACCTTTGCAGGATGTAGTCAAGCCTCATTTAACAATACATCTTCATTTTTACTTTGTTTAAAAGTAAATTTTAAAAAAGTTACGTCTTGTGCTTCTCTACCAGTTCACAAACCAAAAGAGTTTGTGTGTGACTGAGTGGAGATGAGCAAGTGCTGATGAAGAACGCTGTGATTAAATGTAACAAGAGATAATGAACTCTTTCCTCAAAGATTATTTGCTAAATCCAAAATGAGAATTAAAGATAAAATCTTTAGATCACAGGCAAACCACTGGAGTTTTAAGGCACCTTTTTCCACCTCTGGTTTGTTTACACTCATTTATACACCCTCTCTAAAATGAATCACTGCAGTAAAGTTGCACATCCTTTTAGTTAAAGGGCAGTCTTTCTATAGTAGTGACCAATCAGTGCTCAGACTGTGCGTATCCTACCTGGCGAAGCCCTGTGGCAACTCTCCCAGTCCGTAAAGTGGGTAAAGGTATGGGCTCTTTCCATATCTGGCCAGAGACTCACTG
This sequence comes from Ostorhinchus cyanosoma, assembly GCA_029814465.1. Taxonomy (NCBI): domain Eukaryota; kingdom Metazoa; phylum Chordata; class Actinopteri; order Kurtiformes; family Apogonidae; genus Ostorhinchus; species Ostorhinchus cyanosoma. Next base: position 38,696,659 of record JAPTYQ010000005.1, read on the forward strand.
TAAAGCTTTATCCTGTTTATTGTTTCAATACAAGGTTGATCCAGGTAACTGAGTGAAAATAAAAGATGAGCATTAAAACCTTTAAAGGATTCAAAATAGGAGTCAAATCTGCCAATATATTGTGAATAAGAAAGAGTGTATTAAACAACTGGAATATACTGACTCATCTGTCCGGTACAGAGCGAGGGAATGGCCAGTGAAGTCCATGACTTCCTTGTCCAGGTCAAATTTTTGGAAAATGGCCCTCATTGTTGTCTTGTGGGGGTCGACACCCTCCAAGGTCTTGGGGTCGTTTTCATCGAAGTTTGCAACGAAGATCAGCAACTTTCTGAATCGTCGCTTCTCAAACAACCCCAACAGAGCTGTAGTAGACAGGCAGTTTATCAAGAATAAAGCAGGTTTTACGGCTGGTTAGAGACAAACAACTTCTGCCTAAATTAGGTGTAAAAAAAACAAAAAACACAAGATAAAGAATTTCAAACGACTTCAGATTTTTTCCACTTAATGGATTTAAAAGGTGATAAGGAGGAATAATAAAAAAAAGTCCATTCTGTACTCATGGCATCTACATGTTCCCACCAGAGATGGGTAGTCCCAGGTCCATCAAGTCCAAGTCCTGCCATGTATTGGTTCCAACCTGTTCACTTAACACAGGTGATTCCACTAATTATCCATCTACCTGGTTGGAGTTGTGCTCATCAAAATGGGCTGATTCAGTGAACAGGCTGGAACCAATACATGACAGGACTTGGACTTGAACGTGGGATTACCCACCTCTGGTTTCCACTGTCAATGCATTAATAAATAACTTACAAGATTTGAGGGCTTCAGTCTCAGTTGAAGGGACTTTGTGGATTTTGCCAGCCTTGTACACAAAGCTGCCCTCAATCACTTTAAAATCCAGGTAGCGGGTCACCTGTGTGATGAGCAGCATGCGGACCAGCTGACCTGAAAAAAGATGCAAACATTAACACTGATTAGCATTCATCATTTGGAATTGAAAACCTTGTATTTTTGTAGATCAAAAGTATTTCAAATGTCAAGATGTTTAAAACCTTATCTGCTGAAAGGTCAATAGTGCAGCAAAAACCAAAAATAATACCAATGGCCCTTTATCTCACCGGTATGTTCTGTCAAGAATCAATACCAACTTGAATTTGGAGGTTATCGGATTCTGGCACTAGGTTCGAGTCATGTGGTCTTGATGCAGGAGATCAATCTCCCATTGAAGTGGGTGGTACTTTCACTTCAAGATAACTCAACAAATTAAATGAAAGTCCATATATGACTTCCTATCAGTGCTCAACAGTAACTATATTGATATCTCGAACCATTTCCATGTTATAAGCCATCAAAACATAGTCCATTATAAGTAAAGACAAATTCTTAATAGTTTAAAAAAAAATTAAATCACAATTTCTCAAAACTGTGAACAGACTTTGTAGACATTGTCACAAGGAAGCTACATACAAAATTTGAAATGAATCCAACCAGTAGTTTTGTCAAAGGAGATGTTTGAAGAAATTACTAACGTAGACGACAAAGACAGCGTCTTCACAAAAGCTCAAGACCCATCGGCTACTGAGCTAATAAAACAGCTAAACTCACAGAGTATGGAAATTACATGAGATATTGGCTTGGTATCACATTGTAGTCTGACAGTTAAGTCACAACAAAAAGCCTAATGTGTAAAGAGTGATGGGGGAAATGGTTTCATACCATTGGCCATAAGGAATTTAGGGATGAGGTCCACATTCCAATCCCTGCCTTTTCCCATCGATTCAGGGGGGGTGCCGGGAAGGTTGAAGCGCTTGTAGAGCTGTGGACGAGACAGAGCTGATGTGAGTCATAACCGTGTTTTACAGTCATGAAAATTAGCCCCTTTTCAAGAAAGATAACTGAATGGAAAAATGGAAGCTCAACAAAACATGATCTAGGTATAGATACATGCTGGTATCAAGTTATGTGGAGGAAATCCTTTGAGTAAGGAAAAAAAAGGCAGAGGCTGGTTTGAATTAGATTAATTGAGAGATATCCACAAGGCTGAATACTTCTGTTCTGTTGTGACTACACTAAAACACATGTATGTATGTTATAAATTAGTTTCTTGACACTTTAAACATTCACCATGGATTACGATTTGTGTTTCCGTGTCAGTTCTGTGTATAATTAGTGAATGGAGGAACTGGCCATTCACCCATTAGTTTCTGAACTTTTGCTTTGATACCAGTAATTTTTGGCTATTGCCGTGTTGAGTTTTTTGAGACGGGGGTTACTATATTTGGACAGAAGGGGCATAACCAGGGGGTGCAAGGAGCCAGGAGCCATCTACAAGGGGTCATGGGTGAGGTAATGAGATAAGCTTCCTAACACCATAAAGCAGCAAACTTCATCAAGCACTACAATAACAACATTATACAGTCATAATAGTGGAACTTATTAACACAATTACAATCAAGTCTGTAAGAAAAAATGTGTTTTAATATATATGTTTAAACTTAGAAAATCCAGCTTGAAAAGCAACTTAGCTGTGACTCAAATTATTAGTAGGTGTTCCAAATAAAATTAATGAGACCAGATAAGCTGTCGAAAAAAATTATTGATATGGTATTTTATAAGTGAAGTTCAATGTAAACAAAGGAACCAGGGTGTTTTAGGGCCAGCAGCCATCAGTAGAACCACAACTTCAGTTCTGCACAGGCTTCATTTTGTACTGTATTCTATATTATGTCAACACTGTGCTATGTATCTACAGGTCTTGTATGACCAAGGAATGAAAAATCCCCCAATCTGAGGTAACTATGTTCAAACTGAAGACAGGAACATCCATCAAATGTGGCAGGTCCAGAGTGGACATGTACTCTCAGTTCTGGATTGTCATCCAGATCATAGGTCAAGAACTCTGGCAGCACTTGTATGATGGAACTTGACTGAAGCTAGGAAACTAATAATGGCCATAAGCTGAAATGCGTCAGTAGACGCCTAACTTGTGTAAAATTTTGAAGCATGCTGTACTTTTTGAGTTACAGGTCCAGGGAGACATAGATCAATAGACCCGATTGCATTATCCACACGGGATGAGGATAAATAAAAAAAGATTTCCTGCCACAGAGTCAAGACAACAACAAGACAAGTGCATTACACTCCTGTCTCCTTAGTCTTAATTGAGCTGCCTCCTCAGCTTAATATTTTCTGTCACTGACAGTTTTTTTTCAGCCATGGCAGACAAATCAGAAAGCTTTCTGTTGTTCTGGCAGTAAGAATTCAATATGACCAATTGTAAATTTATGCAATTCACATGCAGTATTAAAAATAACTGCCTTCTCTCAATCAAAGTGCAATCAGTGTATTTGAAGATGCACAGACAGAAGACCTCGGAGTCTGTGATCACTGCAGCTCAGAGCACATATGCTGTCAATGGTGGCTGCCCTGCTACACTTGCTAGTAATTGATTGCATACAGACACTTAGTGAGGAGCCTGAGTCTTCGGTTTTCAGCACATTAAGATGCAAGCTAGACACTTCCTCTTAAAGCATCAGTTTAACATGTGGGACTGTCAGGGTTTGCAGCTATGATGTGCACATGCTGTGGGATTTCCCTCAGGTGAAATGAGTATTCCAGTGATCCAATTCTGTCAACTTCTGATCACTTCACTAGGAAAACAAGCCTAACTGGAAAACTGTGGCTGAAATGATGGCGGACAATTCTGTTCTCCAGTTCAGCAAAAAAGTGCAGGTTGAAAGTTGAGAAAATTAACAATCATAAGAAGTCATTTGTCTGAGGAAAAAAAGAACAAAATAGTTTGCCTTCTCTTTCCATAAATGCACCATCTGAAAATTTGTTCTGGCCTGTATTTCGACAGTGCCACACCTAAAACTAAAATGCTATTAAATATTACACATGAACATTAATAATAGTAATAATGAATAAATAACAGATTATGACAAGTTTTTTCAATCCTGTCAGTCAAAATAATGGACAATCAGAAAATCTAATATACCTCAGAAGTGAACACAACCAGCACAACATAATGATGGGAAAAAAATTTGTTGAGCAATACGAGACCCTGATTAGGGAGCCAAGTAGGTCTGAATGTGACCTTATTTCACAAAACCAAGTCAACAGGGTGAGCAGTCAACTTACATCATCAAGAGGTGTGATGGATGCGCTCTCGCCTCCGTAGAAGGAGTTGCGGTCCATGTGCAGAACTTTCTTCCCCTTCACAGACATGATGCCTGATAAAATGCATTCCTGTATTGACAAAACAAAAGAGGTTTCAAACAAAGTTGAAAAGGATACTGCATCCAGCTGTATTGATACCCACCTCAGCTGTGTCACATACACCTTTAAGATGAATTTGTCTCATATAAAGGAGTAAATTCTTGTTAGCACCACTGTTATATAAATGGATAAGGCTGAAGGTTTTCCGTGGCAGAGCCTTTTCATCCTTCAACCTATCGGGATGAACCACTTTTGCCACAGTGAGTTGGTCTGGAACAAATACTGCAAAGCATCTCACTGCCAACTGCTGTTTTACAATACACAGAACTCAAGTAAAGGGTGATAGATCCTCACCCTGCAAGAACCATTTCATGTTTGCTTTTGTTGTAAAATGACCACTGCAGAAAAATACACATGGCTCAGGATTTACACATGAGGACTTAAGCTGCATACCACATAACTTATGATATAGGTTTTGGTATGCAAGTAATGTAACAACACCCTTTGATTTGAGGTATTTCTTCAGTGATAGCACTAAATGTCAGTCACAGAGTGTTTCTTATATATAACAGGCATGTATCATGTTTTAGAGATATTTCTTGTGTAATAAACAGGAGATGTTGCTGTATTCTAATCTACTGCACAAGCACAACTTTCAATTCAACTTCAATGTGACACATACATATTTCAAACCATCTGCTTTATACATGACCATACCACTACAGTGACACTGGCTGGCCAAGGAAATCATTCATTAATTTCCAACACACCCTGTACCAGCATAACATCTGACATGCTTGTGTTGATTTGTGGCGATGATTACAGCTCTCACAGGGCTTTAAGAGGCTTGGTAATGGTAAGGGAAAATGTGCATGTCTGCCAGAGTGTGGAATTCCCACAGACCAAAGGACTTAATACGATTACAGGAATGAGTTTGTAGATGCAGAAAACACAGGTTATCATGTGACTAGGTGGACTTTAAAACAAGCGTTCCAACCGATTGACAACTTACACACAGGAAGCATCAAGTTTAACTGTTTTTTTACTAAACAATAAAACATAACCTTTACAAGCTGATGTAACCTCTAGTTCATCTTTTTTCAGTATGGCCTAGTATGAGACAGGAAGTCACTGAGATCCTACCATTTTTTTTTAGAAGTTTTTAATAAACATAACAATGCTCCTCATCCAAGATAAACCGATATAAACTCTGATTTGACAGTTATAACAACTCTGTTCAGGACTAAATTATATGGTCCTAAAATGTTATTGCAGACACTTTCTCATCAGGCAATATCAATAATTATAAAATGTTAAATGTCAAATCATTATAATTTATCTGGGCATTGCTTGTGTTTTTTAAGTTAATATTTGTGACAAAGTCAATATTACAATAATACTATTTATCACAAAAGAAAATCCTACAGCAGTAATTATCATTTTCTCTTTACTGTCCAATCCTAACACCATGTTACGCTCAACTTCAGCTCTAACTAAAAGCAAGCTATAGTCACCTTCAAGTGTTTCCATTGAGGGTTTCAGTGCCGTTTCAATTGTTGCATTATTTACATGGTCCTCCCACTAGAAAATAATAGTTTCTATTATAATGAAATCGATAATTAAACTATTTTTGTTATATCTGTGCAAAAAAAATTTAATAAAAATTAGAAGGCACCAAGAATAGATGGGGCCCTGCAACCTAGGCCTTATAACAGAGGGGGGGGGGCAGGTAAAATGTAAAAAGCAGTTCTTTTTAAACTCAGCCACTTTCTATTGCATCCTTATCTCAAAACTATGGTTTTCCAAATCTGTTTACAAGCAAATTATTAAAACTGCTCTGTTAACTACTTACTGGTTAGACCAATTGCTTTAACCATCACAGGAGTGAGTGGCTCAGATACGAAAAGCTCTAAATTTAGAATGACTTTTGTTGTGTTAACATTAAAAAACCTTCAGTACACAATAACATATGTTTCAGTTCCATGCACTTTGAGAACAAGTATAGCCTTTCGATCAAATGATCACATATGTAGCCTTTATCTAAAAAAACAAAAAGACATTGTCAAATACTTGGATGGGAAATAACAGAATTCCTTTGCTCATAACCTTGGTGATACAACTACTTCTACATCCTACAATATCCTAACTAGCTTCTCCATAGGTGCTTTCCCAAAATAACACAGGCTGCAGTGAAATTGGATCATGTCCATCTGTAAATGTCTTGCCAGGCCGCTACTCGAAGGACAAACAGCATGGCTGCAGATGAATCTGGGAGACATAGAGGCTCACATCTGATGTGTCACTGTCACTTGTTGGGAGTGTGACATGTGACTGAAGCCGACCTACTGCTTATATAAATACAGGCTTTGACAAAGATCCGGAGGCAGCCTAGTCATCAGTACCTCTGCCAGATACAAGTGGCCATGCTGACAGAGAGGAAAACAGTGTAGAGCCAGGCAGAAAACTGAGCCAATATAAAACATTTGGAGTGGCAAAGTCCCCATGTAATTTTTAACTCATGAGACCCATAAAAAAAATCAGTGAACAGGTAAGAGGCAGTTCAATCCCCCAGATGACTGATGGTTGTCTGGAGTTCAGAAAGTGACAATCATTTCATAAAATATTTTAATCATAACAAACCCTTTTTTTTTTTTTTAAAGAACAGAATTTAACATTTCCAAAACACTTTGAAGTCACATTGATCTCTTCATGGGCTCATGGGAAAACTCCCCAGTTTGAAATAAAGTTTTTCTTTTTAATAGCTTGAACTAACACTGTACTTACTCTGTCACTACTTAAATAGTTTCACAGATGCTGTACTCAAGGGCGTCGCTGCAAATTGAGAATACATGATGCACTGTCTGAAGTGTGTCAGCTGAAAATCAATTTGGACTTTAACACAAGAATGAAGCCCTTCATGATTGTTCATAATTATTCTAATAATTTGTATGCCTTTGTAAACACAGTAATTTCCTAGATTTGTTACACTGTTACCATTGTGTCCTTTAACAGTTTCCTCTTTTTAATGTGTACAAACCAACCACTAACAGTGTCCACCCTCCAAAACTAAGTATACCTGATTATAATAATATTCATAAATCACTTTTCAGCTTTTCATAATGCTACACATTTAACTGGTATATTTAGTGGATAGAGCAGGGGTCAGGAACCCTGGTCCTGGAGAGCCACTATCCAGCATGTTTTAGATGTATCCCTCTGCCAACACACCTGATTCAAATGATCAGC
>JAPTYQ010000005.1:38742182-38752564 GCA_029814465.1 Ostorhinchus cyanosoma
ATCAGAATTTGAGAAAGCATATCTTCCTTCTGCAGGTATCTCCTCTCAGTCCAAATCAAAAGACTAAATATAGACGCTCATGACCTTACATCATCTCATGCACTTATGGAGAACTTAGTGAACACACATGGGTGGAGACACAGAATAGTATCAGAGAAAATATAACTAGCAATTGTTAACTACAGCTATCAGTCATGTATTTAACCCCTTCACTTATTTGAAATGATCCGAAATTGGGGCATCACGAGTCTCACGTCCTCTTAGACCAATTGAATTACAATATGTTGAAAGCACTTCAACAAAACATCTTCTCCATTATCTGCAAGCAGTGGTTTCCAGCTAAATATTTCCACACACTGGCCTTTTTATTGTGCATACAGTATATAGGACATACTATAAATTCTGTATAGATAGAAATGGAACAGGAATTTAGTTCAAATTAGATTTTATGTGCTTGAAATATGACTAAACTAACCAACCAACAAATGTCCAGAATCTGTCTAAATGAATCTATGCTGAAGCTGATTCAGACATTCCTTCCCTCCCTGTCTTTCCGCTTCTTTTTTAAGTTGTACTGTCAAACGTCTGATTTACACTCACGTCGTCTGCGTTTGCATTCCACTGATGCTGTGGAATATTTTACTGCTCCGACATTTACACACCCAGTCGTGTGTGTGTGTGTATGTGTGTGTGAAACGTTACTTATAAATGCAGGTATTTCTCATTTTTCCATGAAGCAACATGATCCATATCTGACCTCATGTGAGTTTCCATTCACAATAAAATTATCTGCAGGCACATGACCTAACCAACAGTTCATTCTTCATGGTTTTAAATCAGGACATGTGCATCGACTTTTCATATGATTTTGCTGCTTTTGTTACTTATTTATTAATTTAGGTGTTATTCATTTTCCTGTCCATTACTTCACTCACTCATTCATTGCAATTGTGACATAGTTTCAACTGGTTTGACATACATCAGGACGAAATGACATAAGTCCCGTTGCTGACTTTTCTGTATTTGCTATTTACACAGCGATAATGTAGGGGCGATGTGATAGCAGAAAGTCACAGAGACAAAATATAAACAAACAGAGGAATGTGTATTCCAAGGTATGTCATAAACCCACCTGAGGGGACGTACGGCAATTTCATGTGAAGGCCTGGATTTTAAAGTGGTGTGTTGAACACTTGGACAGAGGAAAATACAATCGTACAGGTCAATATTTATTTGTTCAAAGCTCTTCGTGGGTTTCTAATAAATGCATTTTTTCTTTGTCCTCTGTCTGTCTTCTCAGTTACCAGATCCTAAATGGACCAATCGTGTGCCTGCTGCGGACCAAACCACGTAACTCATTAACATTTTCCAATCATTTGACCTTTTCTGCTAACGTGGCTTCCGTCAGACCTCGTCACATGGTGCCCTGATCAGACGTTTCTTGATGTTTCCTTCCTCTGTCCCCATTATATTTGTTAGTTTTGTCAAAGTCACTAGTAATGATTGACTTCGGGGGCAAGTGGGGTTAAAACACACCAGTCAAGTGCACATGGAGGAGGGTGGAACAAGGGCACTTTTAAAAAACCAGGAAGAAAATATGATGAATATGTGAGATCATTTAGGGTATTTTATGGTATTAGCAGTTTTGTAAATGTCTAGTTATACTGTTATGTAGCTGTATGTCCTTTTAAAAAGTCATGCACACACACTTTAAAATCATACTCTATACTCCATCATACTATAGTACAGTTCTTTATTTACAGATGGACATGTTCAAACAGTAACATTTTAACTACAGTTAAGACTTTCTTTCCTACCATATGTTTAAGGAGCAGTAAAAGATGAGATAAATAGTCTTTGGTGACATACAGACATTAAATATACAAAGATAACTTAAATACATAACTTTTTGTAAAAATAGGTTGGCTAAATAAATATATATATATTTATTCACAGGTGCACACTACGTTCACATTCATTCGAAGCCACATGGCGTCATCAAACACATTCGCAGACAATCTCAAATACAGCATTTACAAGAAGAACTTTCACGTTTATTACAATGAGTGAAATTCAAGTTGTGAGAAACTATCAACACACGTGTTTGCATTAAAGTGCTTTTCTGTGACCCTAAAGGAGATCATGTGACGTTCAAATCAGCAAAAACAAATCAACTAAGATAGAACAAGATTTGCTGTAACTGACCAAACTAACAGAAACAGTTGTACATGCTAACTCTCGCATTCCTGTCTCTTTGCAATAGAGGGCAATGACAGCATTAGATGGGCGGTGTTAGCCGTCATGCACAGTTTGCTCACGCAAACTGATGCAATGTCGACGTCCAACTGACGTCACAATAACACCCTTTGCAAAAAAAAATCTGAGAGCACAATGGTCCAGAGAACAGATCAAACACAGGAGATAAGTGTCCTGATAGGCTACATACAACCAGCTCAGATACACAGGCACATACAACATGTGTCGCACATTTTAAAAAGCAGAGAGATCCACCAGGGTTTTCAGCATTGAAAAGCCTTTTAATGATCCGTCACGAGACATTGATTAGCTCCATTACAGCAAAGAGAATGGTATGTTTCACCTCAGCAAGCCTTTGAACAGATTAGACTTAAGACCAAGGAACCACTGATTATTATTACCCTGTGACCTCCAGGCCCCCATGATTACAGACAGAGCAGAGAAAGAGCGACAGGATGGGGCTGGTAAGACTAAATATAAAAAAAAGAAACCCTTGTAAGCGTAAGACAAGAATTAGGACACAAAGGAAGGAAATGCAAACACACACAAGGATATAAAAACATATTATACATGATGTAAATCACATGGCGTGAAATTATTCAGTTCATCAAGTATAAACAGGTATTTGGTGAGCTGAGGCATATTCTTCTGCAATATCTATGTTTTCTATTTGTGAAATTATATCAAAATCATAGCAGAATGTAAAAAAAAAAAGATTTGGTCTGTATTCCTGCATTAAAAGACTAACATGTAACTACTCTGTGACTTAAGATCAAACTGCCACATAATAAAGACTCTGAAGTATGTAAATAATATATTGTATGATGCTGCCTCATGACCAGAATGTGTTTTTTTTTTAAAGATATGGTTGCATTTTCTGTAGGTTTTAAAGCTGGTCAAATTTTAGCATGCGTGTTGAGGAGAGCTTGACCTCAGTTATTCCCAGTCTATCATCCACCCACCATTTCAGAGCTGGACGTAAATAGTAAAAAGGAAATGTGGGGTATATATTTTTGACTGTGCGGCACTATTTATGGACATATTTGAAAGTGGGCACCTAAAATTTTGGTAGGTGTGGCCTCTCGTTAGAAAACCACAGTGTAACAGAAGAGATTTTATCCATGGTGCAATGACTTTTACAAACCAATTTCAGTCACCACTTGTGAACTAAAAGTGTGCACGTTGCTGTCAACAAAGTTTTGTTTGTCGTACACTGTGCAGCCAATTGGAAAAGTAGATGGCCTGAACTCAATCATGATGCTGGAGCATTTTTGTAAGTTTTGCTGCATCAACTCTTGTACTTCCTCCATTTGTCTACAAGCGGAGGTAGCAGAGGTATGAGTGTCCAGACAATGGGAGGTCGAGGGCCCCTCTCCTCACATAATTAGATCAGGTTTATTAAACTAGCCGTCAACCTAAAGTCCTGACTTGCATGGGGAACTTCTGAATCACGTGAAAAGGCTAATATTCAGACTTGGGCCCCCCAGGGAGGGAAAATGCCAACAGAGGTACAACAGAGCACTGATCCATGGCTACAAGGTTCACTTTGCCACCTACTGCGTGGACCGACGGGCCGCTATAATGCAACACTGAAACCGATCCTTGCGGAGCTCAGTTTCTGTGTAGATTCCTTCCACCAGCGCTGCATGCTGACTCTCTTGTTTTCTTTTTCAGCATGGAGTTTATGTGGTTAAGTCCTGACTCAGAAATGCTCTGGTGAAAGCTAAGTGCTGTGGCTGGGTTCAAATGTAAACTGTGGTCCCGAAACATAAAGTCCTGGTGTGTCATTGAATCTCAATCTCATTCTTCGTGATTAAAATTGTGACCTGGGAGTTGAGACATTGAGCGGTGAAAAAAAAGGGGTAAAAGAGTTCATTGGTTCATGTCTTGGAGTCTTTGGGTATATATTGGTTTTGACAAGGCTGAAATCCACATTAGGGGCTGAAGTGTTTGATCAATGAGCCGAGGGGTTGTCACCACCGGGGAGGTCAGTGGGCAAACAGGACCAGGTCCCCGCAGGGTGTTGAAGACAAGCCTTCATTCTTAAATTAACAGGATTAAAATGTCAAACTGGCGTCTTGGCTTATTCTAAACGTTAGGGAGGGCGACCTACAGGCAGGAGAGCTCAGTTTGGGGGATTCTGAGGAGATACTTCAGACTTCAGCCAGTCCTGACTTCAATTTGGATTGCTTTCAAATCTGTCTCACGGCAGAAAAAGTAACAAAAAATATGGACTACATCAAACTCTAATGCAAACACTATCAGTAACACATTACGGGATAAATAATTGGAGATATAGATAGACTTGCTGTGGATGTTTGGAGGGGCCACCTAAGGAATAACTCATCCGTAACTATGGGGGCTTTTGGGGTTAATAGGGGATGAGTCCTCTCTTCCACTTTGCCCAATGAGCTGATAGAGCCGATGGCTTAGGTTCTGCACTTGACAGGTTCCCAGGACGCAGCCCACCCTCATGAGCTGGGCGTGGTGAGGGTAGTGGTGTCCCCCTCTCAACCCGGGGTGGGCATGGCGACGAACTCTCAGCGCTCTCCGCTCGATCTGTTCAGAGGGTCGCGCCCATGAAAGGCTGGGAGGAGCTGCTCTTACTCCGGCGACAGGTGGGCTTCTGGGGAAATTGGAGAGCCATCTAGGGAATCGACTGGAGGCTGACGAGGGGGCGGCAACGTCAGCGCGACGTCCAGACACTGAGGCTTCTTCTGCGCTCTGGTCAAAGAGCTTGTTGATGAGGTCCAACCTGAGGAGAAAAAAGAAGGAAAAAGGTGAAAAAACTGAGCTGGATGTGCAATCTATTGGGATTCATCATTAAAGCAGACATCTGACAGCAGAGTTCTGCCTAAATGAGTCTTAAAATACATAGACATAATTTAAATGTGTTATAACTGAATAATGTTTTGTGCTTAAAAAAAAAAGAAAAAAAAAAGTCATGAATGCAGGTGCTGTCACTGTTACTATAACAACTAATACTGTAAGGGAGCAGGCAAATTAGTAGAAATCCGCTTAACAGTGCAAGCCAGCCTTAATAAACAAATCATTTTTACCGGCTGTCTGAGCACAATGTGACTCATCCAGCCTCGTGGATAATAAGCTCATCTTTTAATGCACAACATAAAAATCACTTGCCTTCCACATGTTCAATAAAACAACACATACAGTGACTCTACCACACTTATTACATTAGATAGTCAAGACCTGCAGCTCACTGCATTTTAATGCCCAGCTGGGTTTTAGTAAACAGTAGCTATGGTAGTTTTAGCTCAGCCTGTTGCATCTCACTTAAGCTGAGAAGCTCCAGAGAATGTAAAGGTTCTACCATTTCTCACTTTAGAAGAAAATATTATAATACAGTATCTCATTTGTTTCAGTGTCATTCTTTTTTGAGATCCGATTTCTCCAAAATGACAAACATAACACCATAAGACCAGGAAAAGAAGAGCATTAAAGCAGTAGAGTTCAAATGTCCCACATGAAGTAGGGCAGGAATCAGAAACGTCAAATATCTTAAATGTAAAATGGGTCATAAATCCGCAGCTGTGTGTATGCATGGATACCACTCAAGTTCCATTAATGAATTTCTAAATTGAGCATCACACTAATGAGTTGTTAAGACAGTTGTGTTCTGCAGCTGTGGACCAGCGGGAACGGGCCGTTCAGCAAACATGAAGCCGTGTGAGCCATCTGTTCATTGTTTGACAAAGACAGTCGCTTCTCACAACTTGACCCTGCAGCTCTTCACCGAACTGTCACCGCTATGTTTGTTCAGCTCAGTGTGACTCAGTGTTCACCGCTGAAAGGCAGAGTCATGTGAATAGGAGAGTGTTGTTGTACCTGGCAGCCCACTGGATTCATTTATTTAAGAGTAGCCCTCTTTTGTAATGTAAATACAAAATCAAAGCAAATATATTTATTATTTATTTATTTGTAAATCTGCTGTTTTTGCTTTTCTGTGTTAAAACAGAGAGGAAAGATTCTTCCACAGCATCGGCACTATTTCTTCCCTGTTTTTGGCTTTTGAAATGCTGACTTGGGCTTTTCCGTATGTTTCTCATGCTGACATATGAGACATGTTCAGACGTCTCGTGTTGGATCGTTTTGGGGATTCCTCTCTGAAAAGGGAAGTTTTTGGGCTACTTCTAGCTGCTGTGTCACTTCTGGCAGGTCTGGTGGCCTGTACTGGACCTGCTGTTCACAACTGGCAGCGGTTGGATAAATAGTTGCGTAACGCCAGGCCACAGGCACCGGCAAGCACTATTTCCAGGACTCCAGTCTGTGTGCCAACGGTGCCACATCACCAAGTTACACCCACCTGATCTGCAGACTAAAGAGCATGTTTGACTGGGTCTGGGAACCCACACTGGCCCTGCATGAACCTGTAAAGTCTCTTTTTATTACATTTATGAGTAAAAGTTTTACAAAGGCCAATCACATAATAAATATCTGTCAGTTTTAAAATCCTGCAGGTAAAAAGGTAAGAGATGGATATATTCACTGATACTTTATGCACTTATAAAACTCAAGCTTTATCCATTTTTCCTCCTTGTGGGAGTAACACTCTTTCACATCTGTCATCTGTCACATCTGATCTGACTAATTAGATCATTAAGAACCTAATCCTTCACCTCAACAGTAACGAAGATCTCTGCGATTGGCAGACGATCAAAGATATGATCAAAGCGTCATTGTCTTTAAATATTAACGTGGTTGGGTTTTAGACGTCTTGAACTGTCTTAGCTTAAGGGCTCAGAGCTAAAATTCCTTCTGACTGAAGATGATTTCAGGGGATTTCACAGTTCGATAAAGGGACATGTTGATCCCTCTGTGCTACCTTGTTTGGTTTTCCTCAGTTTTAGTAGCTTTCAGGTGTGAAATCAAACTGTCCATACCTCAAACCCAAACTGAGCGCAATGCTGCTCTGGAGTGGCTGAAGCTTACCACCAGCTGCCTTAATAAGCTGTAAATATTCATTTATAATCTCCTACTAGCTAACAGTGGGGACATTGTTGTTAACAAAACACAGGACAGAAATAAATGAAGGGTGATTTATTTTGTACAAAACACTGGTTCTGTTTGTTCTGGATCTTTTTTGCTTTCATAACCCCCTCAGTAGGATGTGATTTACTTTAGACAAGCAAAAACAGAGGTCTTAGTGTGATCCGGAAATGATAAAACCATAGAGTAAAAAAAAAAAAGAAAAAAGAAAGAAAAAAACAGCGTGTCATCTGTGGAACCACATGACGATGATGTGAAGAGACAAAACATTCACTATCGCGACTTCAAACAGCAGTAGGTTCCTTCTCAGCTCAGAGGTCGACTTTGTTGCCCTAAGCCTTTGAAACCTCTTCTCTTCTATACATATATACATCTACATATATACATGCACATTCATGCCTCCACACCAGTTCAGCTTACTGTGTGGAGCGGAAACCTGCTCTTTAAGGATGTGGAGGGTGGAATTTAGGTCTTAGCCATTAATCCACAGAGGAATTCTCTGCCTGCTCAGTTGCTGCTTTCCCCGTCTTTAGCTGCAGCCGGGGTTTGGTGAGATTGACCCCTATAGAGCCATACAACTGTTTATATATCTCCAAACAGTCCACGCCAAAATTTCTGTTTACATCGTGCAACAAATTGGAAAAAACATGTAAGACGAGGACTCTCTTGAGATGTTTTATTGGGGAGGAAATTCTGGTTTCAATCATTCTACAGACATTAAAGTGGTTTTCAGAGAATGTATACGCGATAAAGTGGGAGTAATGTTCTTGTTGTTCCTCGATAAGGTGTAAACATGTCAGAATTTAGATAGCAAATCAAATGCATGGACTCCAAGCCAACGGCATGTGCAGGAAAGTGCACAAGGCCGGAAGCCACCCTGTGTGAGACGAACTGAGTGTGTTTCTCAGGTAAATATTATGTTAAGAGTATCTCCACTGGACGTCTGAACCCCACGCTGCTCAAATCGATGGTGAACGGAGTGGATTAATCATTCATCAAAACTTTTAGAGAAAAAAACATGCTCTATTTGGCTCAGAAAAGTAAACTTCTGCCCACAGCACACACCCACAGTCTGAGCTGTCATGTCGTCGTACCCGAGTTGAGATGGGGCAGGAGCAGAACGGGCCGATGTCACAAAAAGTCTGACCGCAAATGAGCTTTACATGTCATCTGTCTCAAGGCACTGAGCTGCTTCCCACTTCTGGAATCTGTATTGTAAAGCCACTTCACAGCTAAAGCCATATTTAACTTGCTGTTTGGCTGCGGACCCCAGCTATTTCCCCGTACGAGAAAAAAAAAAAAAAAAAAAAAACCCTCAAAGTGTTATGTGAAATGACAATGAAGGGTATGCGTTGTGTGTGATCTTCAGAACATGCAATTGCTCCTTGTTTGGAAAGTGCCCACAAGGCATTGTTACAGCGTCTCTGGGATTTTGTTGTGTCCTTATCAGGGCACACGGAGACAACCAGGCCACAAGGAAGGAATGAAAGACATTGAGCTCAGGCAGACTCAGCACCAACGGGAGACAAAAAAAAAATGTGTTGTGTCATGGGAGAGTCATGTGTGTTATTATCAGCCTGTCAATGTGTGATGGTAACAGAACATGATGTGCTCTATGGAGTTAAGAGACGAGGGAGAATTTACTGTCCTAATAAAAGCCACAATGGACATTTATGAGAAATCTGCAGAGGAGTGATGATGGAGGAGGAAAATGTCTTGCTGTGCTGTCCCGGTGATATATGTTTGTATAGACTAGGGTCAGCTGCAGTACCAGAGGGCTTCAGAAAAATGTTACCATCCAACAGTTGGTCCTCAGTGACTACATTCACATGCAACGTGTCAATACTATCAGCATTGACTCAGTGTTCTTTACTTTATATAAAGAAATGTGTTCTCCCTGCTGGAATTTCCTTAGCAATCGGTCTGGTAGAGATATTCACGTGAGGTAGAAAAAGGAATTTGACCAACACTGTTTGAGTGGTCTGGGCTGAATCTGAGTGTTTGTGGTGAGAAAGTGCAATCGTCTTGGGAAAAAAACCAAAAAAACCAAAAAACTCCAGTGTTTTTAAAGAAGTAGTTAAACTTAATACAACTCATTATAAGTTTCAGTTGTTAAACGTCATCTAAGCCTCCTGATATTTGAATAAAAGCCCCAGAAATCAAACAAAATCCCCAAAAGATGCCATAACAATGCCTGACGAACATTTTGACGTACGAGTCTTATAGAGAGCAACAAAGGATTTACGGTGATGTCGATTGGAAGCAAAGCTGACGCAGTTGGAAAGTTGATGATATCTTGGAAATAAATTGTGTGTCTTAAGCCTAACCACATGTTTATCACTGTAATCATGACAACAAAGGTCTTATTTGAACAGATTACTATTCATTTTAGTCATGATTTTTCACTAAATCTCACTAAGTGGTTTGGATTGTCACTTTTATAGTCGTCTTTTATATTTTTACATTATCTGTGCTGTATCTCTTGCTGTATAGTGGACAGAAAACACTGTGAATCAATACTTATAATTTGTTTTTTTCTTTGCACCAATTATTGCCTCCAATCCCCATTGTATTTGACAGTGGGTGGCAGTGATGTAGGAATAATATAACATAAATTCATATTCCTAAATGTAGCTCAGCTAATGTTAGTATAATTCATTTCATCTGAGATTTTCCTGATAATCAAAATGTGGTCAAAAAGGAGGAAATGCTGGAAAAAAGAGTAGATCCATTAACACAGCTTACACTAATATTATATATTAACCCATAAAGACCCAGTGGTAATTTTGCGACAGTTCCCGAATGATTTTTCCTCTAGATTTAACCCTACGTAAATAATTTATCACCATTTATTACAAAATTATCCTCTGAATTTTGCTTTTTTTCCAGTGAAAACCATCTATTTTCCTATATTTAATTCACTGATCATGTTAATGTTCATTAAAGCACTAGAGTAAAGTTGACTTATTGTATGAAAAACAGAAAAAAACTGCAGAAAGTATAATATAACATTAACTGAACATAAACCAAGTGTGTCCATCCACTCCATGGGTTTTACTGGTGAATCAATGTTGTAGAAGATGACGGTGTTTCCATGTTCACTACGGAGCCTCTGAACG
>JAPTYQ010000005.1:38768049-38781268 GCA_029814465.1 Ostorhinchus cyanosoma
ATCTATCTATCTATCTATCTATCTATCTATCTATCTATCTATCTATCTATCTATCTATCTATCTATCTATCTAACAATTCCAAAATTTACCTGCATATTGTGTGTTACATGTTAATTACAGACCCTGTTGATGACCCAAATCAACTAAGTATAATATGTAGGTGTATTTATCATTTTTGGTCAGATTTTTAACTAAAATTTGTAAATTAATGTTCACTTTCCTGTGGTGTTTGGAGTAAAAACATACTGTGGCAAGTCAGGATTTACAACAGTTTACAGTAAACACATTATAGCTTGTTTCTTTGTTCTATGCAGAAACAGAGGTTCTCTGGTTACACCACTGAAATCCATGACTAAAGAAAGCCTGTGGGTTAATTCATTTGATTTATTACCAGAAAACACCAGCTATCTGCATGTTAGTTGTAGAAACTGAAGCCATCTGTGTGTCTCTACTCTCTGGAGACTTCTACTAATAAGTACTTCATGAAGCGTTACATGTGCTATGCTTCACCTGTGCAGAGGGGAAATCAAGTACTGGAAGAGCCCTGTGAGAAGCAGTGATGTGCATGAGGCCCTCAAGCCACTTCCTGTCTGTTGGTTAGTTGACAGGAAGTCATATGACGGTTGCATCCTGCAGAGCTTGGTTATGTGTCCTGATAAGGCTTCATGTGTGAGTTACAGAGAATCAGTGAAGTCACAGGTACCACCAACATGTTCTTCTTCTTTATTCCTAGAAACAAAGGATGACATGAAGAATAGGAAACATGAGATGATGACACCAAAGTATCTTTTTGCATCACATACTCACTACATCTTTAAAGTGAGTTTATGTGTTGGGTCATCTTACTTTTCTTTCAGTTTTATACTGTCTTCATTTCCCAAATGTTCTGAAGTTGCTAAAGTAAATGACTGAATGTTAATAATATATGTTACTGCATCTGCATGAAGAATTCTTCCTAATATTTTGTCAAAAGTTATTTTACTTGATTAATCAATCAAATCTAGATCTGAAATAAATCAGTAACCAATCAGTTAAAAACTAAAGCGCAACATTCATCGATTTGTTTTTAAATAGCTCACATTTACTGACTCCAGTATCTCAGATGTGAGCATTTGTTGCCTTCCTTTATGATTTATGACACTACAGTGAATAGCTTTTGTTTTAAAGGGATAATGAAATATTGGAGATGCAATTTTTTTGCCATTTCATTTTACTATTTTTGACATCCTTGACCAAAACCCAACAATTTATTGGCTATAAATTATTTCCCTAACAAATGTGGCACATACACCTGTTATCAAGTGAGGTTTTTTTTGTCATATTGTTTATAACACATAATTCGCAAAGCAATTATATAAAAAAATACTCGACTGAAAGTATACATTTTGTCTAACTATAACTGGTCTGCTACACTACACAGTTTATGCTCTAGCACTTCTACTGCATAGTAATCAGTTTATTATCTTTAGAGGTGACTTAGCAAAGATATGTCCCTGTGCTACATCTTTTTGCTGAAAAAAAACCAGACAAAAACAGTCAGATTTCCAGCTAAAGTCAATTATATGTTAAATGCTGTGTTATAATTTGAAAGCAAACTGAATGGTGAAATATGGACATTTTTGCAGAGAGTTTGTGTTTGTCTAATAAAGAACACTTTATCATAGTGTGTATCCTTGTCCTGAGGGAAAAGTCTGGGAGAGACTGTGGTGCTCTTGTCTTTGCATATCTGTCTTTCTTGCCTGTTGTCTGCCTCTTTGGCAACTTGTCAAGTGTGGCTCAAGGTTAGAATCCAGTGAACGTCAGCTATACGAATTCAAACCACAGCGGTGACCTCAGTGTGACTGCCTGAAAGTAGTATTTACAAATGGTTTGAGATGCTCGTTATCTCCTGTTAACATTGCTTTGGTTGTCCAGAACCATGTTTATCGAGGAGCAGCGACTGCCCTACGATCACACAGGCCTGAGTGTCAGATAGCTGTGTGAGAAAAATGGGAGAGAAGTTGTTGGGAAAACAAAACCCTTAAAGAAAAATGTGACATCTCATGCTCATGATTGTTTTCAGCTAGAGAGTGATAAGTACTTTGGGTCAAAGGTCACAGTGCAGGAAGTGTTGGAATTCTCCTGAGTCTGTTACAGTGCTGACAGCCAAGGACGGGCCACACGGATGCGGGACATCAAGTCTTCCTCACATCCCACTGATACGTTATCGGCCTATCCAAAGTGTCACTGCTGCAGCGTGCCAAGGCTACCAATATAATTACCACGCCAACTGTTCAGCTCCAGTAATAATCATGTGATAATCTGTACCTCAATTAAAAGACACTATTCTACAAAGGAACACAGCTGGAACAGTGACGGTGAACTTCCATAAATGCTGCATAAGCTGTTTGATGACTGACATTTTCTGTACTTTAAAGCTGTAAAGGGATGGACTCATTAACTAAAGTGGCTTAAAAGGGGATGGTGGTTGTATGTTTGGATGTCTTCAACGAACAGGAGCATGACAATGCACTCAGTGACACTGCCTGTGTTCAGTTTTTGACCTTCGCTACAAGCAAAACAAAGTTATATGATCCATGTTCACACTGGATGTGGATAACAGGGATATTATCAGTCTATTTAAAGGCTCTAGATAAGTATCTATCAATATAACTTCACTTGAAGATGCACAAACACTCCTGATAGAACGACTGTTAATGTATTTATGCCATTTTATACTTTTTTCTATACTTGTGAATATATACATTGGTGCGGTTCAGCTTGGTGTTGAATATGAGTCTACGACAGTTCAAGGATTTTCCTCATGGTTGTAGTTGTCTGATATGATCTATTTGGCTAGAGTGCGTAAACCTCATATGGAAGAAGAAAAGTTCATGGAGATTTGAAAGAGTGCTTGGTCTATTTAGAAGTATGCATTTAAACATTTTCTGATAGAGATGAAACTCAGCTTAACTAGTTAAGAGGCTAGCCCCTGGTCATGGGGTCATAAGTGAGCCAAAAGAGCCTAAAAGCAGGAACTACAGGTCTATAACCCACACTGTGACTGACAGAGCCAAAAACTCATATAGGTAAAAATATACCAACCACTTGACCACATTGACCAAATTGAGTTAGCAGGTTTTAAATGGATATTTTTAAATTGTTATCATTATTTGTGAATGTGTAACACCTAGGATGGTCCCTTCTTTTTATTCTTCAAGCAGCGTTCCTGAGTTTTGGTCAAACATTTGACCCTGAGCTGCTCTGGTTCTTCACTTGGGACATTCCTGCCGAGCGGCCCCTCCCTGCTGCCCCTCAGTGCGCAGACTCGCGACTCTCCGCTGTCAGGGCAAGGCAGACTGACAGTATGGCGGCGGGGTGCAGCTGGAAGGATGCTACTGTCGCCCGTGATGTCTCTGTCGCCGGCAGGACGTAAATGGACTATTGACGGCAAAAAGAGAAGAGGATTTAGCGAGAGAGGCCTGTCGCCGTGAGCTCCAAAGATGGCCAGGCTCGCCGACTACTTTGTGGTGGTCGGTTACGACCTAGACAAACGAGGTGGGTGCTAGGGTTAGCCTGTCTAACTAGCTTCAGCGGCGTATTATTAGCTGTGGGCGAACAGGAGCTGCAGAGGGAGGCGGGGACGGGCCGGGCCGCCACTCAGAGCCGACCGACTCTGAGTGCTGTCAGCCGGCGCTAACCTTCAACTTTAGGCCGTGGATGCACAGGCCTCACGGGATTAGTGTACTTTAATGCTTGGCTGTCAGCTGGTGTCCCACATCTATGACGGGAGAAGATACTGAGTGCAGAAGTCTGTAGCAGCGCTCTACTTCAAGACATGTTTCAGCTTCAGCTAAAAGAGCTGTCTTACTTTGTTGACAGCAAACTTAAGCTAACTTTATTTGCTAAGAGCTAACGTTAGCCGGGGCTAGCGATGAGGGGGGCTGGTTGCTTGCTTCGCTGTGACCTAAGACGGATTTATATATCCGTTTCACGCTTTTAGTCACATCCTCGGCACTTGTCTTTTACCAAGAATTGTACAAGTGCAGTTGTCTGCAGTTGTGACAGTTAGAAATAGAACTTCACCGGGGATCTGCTGCACAGTGACTTGTCAGTGTTGTGACTTCAGGGTCCTGAGCTCTAACTTGGGACAGTCAAACCACGAATACCCTCCTGATTTCCGCTGGGCTTGATTCAAAGCGCGGTTCTGAACTGAAAATCGACGCTTTTCCTCGGTGGAGTTGCCGATTGTTTTCTTTGTCTGTGTTTAGTGTGGATTAACCCAGATGGCTTTGCCCCTCCTTGAGCCCCCTCGGACCGGAGCTGTTCCCTTGTGTTGTTGGGACGGGGTTTGGACCGTTATCTGAGCCCCCCTCCCTCCCTTCAGCCTGAGCCATGGCCTAGATCTGTGCAGTATAATGGCCCGTTTAATCATGAAATATTCAACCAGCCTATCCAATGGAAGCATGCAGCTTGTAACTTGGTCGACTCTTTTATTTAAAGTGGATTTTTGCCTATGATTTATTCAGAAGGAGCAAATTGTAACATGACAAGTCCTGTGTGGCTAAAAGCAGCCAGAGTAAGGGTTTTTATCTTTGTAAGGCTTTAGCTGCCTACATCACTTTTCTGATTGCATGAACGCACTTATTGCATCTTATATTTTTTTCTGAAGGGGTTGAATACAGGATGTTATAACATGGACACTGCAAGCGCTGCAGAAACTCTCCTTCCTGTTCTGTGCTGCTGAATGCAACGTAGAGCACAACAGGCCTGTTAAAAGCATCTGGGAACCAGACATTAAAGCCACAGTGGCTTTAATGGAGCAAGGCTCCCATGTCTCATAAAAACTAAACACTTAAGGGTGATGATGATGTTTTGGTGTTGCCCCATTACTGCTGCTACGTTGAAGTATCTAGGTGGAGGAGATATGTCGTCGGTGCAAACATCTCTAGCAGCTATCACAGGATTATTCTTATTTTCATACTTTAATGAGATGCACTGGTAGGTCATCATTAACTTCCTATGCAGTTATTTTGCACCTAGATCGATTTATTACAACCCTTTGGTTGTGTTTTTTTGGGTTAGTCACATACTACTACCAAATCCCTCCAAAAGATATGGATGTTGTTCTCCTTAAAATCTTCTCCCACTATCTATAATCAATATGAACTGCAGTGTCCACAGTAAATGGTGGTGGAGTGTTACTAGAAAGGTGCAGTTTTATTTTGATTTTTCTAGTTGACTGCAAAGCAAACACTTGGCTACAAATCAAGAACGAACAGTGCTCCATCATAAGAATACCAGGAATTCTGCTGCAGAGTGCAGTTTCCTCTTCTGTCTAAATGTTTCTTGCATCCTGTCTACATGAGTAAGTGTGTGTTTTACAGTTTGTGGGCTGGTTGCTAGCTGTCACTCAGTCAGAGGAATGTTTTGCAAGCGTGGGCACCGACAGGTTTTGAGGGCTGACATCATTGCTGCTCATCTGCTGTGGCCTCTCAGAGTGCAGTCACCAACAGAAACCTTGTCTATGTTTACAAACAGAAAGGACCTATCTACCTTTTTCATCATTTTATATCAAGCTGTTTCTGCATTTGGCTTTTGAACAATCAGTGACAGTTGGGCTTTGCTAACGAACGCTAACCTGGAGGCAGAATTGTGAATCCTCTATTCACCCTCTCCGTCTGTGACTATGGTGTCAGGTTGCTCACATTGTGCTCAACCTAGATGCTCAGTTTTGCTGTCAATGAATCTTACTTAGAGCCAAGATGGCTGCCTGTGGGTTGGGAAGAGTCTATAGTTGCCGGGGTGTGGTTCTCTTTGCACAGAGCTCTAGAGAAACCCCACAGCATGTCACTGTGTTTTGACAGTGGTTCCTCCGCTATGCTGAATGTCCAACAGCCAATTGGATACACAGTCCAAGGCCTAAACAGGAAACAGGGGAGAGGACCCAAGGGAGACTTATGTTTAGAGCGAGAATCCAGATTGTCCCACTGTGCGTGTCTGAAAACCAGGAAAGGGGCGTAAGTGTATGTGTGTCTGTGCAGGGCGGTCTCATTCAAGACAGTGAAGAGACACACAACCACAGGCACACACACACACACACACACACACACACACACACACACACACACACACAGACAGTGACATACAGGCTCCATTGTAGCTCCATCTGTGAGCCTGTGGCGCTGCAGTTTGAGGGTGTTGGTCATTGCTGTGGGCTGGCGGTCCCAGCAAAATGCAGGAGGGTTGTTTTCAGGCTGGAGTGACAGCTCTGGCACAAAGATCCTTCCCTGAAGCCCAGCACTCACCCCACACCCCTCACCCACAAACCAGGACCATTCACAGCACAGAGAGGCCAGTGAGGACACAAAGAGGTGCACACAGGGCAGACGGAGCATGTGGATGTGTTTACAAAAACACTGGTGCCATCTCTGTTAGTATCATAAAGAGTTGTCATGATTGTGATGTCTGTAACAGTCTAGTCTTTAGGGTACCATTAAACCACAGTAAATAAGAGCCAGTATCAGATTTACATGATCTGATTACCATCTCAGAAATGATGTTATCGCTGAATACTAAACTTATTTCATTAGTCAGTTTAGAACCCTTTAAAGTGCATCAAGGAATATGGAATACACACATGCATTTATGTGGAGTTGTGTTTGCTGCTTTGTTATGGTGGAAGTTGGTTAGTTTTTTATGTTATTTTTGGTTGCATTTCCAGGCTAAGAATAGCTTGTGTTGCACATTGTTGTAGATGAGCCGAAGAGAAATATTAAAAATGGATAAATGTGGATGTGAGCATAAGGATTTTCACCGTAACCGTAATTTTGGCAGTGATATTTCTGTCTCGCTTTTTTTTGGAAAATGTTTTTTTTATCAATTGTAGGTAAAATAGATTTATATTCCCTTACAGTAGTGCTTTTCTTACTGCAGTTTCACTCACATTGTTAGATGTTTCCAGAAGTTTTAACAGTGACTAAAGCTTGGTCTCTGTTTCTACTCTCCTCATCCTTATTTTGGTGTTGAAATTTAACATGTGTATCAAACTGCCTTTTGATGTAAACGATATTCAGATCAGAAGTTCTTGTGCTGTTGCTTTAGGCAAATTTTTTAGGGTTTCCCCTTCAAAGTATATGCTGGAGATTGTAGGTGTCTGTGATTCACACCTGCCATGGAATTGAAGTTTGTAATGTAGTGACACATAAAGTGACAAAGTAATTTATATGCATGGTGCATAGGTACATTTAGTGATGAAAGCATGAATATCTACAGAGTGGAGAGGAAACAGAAACCTCTCAGATTGAAAGAAAGAACAAACCAGTGTGGGAGTGAAGGGGAGTAGTGTGAGTGTGATGCTGCCAGCATTGCCTGCCTGTGGGCAGCCACTTCCTCCATCACTCCAGAGCGGGGCTGCAGCCTGTAGGCCCTCCAGAAATAGTGCTCACAATCTGCCTTTCATGGGGGGACAGAGAGACGCTGGGCTGTGGCAGTGGCTGCGGTACACTGACACTTGTGTGTATTGGTGTGAGATGCTTTCACGCCTACCACTCAGATGGCTGCCTGGTTGTTTGCGGCTGTCTGTGTGTTTGCTGCGTTACCATGGAAACGTTTACCCCCTTGTGGCTTGTGGGTTGTGATGATCACTTGTCACATACTGACCAACAGGCCTAGACTTTCCATGATAATCTGCAATAATGCTAATAATTTTTTTGACTGAGATTATTATTGAAGGTATCGTTGTGTGTCTTCAGCAGTTTCATTCCAAAGGTTTAGAAAGTTTTCCTTGGAATTTATTTATAATTTGTGTGTTTAGGCAGCATTTAAAAATGAAAGAAAGGCTGTGTTCTGGCAGCACCATTTAAAATGAATTTCTACATCGCATTTGTGTAGTGAAAAGAACAGGAAATGTCTCCAGGCAGCTGCCCTGATGCTGTGGTCGGAGAGAAACCATCATGTCATTGTTGTGATGGTTCCCAAGTGTAGTGCTAGTGTACATGTTCACATAATGCTCGGGGCCAGAAGATCATATCACACTGTTTTAAGCACAGTTGTCATCCATGTTTGATTTGCAGTCTTTTCTTACATTTGAAAAGTAATATCGAGTCAAGACAAACTACAAACAGCTGAAAGATTTCTGTTTGCAAAACTTTCAGTGGAGTTAAGAGGTCC
The DNA here is from genome assembly GCA_029814465.1 of Ostorhinchus cyanosoma. NCBI lineage: Eukaryota > Metazoa > Chordata > Actinopteri > Kurtiformes > Apogonidae > Ostorhinchus > Ostorhinchus cyanosoma. The sequence goes on from JAPTYQ010000005.1 coordinate 38,776,202, forward strand.
AGTGTGTTGATGGCAATATTTAGGATTAGTTTCCCTGAGCACAGAGGGGTACTACTTTTTTACTTTTTAGTACTTGTCCAAGACTATATGTTTGAGTTGACAAAACAACATATTTTAGAATGATCAGTAAGCTGCATATTTTCCTTGATAACCAAGTAATTACTCTTTCTCTATTGTCCACAATATGCCTTTTTTCTTTTTTTCTTTTTTTTACCTCATGTGCCTTGGTAAATGTAATCACATCATAATAGACATCTGATTTCGTTGAATAATTACAATAAAAAGTTATCAAAGAAATGTAACTGCAATGATAACTAACTTTGTTTTAAAATGTTCTTTAAAAATATATTTAAAAATGACATCCCAGGGTGAACTTTTCAAATCCTGATGCTTTATCAAACATTTGTCCTCAATGTTCTGAACACACTCAACACAAAGGTATGGAATGACAGAACTGGAAACATTAGTGATGATGTGATGTCATATATCTTTAGTCTGCATTAGTGTTTCAAAACCCACAATCTGCTCTGCTGTAAAGGGCATCATGGCTGTGGCTAATGAAAGGTGACTGCACCAGTCACCTCTGTCCTGACATCTATAAGATCCATCATGATACAATCTGATCACCCACCACTACATGCAGTATGTATTGAATTTATGTGTTTGTGTGTCTGTGTTCCAGCGGTGCGTCTGCTGTGCTGAATGCTTGTTATTCATCAGGGAGACGATGGCCCCAGGGCCCCACCGCTGCCCTCATTCCCTCATTCCTACTGCACAGATACAGAGGGCAAAGCGTGTGTGTGCTGGGGGTAGGGATGCACATACATGCTCCCTCACACATGTTCCTTTCCATACACTCAGACACACACAGGGCCTGTAGACAACTTTTGTTGGCAGATACTTATTCTTCTGTCAGATACTTTATACTCAAACTGTAATCCAAGGCTGTGTAGGGCAACTTGGTATGTATGTGTGAATATGTGGGTTGCTAAGTGAATGTGATCTGCACCCCAGGGGGCAACAAAAGGCTCTGGCTTTTGCCCTAGATTTGACCGAGGTATTTTCAGTTTGGGCTTCAACAATGTATGACAAGGATGTTTAAAAATTCATTAAAAATTACATTTGTTGTTCTTGGGGTGGTCTTCAATTAAGGTGCCTATAGACTTAATTTTTTTCCATTTATTGCCATGCTGGAACAGGAAGGGATCAATCTAAATGTAGGAGGACAGTTTTATCACATGAAAACTGAAAACCCATCGTGCTTAAGTGGAATAATAAAAAGACAGAATAATAGTATATGTGTGCTTGTGAGGGGGCGTTAGCAATGTCCTCCTCTTTTATGGATTCCCTGGAATTCAGAGAATTCTTCTGTCCCTTCTTGTGACAGAAAGCCAGAGCTAGTGCTGTTCAGTCCTCAAGGGAGTTATCATTAAGATCCCTGAGGGTGATTCAAGATTTGGAGATAAGGGCTTGATTTTGGTGGGTTGAGGCTGGGTGGTTCACACATTGTTTTTGCCACTGTCCCTTAGAGGTTATAGCTGTTCCTTTACATGTATGTTTCAGCAGCTGCAGTTTATTCTATCATTAGATTTATGTATGTAAAAGCTTTGAACAAAATGAACAAACTGTAATAGTAATTCTAATCAATAGCTGCCACTATCTAAAAAGTCAGAAGTCCATGCAAAGGATTAGCTGCAAATTTTTTTTTTCAGGGTTCTTATTGGTCATTTGTAATCATGGAAATGATATTTAGACCTGCATTGGTAGGAAAGATTTAAAAAAATCTTGGCATGACATCTACTCATGGCACTTAATCTGATAGTGTGGTGGGGGGGCAGGTAAGAGAGATTGCTAAATCACAGTGTAAGTACCACATTTTTAATCCATTTTTTGATTGGATATTGAAATAAAAAAATAGTAATTGGTAATGGTCAAAATGTGAGCGTCAGATCTGATAATTTGTCTGCCCCTGATCTGTTCTGGATCAACACCTTCTTGCCATGTTTTCAATGATGGCTCTTCAGATTTTAAGGGACCTGTGTTTGCGTATCCTTTTTATGCCCCCCCCCCATTTTGAAAATGCATCTGATGAAACGGTCTAATAGCTTGATATTTTAGCTCTTTTGTAATATTAACCATTCAATTTGCTTATTACATTAATTTTCTCTGGTAGCTGTTCTGCCATGGATGGATAAATACATCAGAAACACTGAATGTGTGACTGGTGCTGGAAGATTAAATCTCATCTTTATTAAGATGGCCTCCAGGTCAAATCTGTCTTCCCAGACACACACAGGGCTTTCTCTAATCTTATGTGTAGCCTGTGATTGGTTTAAATGTATGCAGATTAAAGGACACTTATTGGTCCAGACCTGATTTTATATCTTTACCACTGACTGCTGTACTTACACTGCTGTGTCTTCCCCCTTTCAGAGAGAGTGCAGCTGTCTTGTTTAATGGCTTTTCAGATTACGGGTGAAACTGAAGGATATAGATTGGTTGTACACTTCTTAGAAGACAGGGTAATATGGCCAAAAAGTAATTTAAGTTTCTTAGATGTTGCCTGGTTATCCTGGATTGCTTGTTAAATGTTAAAAACAAAAGAGAAGTTCATAAATAAGTGAATTGAATTAATGAATGTAAATAAAGCAGTTATTCCTTGTTTAATTGCAAGACTGAATGGGTTACATTTTAGTTAACTAGGCTACATGCAAAGCATTAAACTCCTTGAATGTTAAGGCAAAATGCAAACAAATACTCTTTTAGGAGGCTCAAAAAGTGAGTCAGATGTACACCTTTGTCTTTTGGTCAGCATTACTTCTGTGTAAATTTGTCAGGTTCCTGTTTGGTCAGAAGACATGCAGATGTATGTTTTTTAGGCACTTAAGTTGCCCAAGTCAAGGATGTAATTTCCTGCTGATTAACAGTGTGGTAAGAGAAAGAGTTGTGAAGTTACTTTGCAACTGAATTCAACTTAAATTTAGAATATAGTGGAGCTGATAAAGGGGCAGAGAAGAAGAGAGGTTGGTTGAGATGATCAGAGGGATTCTTTGTTGAGATCAGTGTCTGGGTGCCAGAAGATAAAGTGTGATTGAGTGAATTAGCCCACAGATCAGGTGTCCTGTTGTAGCTTTCTGGAGCACCACAAGGAAGTGTTGTTTGCATCTTGTCTTCATGAAGCTGCTTAACCCTTAGATGCATAAGTGTGTTAAAAATAAACCGGTGAGGTTGTTTTCTTACAATATCTTTGTGATGAACAGTTATTATTTCATATTCCAGGTATTCCTCAAAAGCATGTTATTGACATCATGCCATTTAAATGTTTAACTTACTTTGTATAGATTTTATAAAATTGTAGTTTTTGTATTAAAACCCTAACCTTCCATAGGTGGGTCAAAATGACCCACATTCATTTTCAATGGAATTTCTGAACCTTTGATTCAATTTCATTCATTCATTCTACAGCAAAACAAAATGACTCATTCAGTCACTCACTCAGTTATAAAATGGATGTTGACATTGTTCTATGCCATCATATACTATATAGAAAGAAAAAGAAAAAACATATCTCAAACATGAAATCATTCTTTCATTTGTCTAATACAAATTAGCGCATCATACAAAGAGTCGCTGGTAACAACATTGAAAAATGAGCAACGAACAAGAGAAAATCTCCAAAAATGAAGACTTGGTGCCAAAAAGAAAAGCTGTGTCAGTTATCTGGAATTATTTCAGCTACAAGAAGGATGATACTGAAACACGCGTTCAGTGTTGACAGTGCCCTCCACCTGTCGCCACAAGAGGAAATACAGTTAATTTGTTTGACCGTTTTTCATTGGCATCACAGCTTTTTTATCCTCCTGAGTAGTTTTTCATATCGTAATATACATCGCAGGGTTTGAAAAAATTGCATTGCCAGTTTTTTCCAATATTGTGCAGTCCTAATACAAATGATTATTTTTAACATGACAAAATGACAAAAGTCACATAAAAACCCATTGCTTTTAACACAGGTGATTTCAGACTCATTTATGGAAGAGTGGGGGGTCCAGACACTTGTGCATCTAAGGGATAAGGGAACAGACTAAGTTTATGCAGACAGTCTCATGGTACTGTCCCCTTGTGAACTCTTGAACATCACATAACCCCTATGACTGCAGAACGCTCTCATCAGGCTGGTATCTTTACCTCCTCATCTTGTTGTCTTTCGAGAACCACAAGACTGCAACGTCTGTGACAACATCATGACAGTTTGCAGGCCATGTGTTTCCCTCATCATGTGGTCATCATCCACTGTTGAGTTGCTAATTCTGGCATTTTAAACTTGCATATCATTAGCCTTATAGCATAATTCTTGGCATGTTTTTGGCCAAATTGTGACGTGTGTAAATGTTTTAAGTAATTATGTTATGAGGTTAACAATCTGAACTTTCTAATCTTCATTTCCCATAGATGGATGTATTTTGTGGAAGTATTTTTTTAGGCACTAGAAAGCAAAATACACATTAACAAGATACTTTAATTGTACATTTTAATAGTAGTGGCTAACCATAGTGGTACATTACCTGTCAGATGACCTGAGATGGACATAAAAAAAACTGAGTAAAAAACTGTATTTGTTCTGTTTCAGGCGAAGCTGTGCTGAGCTGGTGGTTATTCAGCCTCTGTATAAATACACTGTGCTGGTGATTGTGACCACAGTGGCTATTGGGGGCTGGGCGGTCATGGCCAACTGTGAGAGGACGATCTCTCCAGGAGGCTCCTCACTATTTCTTGAACAGTATAAATATAAAAAGAAAGTAATTTTTCTTATTGTGGGTTCAGACTACTCAATATTTGTGTTTGTTATGATGGCCACTGTGTCAGATGAGGGTTCTTTTTCTTGTTCCATTGTTGACGTGTCATAATGTAGAGGCATGACAGACTATATGTTGCTCCCTGACTAATCATCATTTTTTCTGAAGATTGTTTTGTGATTATTACACATGACATCACAAATTAATTCTTGGAACATAAATGTCCAGAACCCATTTTGTGAGAAGTGATGTGTATGATCTCGTTTTGTTT
>JAPTYQ010000005.1:38781368-38805524 GCA_029814465.1 Ostorhinchus cyanosoma
GCTTCACAAATGTAAACGAACCTTCCATCATATGTTGCAACCTGTGCAACTAATATATACGAATACATCTAACATGATAAGATCCACTGTTTTACATCTTTGTGAGCGATAAAAGTGGCACCTAGGTTAATCGTTTAATTTCCCATTTTGTCAATTACAACCAAAAAGAAATGTTTTTTTTTTTATTTATTTATCTTGTATTTGTGACAATGATTTGAAACGACTTGATGAGGTGTCTTTGAGATAAGTACAAATGAAGGTGTCTATCTTTTTGATTCATAAACTATACTGAATATAAAGTGTCAGGCCTGCTCCTCCCACTCTAATGGCCCCGTGGGCTTGTACTAAAGGTCACACTTTGAGACAGCTGCTTGTAGCTGCACAAGGAAAATGAGAAGTGAGAGGAGAGAAGCATCATGTTTTTAATCATCAGTCTGTGACAAGGTTAGAAACCACCCGCTATCAAAAATTAAATAACTTAAGTCACCGCTGTCTTCGTCTTTGAGGCCATTTCCTCTCCTGGAAAACCCTTTTTTGTTTGGGAGTCTGTGTAGTTGAAGGGGAAGGATGTGAGTTTGCTGAAGAGCTTTTGCACAAGGCTTTTGTCTCCAGGGTGATGGCTGTATTTGGTTCCTAAACAGCAGCTTTACTCAGCCTGTTGGACTTGAAAATGCACTGGATCATTTAATTGTGTCATGTTATCATCCTTCCTGTTCTCTGATGTCAAATTCAGTACAAATGAAACATCCACTGTTATATATTGAGGTTTTGATGTGTCATAGAGGTAGCTGGCTTCATTTTGTTGATGCAGTTTAGCAACTTAACACACAGTATTGTATTTATTTGTGTGGCTGTGCATGTTTGTGAATAAATGTGTTCAAGGGTGAACTGGATGGACAGCAGAGCGAACACTGTCAGAGGGTGTGGTGTTAAGCCTCAGTATAATGAGCTCATAGTTTTGTGTTGTTTTCCTCTAGAAACTTAAACCCTCAATCTTTTTAGAGATGTTCAGTTCAGTTATGTTACTCTGAGCTGATGATGTGGCTCAAATGTACATGATACATGAACATGAGTAGTCTCCTGACATGCAAACACGGTATCAAAGTAAAGTATGACGAAGTACATTGATCTACTCAGGAGCAGAATGTCAGTAAAAGATGAAAAGTGAATGCCAGACTGCACCTCATACCATGTCTTGTGCACAGTTGCAGATCTGCACACAAAAGCACATGAAAGCAGACAACTCTCTGAGCTTTTTTGTCCTGACCGCTGTTATTGCTATGGAAACGTCCTGATGTCGTGTCACTGTGGTTTGGAGGCCTCTGAGCAAGAAGCTGCGGTCAGGTTCAGCACTAAGATCACAACACACACACACACACACACACACACACACACACACACACACACACACACAGGCACAAAGGCACTTCAACTCTGACTTCCATCATCCAGTGATCACATGACCAGTCGGCTTCCCTCCATCCTGTGTCACAGAGTGTCATTGTTAGTAGTCATCTGTGTGAGGAGTCATCACCGCTGCCTCTGACGCGTACACACAGAAAACCTATGTTTGACCCACATTTCATCCTGTCTGTCCTCCTGGCCTGCATTCCCTGTAGCTTTTCCCACTATTTTTCACATATGCTTACTCAGGATTTGCTATGATCTGTGTTCTTTTAGTCACAATCAGCTTCTTTGTGTACTGGCTGCTCTGTTCTGGCTGATTGTGACTACTATGAAGTTGTGGTTATATTTATGGTCCATTTTTTTTTTGTGTTTTGGTCCAAGTTGCCTGAAGATTAGACCGGTTGTGTCACAGAATACATTAAAATATAGTCAGAATCTAGACCAGACTCACTAAAACTGAGCCCCACAGATGAAGAACCCTGATTAAGAACACCTTAACTCTTTATCTCATTAAGTGTACCAGTGTTTCCTCGGAATGTCACAATGAAAACAGAAAAGAAAGATGTTATACTGTATAAGTAAGAATTTATTGCAAAAGACTTGGATCTAAAGAAACTGTAGAATACTAGAGCGGGAGAGACTGAACGTTCTCAGTTCAAACGTTAGCCCGTTTTAAATGTTCCTCTTTTTTATTGATCCCTCATACAGTTTTATATTTCAAACTTTCTCAAACACTGAAGATAAGCTTTCCTTTCAACAACATTTGAAATAGCCAGGCAGGAGTATTGTTTATAAAACAAAATGACTTTGCTAGACCCACTAGGAACCATGAAGTCCTGATTTGGCTCTTGTTGGCTGCAGCACAGAGAAAGTTCAGCGGCTGAGGGAAAGCCTGTTCAGTGTGTGCACATTGACAGTCTGTCTGGTTGCTCAGCACTGTAGGAACTGAATGCATCTATTGTGAGTTGCTGATTGTGTTGCTCGCTGTGGACTCAGATGCTGGTAGACTCCTTTCACTTTACAGGGTGACAAATAGTGATTTGCAATACAGTGCAAAAGTCTTAAATGAGGCGTTTTTGGTCAGTGACTGCTCACGACAAGTTGTCATTGTTAATACAGCTTTCAGTAGTTTTGACATAATTTTTCAGACTTGAAATGAAAAAAAAGACACAGTTTCCATTGGTTCTAAAATATTTGAAAATGTCTGAAACCAATGTTCTGAGTTTAAGTCCTTAAAATGTCTTAAATATAAAGAAATATGCAATGAAATTGTCTAATGTATAAAACACTGGTGTGAATTTTCAACGTTGCATTAAATCGAATCTTACTTTTGGCAAAATTGTGTTGATCACATTGAAATTAAATTTCAAACCAAACCAATATTAACGAGTATCACCTGACATATTGCCACCCTTTAAGTTGTTACGGTGAAGGTTATGAACAATGAGAGATGGCGTGAGAACAGGGCATTGTGTGATTGGTTGAAGGTTGATGAAAATAATTTAAAGCCTGTTGCGCTTCAAGATGAAATTAGCAACTTTGGGTGAAACATTGCAGTCGTTTGGGAAGACAGAAACACATGAAAATGCTAATAAAATTGCTGCTGTTTTTTGGAAGTACTGAATTCAAAAGTTAAAATAATGGGATACTCATTCAGCAGACAGATATCTGGTTTTAAATTTAAACAATCCAACGTTTGTTTTTTAGTATCCAACAGCGATGTGGTCAGAATGCAGAAGTCAACTGGACAGTGTGCGTCATTAGCATTATTGTGGTTATCCTAGCAGGTTTATTTTGGTGCATTTCTAGTGATTGTTAAGAGTCTGTTAGCACTAAGGTGTTGGGTCAACTCACTTTAACCTAATCAACTTTGTGTTAAGTCTTTGTTGCAGCTGTAGTTATGATGTTGGACTTAAACATTGGGAACGGGAACCCGTAAGAACCATGTGTCAAATCTTGTCCTTGTGGGAGAAAGATCCAGAGATGTTCCAGTTTACATATTAACAAATTATGGCCATTAGACTGTTGCACTCATTTTGCCACCTTACATTTTTCTGTCTATCTTTGCTGCTCAGTTTATCATGTTATATGTTTTTTAAATGTATGTTGGGTTGTGAGTGCAAGTAATGGAAGATAGTTGTGTGAGCATGCATGCAGGGTACGTATGCATGTCCTACTACTTGGTAAAAAACCACCGAAATGTTTGGAATCATCCACTGTGGTTATTAAAAGTTCGAACTGTTATACTTTTTACATCAGTATAGATGTTATTAAGGTCTTTAATTGCGTTCATCATGGCCTTAAAATGTAGCCCATCACATCTCACTTCTCGAAAACTGCAGAAAACAAGTCGTGCAAGACGGTTTTGCATAACTGTGGTATGGTTTCGTTTTTGTGAGGAGTGTACAAATCAAGGCATGACAATTCTGTAAGTAGAAAGAGTCACTACGACTTTTTGAGTGATTTTTTTTTGTTGATTTTTTTCAGTTTAGTTTAATACATACAAATATAAAATAAATGCAAGATGCTGCACAAAACTTTAAGATGTCTGTAGTTATATCCTGAGTTTGAGATTCAAGCATGTGGACACAGGAAATCATCAACATACCTTCCCGCAACAACATTATGGTGCCAAAAGAAAGTGAAAAACAACTTATACTATCTTGCAAATGTAGCATTGAATCTAGAGGAAATGTCTTCAGTAGCGGAGCAAATAGTTTGTAATCTGCTGCTTTTTACATGAGCGGCTGAGCTGATAGTGAGCAGTCACATCCCTGCAAGGCCGCTGTCCTCTGGTCACATTCCTGACAGGCTGCAGACTGATAGCAATGCTCTGGAAACTGCCCTATTACATCATCAGCAGCTCAAATTATGCAGCTACACACACTGCTGCCTGAACAGCACCCTCCATGACTTTTTTGTCTGTTAATTGAAATACTCCATAATTACCAGATATACTTAATTTAATAATGATCTGATATTTAGTCCAGTATCAGTATCTGATAAAAAAATTATTAAAAAAATCTAAAGGATTTCCAATTAGGGTTGTACAACAGAAACTACACTGTGTGTGTACTTTCTGTTGGCAGAAACATTTAAATATTAATATGTAAACATCAAACATACAAATGTGTTATAAATATGGCACCTTATGGCTATCAGACATATCTACACAAGGGGTGAGAATTGATAGGATTTTATCAATATCAATGCCATTGTCTCTTCTGCTTACCAATCCCATTCCTTATCAATTCTCCTATCGATTGTGTTTTTTTGAGTGGGGAAATGAAGTAGTTGGACAGGTCATAGTGGAGTTTGACCATTTTCCATTTCAAATCATTCACAGTGTCACACAGGTACACAAATAAGCAGAAAGTGAAACACAATCATATTTTCCTGAACTGTTTATTGAACAAATGTATCTCTGTCTGTGCACTCTGACTGGGTCCATGCACTCAGACGGACCCAATCCGTGCAGGAGCCCACTATCCCTGAACCTCCAGAGCGCTGTCCGTGCATGTGCCTTCAGCCATGTTTTAAAAGAGCAAACATTGCAAACTGTGCATGCAAGCATGGAGTACCACTGCTTCTCCAGGAAATGTGACGTATTACTGTGAGTTTTCAAAGTCTGGTAATTGAATGTAGTTTGCATGATAATTAGAATTTAAACGGTAATGCTAACCATCAGAAATTTTACTGTGGTTTATAGCTATTCTGGTAATTGTTGCATCCCTATTTGCAGTAATAGTTCATTTCATTTGGTTGACCTATTTGGAAATTGCACAAATGTCCAGGTACAGGTGCGGTTTTGTGTGTTATACAGCACCTTTATGAATTGCAGTTAATCTCTTTTAGTGAGATATTGCAGAATTATCAATAATCAGATATAATTATTCAATCTGTTTCATCACAGCTCATTGTTTCTTTGCATTATCGCCACCCAGATTAGTTCTTCTCAGTGCCACCTATCTTTCCACACGGTTACTTGGTGTGCCTCTCATATCACACGCAGTACAAGGCACTGAAGTGTAACTTTATTTACTACGAATAATGTTAATGTTATATTCCTGGAAATCTTGAGGCTTTATCTAATTAAAACATTGTGTGGCTCTGTGATACCTATCTTGGAACCCAGCACAGTCCAGCTGAACTTTCACTCTGTAACATAAGAAAGTGGGTGCTGCCTTTAAAATATAAGCATGTAAAATGGTTAAATAAGAATCTTTTCTTACATAACTATCCCTTCTTCAGAGCTCTAGAGATCAGCTGGATGATGAGACGGGTCCAGATGTCTGCAGAACCTGATACGAGCAAAATGCTGCTGTATTGTCACAGATATTTATCAGAGACAGACTGCATTTCTTGTACAATGTTTTGATTATTGATGGTATCTAAAATACAAGATGAAACCTGTTCCTTGCAGTTAAGTAGTTGGCATCAGGGACTGGTTTGGTGTCAGGCCTGGTGTTCACGGCGCTACAATGCTCTGTAAATAAACTGGCAGCTAACAAACACCATATCTATCTAGTGACACGCAGCAGCGTTCCTGCAGGAGCTGGAAAACATTAGACTGAATAAGGGGTAGTTTGACTCAAGTTGAACAGCCAAAGACACATTCCAGCTACAGAAATAAATCCTGTGAAGTGGGACAGTGAATGCATATCTGCTGGTTGAAATTGTGTGAGAGTCACCAAAGATCTTAGACCTTATTTTTTATTTTGGATGAGCATAGATAAGTACACTTCTTCCTAGTTTTTATGCACAGACCTGTATCCCTTTTCATTGAATCACTAAAGCTCAGTGAAAGTAAGGATTTGTACATATAATGCATACAAATTATAAATTAATACTTGCATGTTTGCACAAACTGGTTGAACATGTTCACATGGCTGCAGGCTGCAGAGTGCACAGATTTGCTTGTTGCAACATTTGATACAGTTTTGCTGAACGGTATTCTTAATGCAATATTTCCTTTCATTGGTCTATCTCATAATCAGCTATGTTTGTCATGTGCATTTTAACCAGACAGTGACTGATTTCAGATTTTGGCCTCTGCCTTAAAATAATACCAGTAATATTTTCAAAGGAACACAGACTGAATCACACAATGAAACGCAGTCCATATATCAGATACAGCCTACTTCAGTGCCTCATAAAAACATGAATATCCTGTACTGTTACCTCAAGACAGAAAGAAGTTCTGAAATTACTTCTCTTCTTTAACCTGTTGAGTTTCACTTCCCTACCTGTCCTTGAGACCTTTTGTCTCAAGTAGAGACATTTGGAATTGAGCATTTTGTGAGTGGAATGTGTTTGACAGTGTGATGCTACAGTTTGGTATGGTTAGACCCCTCATCATTTAATATCTATGTTCTCTATTGTGGATTTATCCTGATTTATGTCATGACAGGGCCTATCTGTCACCCCACCTGATTATTTAATCTGACACATTATGCAACCTCATATTTCACATCAGTCATTTCAAAATGCTAACTCCTACATTGTAAATGCTCACTTGTTCACAGGGCTGTGTATTAAGTCAACATTTGCATCATAGTCTTTTTTTCAGGGTGTCCATCACTGTTTGATTGTTTCATCACACCGGATCTGGCATTAGTTGGATGCCAGGTTGAGTCCAAGCAGGTGATATGAAGGTATTAGTGCAGCTCCCCGTCAGGTCGGACAGGGTCACAGCTCAATGTTTGTTCTGGGCCTGCTGCAGCTCTTTGCACTGAAGGGTAGCGGTTGCTTTCACTTTTTTATGTCCGATGTCCGGGATCAAACTTTAGCAACGCTCTGAATAAGCATTTTTGAACAGGCTTTTGCTATTATTTCAGTTTTACATACAGGATGTTTTAAGGATTACATTATACTACATTATAGACTGCCTGGAAGACATGACACTGAGAGTAACACTTTGGATTCAAGTGTTTTCTTTCAGGTATTCCTACAATATATGAATGAAATGTTTATCAGCATTAGAGATTGACTGATAGTAGAGTTCTGCTGATATTTTGTAAAATGTCCTCTCAGCAAACAATTAAATGGTAGCTTGATGACATTTGCTGTAAGTGGAAAATCTGAACAGCGATATAGTACTGGAAACGTGTCATGGTGGAGCTTTGTTATGCTCATTTTGTGCCTTCTCTTTTCTTAGAGTAATTGCTGGTTTTGTTAAGTCAATTGAAACCTATGTCTTGTTTACATTCCATAGATTCTTTCTGTGTACGTGGATATATTCTTGACATTGTTGGCTTAGTCTGAAAATGAGCCTCTTGTGACAAGGACACAACATAATTCACTCTAATGCAAAGAGGCAAATGGCTTTAGATTAATATCAGAGTGTGTTTTATGTGTAATCAGAGGGGAAGTGTGTGTATGAGTGTGTCGGTCTGCTGGGAGTGATGCTCGAGTGTCACTCTCAACAGACCAATTTTCTGGCTCATTCATAAAACTCCTCCTTCAGCTCCAGGATGTCCTGTTCTGACTGGTTGAAAAAGCCCCACCCTGCCTGATGATTTGCTGATAAAGTAACTGTACCAGCCTCTATGTTCTCTGACTTTGTACCTGTTTTTTTTTTTTTTTGTGTGTGTGTGTGCGTCCCTGACACACCTGAAGCTTGTCATCCATAGATCTGTTGAGAAAAAAGACCCTACCAGGCAACATGTGTGCTGCTTCTAAAATCTCTAAGGAGTTTGTGGGGAGGTGACATCAAGTTCCAGCTTGCTGGAAGCGTGTGAGGTGATTCATCAGTGTACCAAGGGGGTTACCTAAGTCACATGTTTTAGTGTCATGTGGGTTTTACCAGGGTTTATCAGTCTGTGATTTTTATTAAATTTTTTATTTCCTTAATTATTATACGACATCTTATCAACCCCATTGGTATTTTTACACCTAAACAGCTAATAAATTTCACCACGTGCTCTCACTTGTTGTGACACCACTGATGATTACAAACCTTTTACCCACACTTGAAGTGAACTCTGGGTATCCTGTTGACCTTGTGGTGGTACTATGTGTGAATGCACACTGGTGGAAGATGTCAATACACATAGACATAATCTTGACTGCTTTCTCAGTTTGTATATGAACTCAGGGTGTGGGGACTTTTCAGACTTTCTTCCGTCCTTAACAGCACAGTACTCATGTATTTATCATGCAATATTAGAAAGGGAGTGGTACACCCCAGAGGGAGGGGGTATATCATATACAAAGTATATACCAAGTATTCTGTCCATCTGTAAGATTTTTGTCCACCTGATTTCTTGCAAAATATTCACCTGATTCTTTTCAAATTTAACTCACGTTATTTACATGTGCCTTTCTCCCAATTTTTTTTTTTTTTTTCATTTTTGTATTTTTTTTATTACAAATTTTGGAAAAAGTTTTTGGAAAGATTGAAAGTTAGGACTCAAAATGATTCCCTGGGTATCCAGGGTATCTGTCAGCAGGAGGGGCAAAGTGTGCAACCAGGCGGAGGCATTAGTAAGCTCCGCTAACTTTTTCACTTGTTTCCTTAGAGACACAGATACAATCTACCATGATGCAGAATGAACAGATTCAGAAACTCACTTATTCCTACTCCTCTCAGCCTTTGAAATGACAATGGAATTGTGTTGGTGTGTCTTGTTGTATGACTGATGTTAATTGCTGTTTTTTAGTTATTCATTTATTTACTGCTGGCTGTAAAACAAGTGTCCATGAGGGATAATAAAGATACCTTGAACGTTGAGGGAATAAACAAAATCAGATGAAGCAGCTAAATAACCACTGCAAACAACACCAGGCACAGTAACTGGAAACGGCAGGTAACTGGAGAGATCATGAGATCAGGGTACTGCTGTCTGAAGGGAGGGGCAGAAATAATTCAGCAGATCACAGTGATTTCAGAGGCAGCTCTGCTCTTGTAAACATTTGTGGTAGGTGTAGTCTTACACACTGAAACCTTATCAATATTTCATTTATTTCATCCTCAGTTGTGAGTTAATTTGATCTTTATGTCTGTGGCCACAGTCAAATAAATGAAGCAGCCAAGAAGAGATGTTACTGTCAAATAAACACATTATCCACAACATCACCAGTAGTCAACTATTAAATACTGCAAGTGTGCATGTACGCATAGGCAGAGTTTAACAGAGCTGCTGTAGAAGGTATAGCCGAGTGGCACCGTGTCCCTCTTTCCTGACAGTAACCACTCCTACTCACCATGGACAGGGTGGGATACATTACACATTCATACACAGTCATTTGTAATCTACTCTAACAGTTATCTGAACTGCTGTTTCAGCTCTATTTCCCAGGTTGCAGTAAATCTGTCTTTGCCAAAGCTTTACTGAATAGCTTAGGTCTCAGTATTAAGGGGCAGACATTTCGAAACAAAAAGCAAAATAACCATTGGCCTTTGCTGACTTCATCTCAGAGCTGTAGTCCCACAAGTGTCCACGTATTCACTAGGGAGAGGGCATGACTTTAACATTTGCATGTGTGTTTTCTAGAGCTGGCCTATTTTCTGTTTGACTATTGTTTCTCTGTGTCTGTGATTCTTTTGTAGTAAAACCCCACAGTTGTTGCTTTCTCCTTCAGGCAGCATTTAGTGAAAAGTCCCAAGTTGTTGCTGTAAATACTGGTCTCTTCTGCTTTTATAGGATAATATTTTGTTTTGTGCCATTTACTGGAGGTTTTGTCCTTTTGTGTTGGGAGGATAAAGTGTATTCTCTGCTTGGATGAATGCTGCCATTAAGCAGTCCGCAGCGCTTCAGACGAGAGGAAGCTGAAAGACGGGCTTGTGCTGGTTACATAAGTCAGCCTTTGTCGTGTCATTGTGCCGCTGTGATGAGCCAGGCCCCGGCTAGTGTTGGAAATGGCCTCATTAACCAAAATCGAGAAGCATTTTAACCCAGGCCTTAATGTTCTGTCGGCAATGACCCATCTGATGACACAGTAACATGAAAACACAGAACTGTTTAACTACTTCCTAATACTTAATCTGCCAACACCTTGCTGCCCACATGCTCTTGACATAGCCTCGAGCATTGTGGTTTTTTATGACCATATTAGCAATATGAATGATCGAAACGAAAATATGGCACATGTTCTCAATCAAGTAATCAGCAGGTTGATAAATAAATTTGTTGATGACTTTTTGCTCATTTTCAAGGGCCTCTTGACACCATTAAAGTTGAGTTGTTCCAGTGTTCAGAGTATTCACTGCTACAGATTTTACACTTACTGTTAAAATACTAGTTCCAGTGCTGGTTTTCTGCTGAATGAGATTTCTTGGGTACCACTGAACGACTAGATTGATGTCATGAAATCAGTGGAGGAAATGTACTGTTGAGTTATGATATTTTTAATGTCATTCTGTGAATTTACGTCAAATTACAAACGATAAAAAAACTGAAAAATAAATAAATGAAAGTGCTGTTTATTCATGTGAACAAATAGAAAACAAACAATCTAAATAACAAGCACTAACCTCAGTGTTCATCCCCCTCTTGCCCCCTGTGTGTGTCTCTGTAGTAGAGGGTGAAGGTCAAGGTCGCATTCTCCAGCGGTTTCCTGAGAAAGACTGGGAGGACAGTCCGTTCCCACAAGGAATAGAACTGGTGAGTCAACACTTGAAGGCATATAGATGTCCACCTCAGGGGCTCAGAAAACACACTTCAGTATGTTTGTTTATCTATAATGTGTCAACTATCCACAACCTAATAACAATCAAATGCATTAACATTTCATATCCTGCTGTAAGATTATTAGAAATGCATGTTGTATTAATTGAATCACAGTGCATTTTTGATCCCCTGTGTCTTATACACTGGGGCATAAGAAAGTCTTAATTGTGTAAGGTTTAAGGTAGGGATGCAAGAGTACTCGTGAAAACCATGTACTGTTCAGTCCGTCCTGCACGGGACAATCTGCCGCTTTTTGGTTTTGCAATTGAATTTGCGTCGGTGGTGAAAGGCGAAAGTCCACCCCTGCAAATCTGTCTCTGGACACACATGTGAGCATGCAGTGTGGGGAAGTCCCGCCCTTCAGTGAGAGACAGTGGACGAAGATGCGGCTTTAAACTCAACACACATCAGAGTCCTGCACAGATCCACCAATTCTCCGAACCTGGACCTGAACATTAGACCCACAACCCGACCTGACCCGTGGTTAAACATACTGTCTACTCAGTAACTCACTTTTAAGTACGCGTGGGTACCCGACCCGGTGCAGGAGTCTGGCACACATACAATACGTGACACGTTATTACAAGGAAACATGCACAGTAGATAACTGTGGTGTTTTTATACCGCTGTTTTTGTTTTCATCCCTATACAGAACAGGAATTTATTTTAAAAAAGCCCTCTTTGGGCCTTATGTGTGCACATGCCTGTTTTATACGACTGTATACAAGTAGTCAAAGAATAAGAAAGGGTTCTATTGTTCAGGACAGAAAGTGTTATTTTATTCAGTACAGTGATATAATCTGTTCCTACTGTGAAATTCAGTTTTTGCTGTCAAACAAAATAAAGCTATAATTTTGGGAGAAAAAACACTGTTCTCTTAATGCACAAAACATGTACTGAAACCAAACCAAAACCGTGGCCCAAAAACCGAGGTATGGACCAAACCGTGAGCTACCTGTACTGTTGCACCCCTAGTTTAAGGTTTCTACCTGTTTCAATATATTATCAATACACTGGCTCCAAACATTATTTTATTCAAGCACATAGCAGCTCTAAAGTGTTTTGCCAGAGGCACTACTTCTGGAGATGTTTGTGTTACTGAAGCACAGAGCTAAGACTAAGGCACTTTTTTGTGTATCATGTCCTCTCAGTTTCATATTCTTGGAAACTGAGACCACAGTACAGTGATTAAATACATACATGATTTTGCTCCTTTAGGGCTTTTTTTTTTCTTCTTCAGAGGCATAGACATTGTAGATTATTGTCTTGCAACATATCAACTATCGTACACCTACAACAAAATAACTGTTCCCCTGACAATAAATATCTGTATAGAGCCCTGAGTTTAGTAACTGCCTCAAGTTTTTCTACATTAAGACACTTGTTGGACCTCTGTTGTCAGGCCTGCTAGGTCAGCATAGATACATACAGAACGAGGCGGCTCTGTGAAATGTTGCAGCTAAAATTACTCCATAAAAGGTTTCAACATGGATTGACTTAAGATAAAAGCTTCCAGAAATTGGCATATGTAACATGTTTACACATGCCATTCACAAGACAACGTCAGCACAAGTAATTTAGATGGTGAGGCAACTTAATGAATAATCACCAGTGGACACAATTGTCATTGCTTAACAGCAAAATACTGCTAATATTGACTTTCTGTTGTTTGTTCACCTTAGTCAACACTGATTCATTAATGGTTACTTTGTTAACATTTTACGTTTTAAAAGTAAATATTTGTAAACTTCAAACCACAACCACAGACTTAAAGAAAATAGCAACACATACATTTGCTTAGAAATGAGAACAAAACAATCTTTTATGTAACATTATTCATCCAGGACTGTGGTGTTTCTGAATTAAGACAGTTATTTCAGAACCTGTTTTGTTCCGTTAATGGTAACCCAGCCCTACATGAGTCACCCCGAGGTGCTGTGAGTACACGTGACCCGCTGCTGTCTAAAATGTCATCCCAGTCCATATTCTTTTTTCTTTTTGGTCAGAAACATGGTTTTACCTGTGGTTTCATGGTTGCCATCCCCTCTCCCCTTCCTCCTCTTCTCTCTAGTTCTGTCAGCCCAGTGGCTGGCAGCTGGTTCCTGAACAGCAACCTGCCTCCTTCTTTGTCGCGGTCTTGACTGACATCAACTCAGAACGCCACTCCTGTGCCTGCTTCACCTTCTGGGAGGGCCTCGACAACCCACTGGTGAGACACACAACAGATATTCAGTATTTCAGGGATCTTTGCCCTGCCGTTCTAGTTTGAGTTGGAAGTCCAGGAATGTTTAATACTTTCTTTGATGGTTTCCATATATAAACACCGTACACTGTGCACCACTATAATGTTTTTAATTGTAAATCCTGTCCTTTATGTTCAGCTGCAGAAAGCGGAGGCCAGCGAGGCAGATGAGGTGGATGAGGAGCCCGCTGTTTCCCAACAAGCTAAGGTCTTTGCTCCAAAGAGTCTAGTGCTGGTATCCCGATTGGACCACACTGAGGTGTTCAGGGTACGACACATACCACTGCACTCCTTATACTCTAACAGTTGTGGATCTTTTATTGAAAATCAAATCACCAGAAAATCGTGGTGATCTCTGAGCTCATAGCATATATATTTTTATATTTCTTGACCTCTGACCTCTTCATCTGCTCCGTTACTAAACAGAACTGCCTGGGTCTGATCTACACTGTGCATGTAGACAGTTTGTCTGCCCCCTTGGAAACGGTCATTGGGAATCTCCTCACATGTGTCATCCCCATTGCTGGAGGCTCTCAGGTAACTGCAGACTGTTTTGCTTCTGTCAAACACCCCACTGCTAAAAACCATGAGTCAAGCCTGTCATGTAGACCAAAGCTGTTCTTTATAAACAGTGTTGCATTTTGCTGGGTGGAATGATGCACACACACTCCATGCCTTGCTCAGAGGAGCAGATTATTCAGGCAGTTAGCATTTGGTGCTACAGCTCTGTGCAGCCACTGTTCAGCAAAGACAGCCAGCGCTGACGCTAACGCTGCATCTGTGTTAGAGGTTTGTACAGCTTCCTCTAGATATGTGTGTGTGGTAGGGGTGGGCGATATGCTGACTATACTTATTGTCTGATATAATAATTTGTTATATTGCAAACACAAGTTAAAATGGAAACTGACAACTGACTTTTCTTTCCTTTGCGGCTTATGTGGACCAGGAAACTCACAAACAAGTGCCATCCTTTGTAAATAATTTCATGTGATGCTTCTCAGCCAAGGAAATCTGTGCATTCTGATAAATATTGCAGTGCAAGTCATTGTGTGAAGTCCTGATACATTCATGACAGGAGATAACAATCAGGGAAAGTGAGAAAATGGAAATTTCACATGGCATGCTCTAGATATGGTTTTCTTTCAACTGAACATTTTAAACCCCTCCCTCAAGAGATACATGCTGTATTTTACTATTCATTACACAAAACAATGTGCTATTTTTTTGCCCATATCGCCCAGCCCTAATTTGTGATGATTGTGTACATGCAGGAGTGCTTATAACATGCCTGGACACTTACTATGTGCATGCATAATTAAATAGATCTTTATCTACACACAGTTGTAAGGCCTGAATAAATTTACTCCAGTGTTTTTCAGCAGATCACTGAGAGGCAGTGCTACTTGTCATAATTATGATTCTGTATTTAATATATTTGAGTCCAAATTTTGTTGATGCCTTTCATGCTGCACTTTCAGTTGCTCATGTACGTGAACATGCACAAAGTTTGACCATTTATTTAGCCTTTTTATTTATTTTTTTCAAGTTACCTTTTTTTTTTTTTTTGCTTTATTGAAGTATCAAGTTTTTCTTTATCTCATATTCTGATTAGAACTTGTGTTTTTAGTACAAGTGCACAAAATTAAACAGTTGCAGTAGCGTGTCCACAGTGTTCTTAACAGTGTCAATTTTGTCTTATGACATGAGTTTGAACCAAACGCAGTAAAATGTGTGACGGTCTCTGTGGTTTCCAGATGTTGTAACCCATGTGTGTCATTTCTTTGCCCCCTACTGTATACTGGTTCCTCTGTTACAGATAGATGAGTCCCCAGTTTGTAGTTTAGAAAAGGCTCCTCAGGCCTGTGACTGGCTGCTGGCCTGTCTCCAGGTAACTTTCCCATTCTGCAAGCTTCACCAATCAACAACCAGCTCGATGTTATTGATTCTGTTAATCAAACAGACCCAAGTTATTTTCTTTTCCTCAAGGAATGTGTTCTTTTTTGCAGTCATTTCAAATCATGCCTGATTGATGGCGCTTCAGCTGTTTTTGACCTGCTTTTATTGTGTGTTTTGTGATCAAACAGGATTGTGTTAATCACTTTGAACATGTAATTTATTTTCCTCTTTACTTCTCTCTCATTTGTCATAAACTTTATAAGCATTTTTGAATTTTTTACACCCGTTGTCCAGTTGCTTTCAAGTTTTCAGCTCTTTAAAACGTAAGCACACAAGGCGGTTGCTGTGCAGGTCGGTGTTGTGTTGTTGGGTGTCCATATGGGATGGCAGATGGCTTCCTGCCGGGCAGCGCAGCATCTGAATGAGAGAATCAGTTCTAATCAGTATTAACACACATACAGACACAAACAGCAGAGGCTAATGCGCTGCCTTCCTCACACTAACACACATCTTAAAATAACAATCCGTGCGCAGGCTACAAAGCAGGGTTAGGTTTCACTCTTCATCAACTGATTCTTACCCTTAAATGTTATCACCTCTTTCATCATAGACCTGCATAATATCTGTGATATTACGTAAATAGCAATGCTCAGTTTGCAAACATATATACCTACCCTGAAGTGAGTTTGTACCTTCTCTGCCAAGTACAAACAGTTCTGCACTTCCTCTTTACAGGAAGACCAGCCACTTAGAAACACACACTCACGCATTCCTGCCGTTTAACTGTTTAATCTCAATATGTCAATAAATATATATGTTTAACAGAGACCCTGTCTGCTAACATTAACTATAGACATCAAACCAACATTAACATGTTCTGATGCATTTTCTCACTGCACAATTAGTTAACATCTATATAATGGATTGGTGCTAAATTCAGACATGAATTTTTGCACTATTTGTGATGTTGATAAGGATTCCAACAATCTCGATCTATTAGAATGTATATATGTCGAAATGAAAACTCTGAATGTAATTACAACCAAGGTTTTCAACTTGAGAAGAATGTGTGCATAGATGCTCAGATTACAATGGATTTGTAGTTAAAATTGTTTTGTCACTAAATCATAAGAATATCAGACTTATTACAGAACAATCATTAATGTCCAAAAATATAAATGTGTAGTTTCTTGTCAAATGGAGAGTTTAAAGTAAATGTAAAAAGAGCAGCAGTCACAGACCTGTGCGTCTTGTGACATAACTTAAAACAGGTCGCCCACCAGGAAGTTACATCACTCCACCTATTTGTCTGAGCAGTTTACACAACCTTAATGAGAGGTGAACATGAGGCTGTTGGCCTGATAGGAGAAGTTTCAGATGAAGAGCATCAAGGGGGGGGTTGTGAAACACTGTCTTCAGTTCAGAAGTGGTCAGTTCCCTGGGTTTTGTGCATCCTAGCTGCTTAGGAACAAGATCTTTACATGACTGTGGAGTTTGATTGCGGACTTTCCCCGAGGGCTGAAATGATTTCTTTTTAGTTTGGAACAAAGTCAAGTGTTTATCCTTCCATCCAGTAAGAACTTGAGGTTTTACAGGAATCTGAAAATAAATTTTGCTACAGTTCCCGTCTTAGTTTGTGGTGATTGTGCCAAAACTCACACTTCCATTTTAAACCTACAGTAGGGTTAAGAACATTGAGCCACAAATGAGAGAAAACCCCCTCAGCTGAAACCTGCACAAGTTGTTCTGCTCGAGGTTATCATCGCTTTCTGTCAGTGGATCACATGACAAGACACGTTTGTTGTATAGTGACACGTAGCCTGTGCACTTGAGAGTCCTGTTTAACTCTTATCAGTGGATTGTGTCGGTTGAGGTTGAAGTTGAGGTTGAGGAATGCTGCTTTGTCCAGTTTCAGTTTTCATACTTGTAAATGGTTTCAGAAAATCACATGCTCTTTGAAGATGAGGTCAGTTTTCCAGTTAACACGTCTGCTTTATCAAACCAGAGCCATTTAAAACCATGCAAAGGTGATGGTTCATGGCTTCTGTGTAGGTGTACTGGAAAGTTGATATATATTTTTTTTTATTTTTTATGCATGGTATAATTCCTTCAAAAGTGAGTAGTGAAAATTGGGTTAACACTAGTTCCCCTTCATAGATTCTGGAGACAATGACATAAAATACTGTAGAATATAAAAATACTCAGACCCTTTGATAGTGGTTGTAGAGCAAGCATTCTAGACCTATTATATTATAGTTATCTACATAGGCTGTCCTGTGGACCAACCTGCTACATGGATTGTCTGAGGTTCCTCTTAAATCGGGAGGAGACATATCTAGATTTTCACAGTTCTTCATTTGTGGACTTGCTGTTATTTCCACTGTCCAAAAGTTAATACTCCACATTTAAACAGCAGCGTGATGTGGAAGGAGTGAAAGGTAAAGGAGTAAAAGGAGATAATGATTCATCCATTGCTGTTGTTGCACTGCCGAATGCCAAATGATGGCTTGACTTTGTTTTGCATGTGACACATGTTACCCTCATCTCAGTTCATGTTTATGAAGTCATTGTTTGTGCTGCTTACATCTTTTGCCATGCTGATACTTTACAGTCATATTGTTGTCAAGTTTGTCAAGTCTGGGCATCCATTGCCTCTCATTCCTGTTGTTTCTAACCTGTGTCTTATCCTGCGGTGTGTGTGTGTGTGTGTGTGTGTGTGTGTGTGCGTGCGTGCGTGTGTGTGTGTGCGTGCGTGTGTGCGTGTGCGTGCGCTTGTGCAGCCGGGCCAAGAGGACAGAGAAGAGAGTTTGGTACGCCAGCCTGACTTTGTTCTCCACATGTCACCAATCAGCTCGCAGCTTTCTTTGCTTTTCTTTTCTCAGCCAATCCACACACACACACACATACTTCCCCTTAACATGATAATCAATTCAAATACTTTGTTAAAGATGTGACCAACAACTGATCATTATTATTTTTTACTCTTTTGCTGGTAATAAGAAGCCTCTCACCCTTTTTGCCACAAACACGTTATTGTTTTTCTTGTAGATACTGTCATTCTGTGGAAATGAAGGAAAGCAAACAACGTAAAACTGACAGAATAAAACTCAGTGGATGTCTTCACATCAGTGGAGTCTGTGTCAATATAGATGCATTCCAGGATTTTATGTGATTCAGATGCAGTTTGAAATGCTTGGTTGCCTAAATGTCTGACACTGAAAAATCTGAAAAAGACTTTGGAGGGAAGTTAAAAAACCTTACGATCAGTTGTTGGATCACAGTATCGATGTGCTAACAGCTTGCTCATTGCTTTATTGCTGCTTCTGCTGCTGGACAGCATGAGAAAATGCCGCACTTTTCCCTCCTGAACTGCCTTGTATATATGTATACATGCCAACCAGGTGAACTTTAAAATGGAGTGGAATTAAAAACAGATTTTCAAGGTGGTTGGAGTCATTTATGTGCTTGCAACCCTGAAATGGACTCTCTATGTTAAGAATGGGTTTTGTATTTGTAGTTAGTTTAATTAAAATGCCCATCATCACTTTATCTGAGAAAACTGCAAATAAACTATATAAAGGGCTGTAATGGTAAAAAAAAAAAAAAAAAAAAAAAAAAAAGAGAGATTCTGATTCTTCAA
Organism: Ostorhinchus cyanosoma; assembly: GCA_029814465.1. Lineage (NCBI taxonomy): Eukaryota > Metazoa > Chordata > Actinopteri > Kurtiformes > Apogonidae > Ostorhinchus > Ostorhinchus cyanosoma. The sequence continues at coordinate 38,800,225 of JAPTYQ010000005.1, forward strand.
AGTGGAAGAGCTACAAAACCTAGATGTGTGTGAAAAGTGCATGCTTTGGTCATTTGCCTTGTGATCTCGCTTCAGACTGAGCCAACTATGTGCTGCTCTCTCTGGTACTGAATGACTGCACTTGTGCCGCATTGATTTATACTTTTGCAGACTAAATAACCTCCATTTCCACTCCCATGTATGCTTATTATCCAGAGCACACACAGGTCAATATCTGTTGGCTCAGATGACAGTACATGGCCTGTTCTACAAAGTCAATTTGCTTATCTGTGTTTCAACACATTATTCTTCAAATCAGAGATCTTGATAAGTTTTGTGAACAGTGTGTGCTGCTGAAGAGGACTTCTACAGTTTTAACAGTTTAATCACTAGTTCATCAAGACCTTAAATGAATCCTCCACACATGTAGTCCCCTTTCCACTGGTGCTTACATGAGCCCAGCGTGGAAAATGGCATACACATGACACCTGCCATGTTGCTAGGATTGCTGATATGGTGGTGCTGATGTTGTTTTGCAGTAAGGTCATTGGCATGGAGTCCCGATCAGCTCCATTCTCCGCCTGATCAGCTGGAATGGCTTGTGTCGTTATATGTCATGTAGCTGCTAAGCTGCTGGGATTCTCCATTGCTCTGTCACTGACTCACGCTGCTCTCTGGACACGCAGACCTGTGATTAAACCACGCTGTCAAACCCCTTTTTCTGAGTAACAACAATCACCCGGCAGTTTTCTCACCTCCCTTTTAAATCCCCTTTTTTCACTCTCACTCTCTCTCTTTCTCTCTCTCTCTCTCTTTTTTTTTCTATAGAGGACAATAACATTAGGAGCTGGCGACCGGCAAGTTATCCAGACCCCAATCAATGACTCACTCCCCGTCAGCGGCAGCAGCGTGGCCCAGCTCTTCAGACAGCTCGGTATGGGCAATAATAATGTCACATCGATACATCTGTCACAACATTTGATATTAACCTCTTGTTTCAGATGACGGATAATGTCAAATATGTTGTATTTATAGTAAACTGCTTAGACTTTCCACCACCATTAGGTTTGCCATTTTAGCAATGTTAAACCTTAACATACACATATATTTCTGAGTCTCCATCAACTTTCATCCACAATATGCAGAAAATATGCAAACAGCTATAAAAAAAAAAAGCTTCAGATCTAAATGTCAGTTGTCATATAGTGCAACCTCTGTATGCATTCAACATGTCTTGACTGCTTTTTTTTTGCTGACATTATGTGATTGAATGCATCAATCTCAAATACACCAGGTTTCATTTGTGATTTGTCAAATGTTTCTTATTGTCTCGGTTTCTTTTCACCCTAAATACTGACGTTTGCCTTTAGGGTACTTTTAATTCATATGCATAGTACATTTTTTCAACATAATGAACATGTTTTCTTGTTGCATCTTAATAAAGAGACAGAAATGCATATATGTACTCATCTCAACCTTGAAAAACAAACAACAAAACTGAAGGCGGTCGAAGAGACAGAGAGCAGTACTATACATTTACTGAGTCTCTGTAATATATATCATTATTGAATATGTTTTCTTCTTGTTTGTGTTCATTATTGCTTCTCTGATTTCTCACGTTTCAAGTCAATTTTCAAACCTGTTACTGTCTCTTCATGTTGTCACTTACCTGCTAGAAACATTTACTCCAATATCCAACATAAAAACTACCTCCACACAGGACACTCCTTATCTTTATCAAACATTATTTTGGAAAGCTCTTATAAATCATTTAAATTAAGTGTCTGATACCTGTAGAGAATCTGCTTTAACATGTTGTCTGTTCTCTTGTGTCTCAGGTATAGTCAATGTGTTGTATCTGTTCTGCGCCGCCTTGACGGAACATAAGATCCTGTTCCTGTCCAGCAGTTACCAGCGACTCACTGACGCCTGCCGGGGGCTGCTGTCCATCATGTTCCCCCTCAAGTACAGGTGTGTTGCTGCTCCTCTACAGCACTGTGTCTTCATATCTGACAATCATTGACAGACATTTTTTTCAAATCAATGACGCTGACAGCTGATGTGTTAAATGTGTATTTTTATGTCCTCTCAGCTTCACATACGTTCCAATCCTGCCGGGAAAGCTCCTGGAAGTCCTGAGCACGCCCACTCCCTTTATTATTGGTGTCAATTCATTCTTTCGATCAGAGACGCAAGAACTGGTGGGTTCTCATTCAAATATTACTATTGTAACTGAAGAAAAGCATTAATGAGAATGTGATTGTGTGTATGAATTGAAAATTGTAAGTACAGACTGATTTAATCCAATTGTAGTTCTGTGATAAATGCAGAAGTAAAAATGTATTTTCTTTTTGATATATTACACAATTACATCAGGTTTTAATCTGTAAAATAAAATACATTATCAGAAAGCTTTATGTACATCCCAAAATAAAGACTAAAGATTGTGGAACTGAGCACTGAACTGTATTTTTGCTTGAGAAGACTGAGATAGTTGAATTCTAATTTTCTGTTGCTCTGCTGACATTGATCTATTATTACAGCTGCAAAAACATGCTTAACTCTTTAATAAGAATCTAAGTACACTGTGTGATGAATGCGTGTTAAATCCTAACATATCTGATGTAACTGCTTTGTTTTATTAGTCTGTGTTTAGTTGAAGTATGTGATGGGAAGACGGTTGGCAGAGCTTTGTAAGTGAGAAAATGAAACTGCCTGAAGACACAAATGTCAGCATCGCACACAGCCAAGTCCATCAGCCATAAAGAAACAACTAGCGTCATTAGAACCGACTCACAGATAAACCATACAAAGGAAAATCTCATTTAAGGAGACTGTATTATATCCCCTTGGTTTGGGTTTTGGTTTTACTGCAGCACAAACTATCGCTGACCCACTAAGCAATGGTTCATGTGTCTTTTAATAAAGCGCCCATGCTGCTGTCAGATTGAATTACAATGCGACAGGTCTTCACATGGTTTGCCAAGGTAAATTACAGTCGTGCACATGACAGTAAATAGCGACTTGATCTAATGATCAAAGTAAATAATTATCCAGTGTGTTATTAAAGCCTGATGAGAGTGTAATGGATGCACTGCATAGCCTTGATCCAGCCATTGTTACTCATAACAACGAGATGCTATGTCTTGTAGCGTAGTCTCACACATTATCAATGTTGGAGCATTCGTCACGGTCAAGGGTCAGAGGTTGTCGTCTGGCCAGCCTTTTCCTGCTGTCTGCAGGGAAATGTGAATGGGTGTTTGAGAGATAGCATCCTTTAATGAGCAGCTGCTGACAGAGACACCTTCTCTGTCTCTGGTTTATCTGTCAGTGTCTGTAATCAGCTTGTGTATCATTCTGCAAATGAACGGTGTGCATGTTTGTGCGTTTTCTACTCAGTTGGATGTGATCATCGCCGACCTGGACGGCGGTACAGTGACCATCCCGGAGTGCGTCCATATCTCACTGCTGCCTGAACCTCTGCTCCAGCAGACCCAGACTCTGCTCTCCATGGTAAGAGCTGCAGCTTAAGCACTGAACACACCCACACTGCACTCTGCTGCGTACTGGGAAGTCTCATTTAAGGCGGGAGGGCGGCTTCTGCCAGCAATAAATGCCCCAGTGATGCTTCATGAATTAAGATGCCAGGAAGCTCACTGCTTACTTTTTCCCACTTTTTAAACTTTGTATTTAGGGCTCTGGGATTTATATTTTTGTAACGCTTGCATGTTTGATTTATTTTCTTTACAAACGTACACCTCCACAGTCATGGTGAAGAATATCTCACCAGTTATTTTTCATCACACATCACAATATTGTATCCTTATCAGCCCATATCAAATACGTGTCTCTGTCTGCCAGTATTACTGCCAGCCCTTTCTGAGAAATTCTTTGTGTCTGGGAGCCATGTAAGCATACAATTTTTAGCTTCCTTATTCTCTTATTGATATCAGCAGAATGAATTAATTTCTTTCCTGCTTCCCACTGTTGGTTGTATTTACTGCAAATACAGACAGGGCGTGATGTTCCATGTGAGATGACACAAAGGTGGACTTTTTTTGTTGCCATGGGATAATGATAAAGGAAGTCATCCCCATTTATGAGAAGATGCTCATTTTGATGGTTTACTGGACATGTTGTAAATTTGTAAAGATACGTGAGGAAAATAAGGAAGAATGACTGGTTAAGTTGTAAATACTGGGTTTGTTCAAGGCTTGGATTATTTTAATGAATGTTTGACATAAAGTGCAGTTTACTGGCAGTGACTGGTGATTTCATTTGTATGCTAAATAATCAACTCATGAGTGTATTTCCATCTCTTACAAGCAATGTGGATGAATTAATTCGTGTTGTTTAAATAATACTGATGACATTAGTAAAAATGAAGTATCTAGAATCTAGCACTATCAGAATAGTTTCATTTTGGGATATGAGATGGCTAGCTAGTATGCATTATTGTATAATGGTAATAATATTAGCCTGTGTGGACTTCAGTTGTTTTCAACCTAATAGTTTGTCTTTTTTTTTGTTTTTTATATAACTTATACCTTATTTTATTTTAACAGTGCATACAAGTGAGATATGACATTTCAACATGTCCGTTTTGCACCTTCAGTCAGTATTTTGCAGAATGTTGAGCACAAAGAGGCACAATAGGAATAATTTTAGGCTCAAACAACATACAGTAATGGGAAAAAAAGTTTTCAGACACCATCAACATTTTACACAATCTCAAACATTATGAAATATTTGCAGAAAGATCTTTTTTTGTGTTTCTAAAGGTTTGGATGCATCAGACAGACACAAAGGAATGCAAATTATTTTTTTGTTAACAAGAAAAAAATAACACAACTAAACAATTCTTGATAGTTCCAACATGTCATGCCCTGGATGAATTTCAAAGGGCATTATCTTACTGAAAAATCCAATTTTGACCTCAACAGAACAGCGTATATGCAGAGGGGAGCATGTGGGTTTGGCGAATGGAACAATACTTGGCAGAGTTCAATGACTTAAGGGTGATTCCTAATGCAACACATCACAAATTCATGGGGTGTCCAAAAACTTTTTTCCACCACTGCAGTTATAATCAGGGAAGCCAAGGATTTTACACAATGGATGTAAAGAAAGATGAGGTTCGCCATTTAGTAAATATTTCCTTTTGAAACCTCAGAGAATATGTAATTTGTTCCATATAATAGATTTCCTTGACTGTTTCAACCCAGGTGTCATATGTCAGTGGGTCTGGGTTTATGCACTTAATAGTAATATATTTATTTGCTTCTAACGGTTGAGAATACACGTAAATATTGTCACTGTAT